>BSBM01000895.1:600000-1042500 GCA_027924585.1 Larix kaempferi
TTAGGGATTTTCGACAGGTTCAATCTGATTAAAAAAAGCTCTGTTTTGACTGTAGCTTTCTGTAGCTTCCTATGAGTTGACTATAACTTCCTGTAGGTTGACATTTGCAAATACTTCTTCAAACTGGCATAGTTCAACCAAGCAACCTCTATTTGACATCAATGCCAACTCAGATTTCCAACACCTTTGTCTTCTCAGTGACTCATTATACTTTCATCCTTTTCCCAATTTTGTCATGACTTTCTGCATCTTACCATTACCTTTCCATCTATCCATTACATTATTTTTGAAAATGCCCAGGGCCCCAGAATCTGAATGTGCTTGGTTTATTGCTTGGATCTGGTCATACATTGAATCTGGTAAATTGATCCAGTTTATCAAAGATTTATTTATTGGCTCGGGTTTTGTTTGCTTCAAGTTGAACCTTAACCATAGACATGGTTGAAGAAAGACTTCATCAGTCGGAGATAACAGATGGTTTGTCTGATTTTTCATAAAATGACACTGTCAAGCAAGGATTTTTTTAATTGCAGATTTGCCAAAACATTCTCAGAATGAGTTATTATTGATGTGCCATTCCCTTTTGTCATCCATTTTCACTGGAATGAGGCTCGTTTTGGGGACATATGGATGATCCAAGTTCAAACAACATGGTAGAGGAATATGGAACACCATAATATTGGCAGGTATCTCTTTTCTATGGAAATGGAAATGTCATTCAACATTTAATGGGGATGTGTCTGCTTTCATTTGGGTGAGATAAGAGCATTTAGAGTAGAGCTGGTAGCCCATATTTAGGCCAGAATTAGCACTTTCCATAAGGATGTATACCTTCTTGAGAGTAGGGCCATGGAAGATATGCTGGCTCTCCTTAATCACAGGCTTTCCTAACGATGTAGATGACTTGATGTATTCTTTGTTGTTCAGTAACATAGTATAAGAAGCATCTTCCAGAAAGCAAAGTAGAAAATTTTCCAGAGACAATGAGGATTTTTCACCTATAAGTGGGAGTGTATTTCCTTTCGTAAGAGGCTGATGTGATATGAGCAATTAAACAATTTATATTTCACACAAGCAATATTAGAGAAAAAGAACTTATTTGTTTGTAATGGCCCTTGCTTAGTGGGGAGAAAATGAGAGGCTAAGAACTAAATCAGCCTGACCATCTTAAATATCTTAACAGCTCCAATACTCCTTAGTGTTATTAAAAACATTGAGAGCAGAACTTGATATTGATATATTAAAGTTCAAGAGAAGATCTTGACATAAGAATAGTTCAGACTTTGTGTAGGAATGCGTTTTACACTTTTAGCGATTAGTTGTTTAGGGATTTTTAAGTTTTTCTTTAAAAAACAATTTTCGGGGGGAGATCAATGGGTCATAGAAGCACTGGAAGTTTCAGGATACGTTTGAAAATTTCAGGAAGTGTTTGATTTTTCAAAGGATCCATTTCATAGGACCAGGATACGTTTCCTTCTATAGGGGATACGTTTCCATGAAGGATCCTAGGTGGATCCAATCTAGATACGTATCGGATCCACAGATCCTACACACTGGAGTGGCAGATCTGGTAATTACACCATCAACGACATTGGTCGACAAGTAGGATAAGCAAGTGCCAATACCTAAGGTGTACATTTTTTTAACATTTGTTTACTAGAAGGGACATTCAATGAACCCCAAGTTAAACAACTAAGCAACCACAATACATTGTAAGTGGACAAACCACAAGAAGACAACACTAGAGAAAAGTTGTAGGTAAAAGAAATGAATTCACTTCAGATGGCCAAGATAAGGAAACAAAATAAATCAATACACAGGAAGACGTGAAAGCACAAGGACAAAAGCTGTAGGTGCAAGAAGTGAACTTACATGATGGTCAAGGTAAGGAAACAAAATAAATCAATACAGGGGAAGACACAAAAGCACGAGGAGAAAAGCTGTAGTTGGTAGAAATGAATTCACTTTATATGGTCAAGATAAGGAAACAAAAGAAATCAATACATCTGAGGAGAACATTGATTATGTCACTGAATCCACTTTTGGAGAATCTGACATCTGGAGGATCTGCTTGAGATCTGTTTTTGGCTTGCAAGAAATGTAAAGGTGGTGGGTCCTCCAAAAAATCATTTTATTAAAAACACATTAAAAAATATAATATAAAAAATAAAAAAGCAAAGTGTTAGGCCCTAGAACCCTAACTTTTGCCTATAACATAGCCCCTCCCCCATATTAAAACACACAAATCGAGGTTTAGCAATCTGCATTTCTAAATGAGATCAATTTTGAACAATATATATTCAGAGATCTGAATATTCTATGTTTCTAGTTCATGGTTTTTTTTCAATTTATAATTTTTTATATATTCTTTCCTGCATCCAAATCCTGACTTTTCAAAAATTCTTTTCCCATATATGCTTCCATGTAACTAGCATTGATTAACACAGATTTTGATGAAATCTGACAATTTCTTTGGTAATGATTTTCAGAGGATCAAATTATTTAAAATTCGTCATATTCACTTTTTATCATAAGTGCTAATATGGTTCTCCTTATAGGTGTGTTTGACTACAGTGACTCTGAAAGAAAGAAATCCTGACCACAGTTTGGCAACGACCACTACTCAACCGAATGCAGGAAATGATGGCAAGGAAACACTGGGAAGGCCAGACCATCAGTGCAGCTATTATGTTTCCAAAATATCAGTGCTGCTATTATGAAGTAAATTATACTTGGCATAAAACACTACTCATCCATTGAACATTCATAATAATAACTTGTAACTGTCAGGAAGCTTCACATTCTCTACTACTGTCCGCAAATAGTTTGCATTTCAGAAGCATCAACTGCTACAACTCCAATCTAGATGTACCTCTTCGTTCAGAAATACATGACGCATTTTCCACAAAAAAATATGCTGTTCTAAATAACATAAAACCGTACTTAGTAACTCAATGGATTATATTCAGATTGAACTGGCCAATAAATAGTCATGTAACTCTCTCTTCCTCTTCACTACTATGGGACAATGGACTGCCAGCTGTAGATTTCTCCTGTTGTATGTACATTGTAAACTGACAGCAACAATATGAATGCTTCATCTAAGTCTCATCAAGATTTTCCAAAGGTTAGTGGACTCCTTGGCCAAGGAAACTATATTCTTTAGAATCCATGTTTTATGCATTTGCATTACTACTTACCTAGGAATAAATGTAGAGAGGGAACAACTTCCAAGGAATGGGTTTGAGAGAACTCTATAAAGTTATAAACCATTGTCGATTAAGTTTTAACTTTTAACAAAAATATAAAGGACAGAAATATAATTATAAGATATTGGTTCTAGACTCTAGTGTATCTGATATTTGCATTTACAGTCAACAATTTTGTGTGAATCCAATGCAAATAGAGAAACTAGAGAGTGTCTATTCTGAATCAAAGGAAATAGAAGAAAAGTTACAGCCACACTAATCCCAAACAAAACAGAGCTAATAATTGTCTCCATGAGCTAGAGTCTAACTGTTACAATAGGAATGAAGTTACACTTCAAAAAACAGAAACATCTGTTGCAGAAAGCATAAAGTAAGAAATATTTTATTATTCCAATGAAATGACAGAAGAACAGATAAGGGCCAATAATAGGGCAGGAAGATTTCAGAAACCCAAAGAAATGATGCATTTTTCACATGCATTTTTCACGTTAAATAGTAAAGTAACATCCCCTGTGTTTGCCAAAAGATAAATATTAAAAATATGTTATAGAAATTGTTAACTAATATTCGCAAGACAGTTGAATTACCTTTAATGTCCATGAATAATTCATGACTTTCTAGGGACAAAAATACTATGTTAAATATTTAACGAGTCATTTAAACTTATAAAGAGCACTACACGTGATTTATAAGACTCGCCTGGTACAGTCCTCAACTTTGACTTTTAGATCTTTTGGAAAGGTTTTTAGTAAATTATTTCTGGAGAAATTCTATAACACTTGGTCTCTTACAAGTCTTAATTGCAATTCTGTTGGTTTAGCAAAGCACTAAAACAAGAAGGTAATAGAGAAACACCTGACGGCGAACAAGGCGGGTTATGTCAATCTCTGCTGTAGAACCAGAAGGTTTTCCAGCTTTTCCACCATCTCTTACACTGAGCGTAGTCTGCATAAAGGTTTGTGGTTTTACCAATGCTTCCACAACAATATCAACACACCTACCCCCTGTAATTTCCTGCATAAACAAAGACAATATCAGTAATGAATTTTGACATGTCCAAAGAAATTATGTATTTTATTATTTTAACACTAAATATGAAGACAGTAGGTACCATCCAGACTGTATGATGTAGCCTCACCACATACGTAACCTCCACTGCCTCATATACCCACGTTTCATTTCATGTAAGTTTGTAACCATATGGGAAGTAATGCACTCTGACAGTGCAAATGTGTTCAGAAAAGATTTCTCTATGCCTAGCTTCAAACTTAGAAAATAACTATTTTCAGATAAAACAATACCAAGTTGAAAGTCCTGAAGCAATAAAGACAACTTCCTAGCCATATGCAAAGTTTTGGGATAAATATTATTGATACTACATCCTGTCAATATCACGGGCAATTAGTCTAAAGTTTAAACCACTGACCATGTTGTATTCAAGATGCTCTTCACAAGAGAAGAGATCAGCTACCAATTAATAACGAAATAAGAAAGGAACTTTTCCAACCTTAGGGGAGAAGAAAATTTTATATAAAATACAATGATTTCCAAAGTCAACCTTGAAAAAATGTTAATCCAAGAGAATCCAAGACAAATGACAATGTAAGGCTTTTTGTGCTGTGGAATAGAAGAGTTGCAATCTGGATAGTATAAGAATGGCATAAAATGACATGCGGAAAATAAGGAGGTTGAGAAGAGCAGATTTGGGAAAAGAGGAAGACATCTGCCAATCCTACAATAATATTTTCAGACGACTCCTGCATTTGCTCTTAAGAACTTTCCCCTCTTTGATAAAAAACTCAATTTCCTGTAGATGCCAAAAGTGAGGTGGAAAAAAGTTTAAATAGACCTAAAGAAACAAGCTGTAATGCCCCTAAAATGGCTGTGGACCTTAAGGGCACCTGTCGAGTGACCCGGCTGAACAACTTCGATAAAGTGGTCTCTTAAGCCTTGATATGTCTTAAATGATTGAGGAAAACTTGAAGATGTGAATGACGACAATAATTGATAAATGAATTAAGCAATTAAATTATATGTCTGGAGTGGTATAATTGTTTGATTAGTTCTTGCTTAATGATTATCCTTGATTGATCAAGTCAAAGTGTAGTAGGACAGTTACAGTCCTAGCTCTGTGAATTGGGAGGATGCAACTGAGAAGTGTCATATTTTTCTTCCTTTATTCTGAACTTCGGGACGAAGTTCTAAATAAGTAGGGGTGTATGTAGTGCCCCTAGACTACTGTAGACATTGAGGGCACTTGCTAAGTCACCCGACTGTTTGAAACATTAATAAAATAACCCTATGATTTTATTTTGAGTATATTTATGATTACGATTGATTGATATGTGTGCATTTGGGTAGTTATTGTGAATGGACGATTTCATGTTGTTTAACGATTGACTTTGATATGAAAACTGTACACATAAATGATGAAGTGAAGTAAGGATGTGATAACATCATTGATCTAGACATGATATTACTGAAGAAAGGATTAAGAGTTAAATTTCAAATGTTTGACTAAGTCACTAAATTTCGACGACTCAAATCCTCTTTTATTGAGAACCAACATTATTAAAAACATTTAGAGGTTTGGAAGCAGTCTTATGGGATTTAGTTTTTGGACTATTTGAGGGTCTCTCCTGATTTGCTAAAACAGTGACTTGTTTTGAAGGAAGGATAAGCACATAAATTTTAAACCTTTCTTAGATTTGTTATGTTAATAAATTATTAGGTGGCCAATGACGCAATATAGCTTGTTAAAATTTTGAACATCGTAGACCCTCGTGAATGAATAAGATATATGGAAAACCTGGTTGGGACTGAGGATTATTGAATTAATATTATGTGAAGTTACGATTAAGCTCCTAAGGATGTATTGGAACCATTCTGATTTATATAGGAACTAATGACTAGAACCACTTGTGCTTATAGCCATGATTGATGGAAAAAGATAGAAGAGAATGACAAGAAGATGAGAATGGAAATTTAGATAAAGCCTAACGTCAAAAGTACAAGAACAAAAATAAACTTCGAGACGAAGTTCTATTTAAGAGGAGGTGTATGTAATGCCCCTAAAATGGCTGTGGACCTTAAGGGCACCTGTCGAGTGACCCGGCTGAACAACTTCGATAAAGTGGTCTCTTAAGCCTTGATATGTCTTAAATGATTGAGGAAAACTTGAAGATGTGAATGACGACAATAATTGATAAATGAATTAAGCAATTAAATTATATGTCTGGAGTGGTATAATTGTTTGATTAGTTCTTGCTTAATGATTATCCTTGATTGATCAAGTCAAAGTGTAGTAGGACAGTTACAGTCCTAGCTCTGTGAATTGGGAGGATGCAACTGAGAAGTGTCATATTTTTCTTCCTTTATTCTGAACTTCGGGACGAAGTTCTAAATAAGTAGGGGTGTATGTAGTGCCCCTAGACTACTGTAGACATTGAGGGCACTTGCTAAGTCACCCGACTGTTTGAAACATTAATAAAATAACCCTATGATTTTATTTTGAGTATATTTATGATTACGATTGATTGATATGTGTGCATTTGGGTAGTTATTGTGAATGGACGATTTCATGTTGTTTAACGATTGACTTTGATATGAAAACTGTACATATAAATGATGCTTAACGACTAGCTGTGCAATTGATTATGTGATTAGACGAATGAGTAATGATTGAGTAAATTATAGATGTTTAATGAAGCAACAGATTTATAAACCAAATTGTCATTATTGAGGATAGTGCTACTAATTTACGTTTGTGAGAAATGTGTGTAGCGACAGGTGAAACGGTTCACCAACGGACACACAAAGGAATATGAAGGGTCGTAGAGTACGAGTAAATCACACACAGGGAGAGCGACGACGATGTCGACTTCCGACGGAATACCACGCTTGAGCAGATAAGCACTGATCCGCTTGCTCATGAGGAAAGCGTGAGGGCGTACGAGGTGGGCCACGACGGAGCTGGTCACGTACGAGTTGGGGGGGCGCGCAGTGAGAACGGACTCACTCCTCAACGCCATTAGTCCCTAATAGCGTGTAGACGGAGGATCGAAGGTAACGGTTCCTAAAATCCCTACATGAAGTTCCCGCAAGTCAAAATGGAAGGATAACGGCAGAAGGGCCCGACGGTGCGGTACCCTGCCGAGAATGGAAAGAACGGACACAAGGGCCCAACGATGTGGTACCTTGCTGAGGAATGGAAACTACGGATGACTGGACCCGATGGAGTGGTGCCATGTCGGGGAAATTAAATTAAGGAACAAGGAGGACCAATGGTGTGGCACCGGGGTCCTAGTAAAATTTGACTGCTAAAACTTAACTGCATTGAAACATATAAGTTTGCACCTAGAACATTACTTAGAAATGTATTTGAGTACTTTAGGCATTTGCACATAAATGATTACTTTGGCATTTAAATAATATTAAGTGTTATTTAGGCATTTGCACATGAAAGGATACTTCTGATTATTTAAAAATATTATAAAGATTTATTTAGGAGCAAAATGGAATCCTAGGCATGGATACCTAGTCAACTCCACCTACACCACAAATCTAGGAGTTAAGTGAAATATCTAGGGGACAAACTTGAGCAAACTTAGGGATGTTGGTGCATCTCCTAGAGAAACTGACACATGGATGGGTGAGTTTTATTAATTTATTAATTTAATAAAATGAATATTTTTGCATGAAGCGACATGTGTCGCATGAGATTTTCCTTTATAAGGAAGGCATTGGGAATGGGTAAAGGACCCAGACCCTGGATGACTATCGTAATATTGAGTTACCTCATGACTTGCTGCTATTGAGGGTTTGGCTGGAAATCTTGGTGGGGGGGAAACCCAAGCTGGGTTTCTTGAGAATTGTGTGTGAACTTTACGACCCAAAGCTCGGGGGAGGCCATGCGACTGAAAGCATGAGCCTATGGTTGGGTGGCGGAGCTAACGGTTGCTCCGCCTATGGTTAAAAGAGCTTTGCTGGAGGGATCCTACGGAAGAAGAAGGCGACAATGGACCAATTGGATCGGGTTGACAGGTTAAGGTTTTGCTTATTTTTGTTAAGTTATTCATGCTTTTTATTTTATTTTTCCAATAACTATGATGGCTAATTTGTTTGTATGAAGTTGTTAAAGTTTCAGGTTCAGTGCAAGGGGACCCTAAATGAGGGGTCCTACACAAGCAGAAGATCTGCATATCCTCCTGGTAAAACCCATAAGTTGGAAAATAACATCAATCTCCAACTAGCCCCAAGGGTCAGTTCAATCAGCTGAACCATCTGCCCAAGGCATGTTGCGACGGGGAAGCCAAACGTCACAGGTTCAAATCTCTCCAAGTCCCTCAGAGTTATAAACCACTACTGCAGCTGGTGGTTAAGCCACCCTCCATCCGGATATTCCAAACAAGAGAGGAAAATCCCACAAGGTTATCCTTGAAATAAGAGAAGAAGAAATAATATAAAAAATTCAAAAAATATCAACATTCAAATGACAGATGCATGTGACAGTTTGTATATTCCTCGAGTACTCTGGACAGACTAGATGGCTCACCAGCCATGATGGTTACTACCAGACTGTTGTCGAAAAGTATCTTTTTTTTATTTTATTTTTTTAATGCTTCTGGTTAGCGGCAGGAATTTCACCTGCAAACTTGGTTTCACCTTACTGACTTACAGTCCCCCTTAATGACTATTTAGCTAAATCAATCAATGTCTTTGATGTTCAATTTCATTGTCTCTAGCTACTTCATCTCAGCACCAAAATTTGTGCTAAATTCGACTCAAACTCTAATCTCTGTCTCTGGTTTCTTTTGACCCAAATAAATGTGCTCATAAAACCCCTAATATCTACCAATCTAAAACCTAAATTGCTGATAAAATTCAGATCTGACTTCAAATCTGCAATATAAAGTTGTAAACCCCAAATCTGCAAAGCTAAAACCCTATCAGCTAATAATATTTGGGTCAGAATCTTGATGTCCATTTCTTTCTCAATAAAACATCAAATATTCAAATTCCTGAAACCCTATGTACTGAGAATTGATCACAAGTGATTGTTTCCTTAATCTCGAGGGACAATGGAGTGATTAATGCAAATATCTTCTTCAAGTGGGAATTTTTTACCAAGGTTGAAGGGGTAAGATACAAATCAGAGTATAAAAATGAGTGCAAACTGAACTTACACAACCAAAAAAATATAACATTGAGAGCAAGGGAATAGAAACATTGGATTGAACTACTTTTGGTTACACTACAAAGAGACCGTAAATAACCATGTCTACAATGTAACAATGGGGATAGTACAACTCGCCAGCACATTATTACTGTTGATATTGATAAGGGTAAACATAGGAATCGGTGGAACCAAATCTCTCACAAATTCTGAAAAAGCATCCTCACAAGTGCTCTAGAGAGAGATTTGTCTACTATGATAGAGAGAGAGAGTGCAAAAGCCAAGCACAAGTGTTGAAAACAGAAATACAAGTGTGCCAAGAGAAAATTGTCAATCACAACAAAAAACACCAAAATGAAATTCCCTTTGGCATATAACACTTGGTCAAACCTTGCTGGCTCATGCCTCACAAACAGTGCCATCCCCAACAAATAGTATCCAAAACTATTTCAATTGAGAGAATTTCGTTGCAGAGGACACCATAACAAAATTTGATAGAGGAGCAATACAACAAGAGAAATCTGAAAGCAAGTAAAAACCCCATTGAAAATTTAATCCAACAAGCTCGAACCAGTCGCCATTGTGTTGAACAAGGGTGGTTGAATTTCAAGGGATGGTGCTAAGATAATTTTAGCGTGGTTGAATTTCTAACAAATTGGATTGAATATTTGAGATGCATATATTTTTATAATAAGCAAAAGAGAAAATTATTGCAGAAGATGGAGAAAATACCGTCAAACATTCATCCTCGCCAGAATGCAACACAGACTTAGCAGTGAAAAGATGTTGAGGAAAAGCGGTGAAATCGATCCTAGAAGACATGCAGGTCGATCCCTACAAACCATGAGGTGGATTTTTCCAGCATTGGGCTGAAATTTGGGACTGGCCGGAATACGATTCTGGCCGAAATCGCAATTTGGAATGCCTAAATCGCAATTTTAGTGATCTGGATAGGTGATCTGTCTAGTTTTAAAATTGAATAATTAATCCAATTACTAAAATCCCAAAAATACAAAAATAATCATTGCTAAATTCCTTCGCGCCCGAGCAAGGACACTTATCTTCCCACCAAATGAACAAAATCGTTGACACTCACTCGATTTCAGATTTCATTGTCAGTGACGGTAAACTCGAGGATACATTAGCTACCCAATTTTAAAATTTTAAAAATATATTTCAATCAACTATGAAAAGTTAAGATTAATATAGTTGGTAACAAAGTTATTTTTTTTATTTATAAGTTTGTTTACATTCAGTTATGTTTGAGTGACATTATAGAAAGGAAGGGGCTATAAATTATTTTTGGATGCAAAGTTTTATGGGATACTTTTTCGTTCTTCAAAAGGAATTTTTTGTATTTTTTCAGTCATGTTTGTTGAGGGGATGTGAATTTTGAAGAAAAAAATGCATATAAATTTTGGATAAGAGTAATATTTTCCAAAATGGTTTAGGGATGCTGCTCTCTTCGCCCATTAGAGCATTGTGGTGCCCTGTTTGCTATAATGATGTTTTTACTAGTTAGGTTTTCTTCTTAGTTAGGTACATGTATAGTTGGAAGACACCTTGTTTGGATTGTTGGCAATGTGTTGGATATTGGTCTAACTAAGGGTTCAGGCGTAAAGCTCTACAAAAAAACATTATTAACTAATAGAAGTGGTTAAATTCCATTGCCACCTTATTAACTTTGTTCCATATTATATGCAATGACATTTGTAGAAATATATTTGTCAATCGATGTATTTATCATAGCTTATTTTAAATAAAATAAAATTGTGGCAATTTTTATATGATAAAATAAAATTGTGGCAATTTTTATATGATAAAATAAAATTGTGGCAATTTTTATATGATAAAATAAAATTTTGACTTTAAACACATATTATGGTATGTAGTGTTGAAATCCATTATTGAAGATAGTGTTTCACAAAGAATGGTAGATTTCTCTTGAAAACATGGATAGTGAGAAGCGACCACAAAATGTAGTCCAATCTTAGGTTTTTTCTGGGTGTTCGACAAAACCAAAAAGGTGTTTCAAGCTCGAGACTAAGAGTTGTGTAATAAATAAATGTTGTTATTAGTGATTATCGAGGAATACCAAATGTAATGATCACTCAATAATAGATTGAACTTGAAATGGTCCCTAAGATAAATCACACAAAACTATGGATCAATTGGTTGTTACACGTTCCAAACACTACATTAACCTATGAAGGATCCTAACAATAATTTTAACTAGAGCTAGGCGATGATGAGGAGATCTTGTGTATTGAGTCACCTCCATATTTTTTTCCATATGATCTCCTCGAACTAATATAATATTCTAGTAGAAATAGACCTCAATTGTTTCGAAATATATTCAAATTATCCATTTAGCACAAAGTACGAGCGCTTGAGTGTGAAAATTAATGATTATCATACCCCCCCCAACTTTAAGTGTCCAACAAATTCCCTAATTAACTAATTGGAATCCTCATACATAAATGAATCGCACGTTGATGTGCAAATAGTAGCACATGGAATGCTCAAAAGCCATTTATATGGAATTGGGTCAAGAGGTGGTTCCAACAACCTTTTTTCTACCCCATTTAGACTAGTGTTTCATGTAGTCCCTTCTCTTTCTCATTATTGTCAACTCTTCTAAGCCTCCAAACCTTTCATCAAATCCATACTAAATGGATTTTACCACTGTCAATCTCTCGATGCTCATAGACAATATTTTTCCTTCTCCATTCCCTCTTGTGAAACTTTAAGAGAGAAGCAATTAGCAAATTCCCATAAGTATGCAATGTGAACACGCCCTAGTTTATGGTATTTCTACATAGTAATCCAATAATTGCACTAGAGATGATGGAATGAAGGCCGAAAACATGCAAAAGTCACTACTACTTGAAAGAGGACTAGACTCTAGACACATCATCAATTTGGTGTCTTGTTAGGATGCCATCATGATCAATAGCACTAAATTGATCTATATGTATTTAGGCCCCCTTGTCCATGTGGGTGTAGAACTTATGAAGAATTCGGTACAGTCTTCAATGCATATCCATTGAAGGTTCGTGTGAAGTATCTACAACTAAACTTGTGAATATTTCAAGAGCTATCCTATGCATATTTAGAACAGAACTTGAGAAGAATTTATGGTGCAAATTGTGTTTAGAACCCTAGCATAGAACCGTTGACAAAAATGCAAAATTGAATTGTTGAAGTTTTGAAGCCTATACGTGTGATACAAGATGGAATGATTAAATTGTCACAATGAATCCTAATGACGTGAAGACAAGTGATCATATTAAAAAGAGGAAAGATGAAAAACCTCTTTTCACAACATGTGTAGCCAAAAGTGAAGAAGCATTTGATAAGTCCCATGATCCTCAACAGATGCCTAAGCATAAGCCTAGGAGAAGTAGATCAATCTTCTTGACAATTTTGCAGCAGTAAACTCGAAAGTTTCAAATATATGTATGAAACAAATGATCGTGGGAATATCAAACTGGCATATTGCTTCAAACTGGCATAAATCAAGGTTTAATGGGAGGCCATCCGCCATTCTATTGAGGAAACTATGGCAATTGAGACTAAAACGTACAAGCTACAATTATAGCAATGTGTTGAGGATTCAACATGCCCATGTTAAATGATTTTGGGATTTGGCCTCCTCCTCCTCCTTTATCTGGCTGCAAGGCCTTTTTCAACGAGGATTCTTAGAAACATGGTTTTTTTGTGGTGTTGGGTCTCTCATTATTTAATTTGGAGCTGGATCGTCACTTTAAATATTTATGGTTAAATTGCGGTTGATCAAAACTAATACGAGAGGAGAGCTATTGGCACTTTGTCCTGTCCTCTAGTTTTTTTCCAATTCTGAACATCTTTATTTGCACCATATTTTGGGTGTCTCTAAACTTGTAGTTGATTGGGTGAAAGGTCTGTTCTCTTTAAAGGTGATGGAGCTCTCTTCTTGGATGGCTCATGTTAATCTTCTGCTCAAAGCCTTTCCTGATGTCTATATCATGCATATCTTCAAGGATTTCGACACACATGCAGACGCTTTATCCAGACGTGGTCTTGTGGCCTCAGAGGGGTTTATTCATTTTGACAAGTGGTGCGGGGATCTACTTTTTTCCATAGACAGTTTTCATGTTTTTGGCTCATAGATGGAGACCTTTCTCCTTGTTTCTATTTTTTGTACTTAGTTGTTATATACACCTTTCCTCTTTTCTTTTTGGTTTGTTTCCCCATTGATGACTTTTCCATCCATCCACATTGTTAAAATTTAGTAAAATATTGTACAAATTCATTATCAAAATTGTAATTTTTCATTCTCAATGTGACACAACTAAAAATTACTAACATAAACGACTGATTCACATTAATCATTGTTAGCTAGTCATATTTATATTCCCGTGACTAAATTAGTCATTTATGTTAGTCATTTTTATTTTAGTCACTTGTTATCTAGTCATATATTTTATCTTGTGACTAAATTAGTCATTTATCTTAGTTGTTTTTTGTTGGCTTATTTAAAATTGCTCAATTTTAGTCGTTTATCCCTTGAAAAAACAGTGGTGACTAACTTTTTTAGTCGCCTAGTCACTTATCTCTCATTTTGTACTAGTGAATTGAGTGTAACTAGTGTAACTGATGGAAAATGCCACTAATGTAGGGAAGGAGGCTCAGTGGAGGGTGCGTGAGGAGTTAACTAGAGTCAAGTCTAGTCATCTAGTCACACTGGAGGTCCAACGGAGTGCAACGGTCAGTCAGGAGTGAATCTATCCTCAAATCAAGGAAGAACTGAGCTAACTGAATGTAACTGAAGTGGTAGGTGAAGAAATGTGCCTCTCTTAGATGGTAGGTGAGATGTGGGCAACTTCATGACTAGGAGGGCTAAAAATCTATGGAAAGAAGCTCTCGGGTGCTGGCAGACTAGGGACTAGGTGCTGGAGGTACCAAATTGATGATTGGGCTGCATGCAAAGTACATAACTGAATGATGAGATATCCTAACATGTCTATCAACCTAGCTGGGTCTTTTCTATGCCAACCGTTTTGATGTCAAATAGTAAGGCTTTCTATTCAGTCTCCAAGGTTGATAGTAGACATGGGAATTTCTCTATATGGCAATTTTTGTCTCGAAAGTGCAATGTGAAAAGAAGACGAATGTAATATTTTTTACGAGTATATAATACAAATTTTCTCTTTTTTTGCTTAAAAACAATAAAAATAAATAATCATTTCAATAAACAAGAAAACTAGTGGCACTCAGAGATCAAATTTGAAGGGTTGAACTTAATTTCAGGTTGAAGGTTATATATTCATACCACCCTTCTAGCATGAATGGCTTTAATTAAAAAACGATAATAACTAAAAACACTTTTCATTCTTTTTATGAGATTTCATTCTATTTAAAAAAAAGAAAAAAGAAAGAATGCTTCTATTTAAAAAAAACAAAAGGAAATAATGTTTCTATTTTAAAAAAAACAAAAGGAAAGAATGTTTCTATTAAAAAAAAACAAAAAGAAAGAATGATTCTATTTGAAAAAAATAGAATAGTAGTCGTATAATGCTACTATATTACTTTTTTATATAGAATGGTATTATTACATATTCCAAAACTTTATATATTTTAAATCCATATGTTTATATTGAAAAGGTACCATTAATATCCTTAATATCTGTTTATACAATCTTTAAACTAATTTTAAATATCAAATATGCCACGTGTCACAATCTGAGCATTCCACGTGTCACCTTGGATACTAGATATCAACATTAACAAAAAAACACAATTTTAAGGTTCATAATTAGTCAAAAAACACACTATTCGAATAGAAAAACACAATTTTCAAAGCCAATATTGCCACTTATTTTGCACTTCTACTAAAAGAAGGGGCGACCGATATTTCTTGTCGGAAAACAGAAGTCGGGACAAATATTTTTTATACAGAGAGGTTACATTCAAACACAAGCATGCCGAAGCTCTCTGTATCTTCTGTGAAACCAGTATCTAAGGCCTTACAAAGAAAGAGAGATGTTTTATGACTGTTCTACCCATAGCCAAAATCTCGACTTAGAGAAGCTGTAACTTTCAGCCGAAACATCCTGAAAATCAACCAAAACTTCCTAACAGAAAGGCTATCAAACCCAGAACTGAGCATACACGGACACACCATAGTGATATAAACCCAAAAAGCACACCAACTACATAGGAGAAACAACCCCCGATCACTAAAGAGCATAACAACATTACGATAAAATATAAGGCAAATCCGAGAAAAGGCCTTGAGGATTTTCTTCCGGCGTAGTCGTGATAGCATCAGGAATACGGAGGCCCATGGATTGCAGCAAGAAGTCCATATTCTGTTTCAGCTCCCTAGTTTCGACTTGAAGCAATTTATGCACCGGATCCTCTTTTTTCATACAGTCCGTAAGAGAGTACCCCACCAAGTTTTTCATTATCCAGTAAAGGGAAACAGTTCGCTCGTACAGGGTTAAACTACCAGCAGTGTTCCCCGGGTCAATGACCCAATTTTCCAGCTTCTGGCTTTCATCCTGCAGGGTATCTTTACCAATATTTTTCAGAGCTCTTGCTCCACACCTTGGATTTCCTTATGCACTTCAAATGATAGGTCCAGTTCAAAAATCCTAGATTGCCTCAAAATTGTCTTATGAGCAAGAGAAAATTTGTGACAACCATAGGTTATATTATCCTCGTCCTCCTGATGATAGTCATCCATAATGGTCGTCAAAGTGAAGTTTACTTGTAGAAGTAATTGTAAATAAGTAACTTTACACATTTACATTAGTAGCATTGTAATAGCATTATACAAATACTATTCTATTTTTTTTAATAGAATCATTCTTTCTTTTTGTTTTTTTTTAATAGAAACATTCTTTCCTTTTGTTGTTTTTTTTAAATAGAAGCATTTTTCTTTTTGTTTTTTTAAATAGAATGAAAAATCTAAGGCATGGTGAGATAATTTTCGAAGGCATTGGTCATAAATCACGGTTATCCTGACGGTGGTAATTGTGAATGATGGATTGTATCATGTGTGTGAAGAAAATAATCTCATAATGCCTTAGATTTTGCTTACATGTATCACTCCAATCGATGCCTTGAGAAAGGATTGTATGCTAACATGGCGATGGTTTATACGATGAAATTTTGAAATGACGGTTATCCTAATGGTGGTAATGGTGAATGATGGCTTATATCACAGGTGTGAAGAAAATAATCTCATCATGCCTTAGATTTTCCTTACATGTATCACTCCAATCGATGCCTTGAGAAATGATTGTATGCTGACACAGCAATGGCTTATATGATGAAATTCTGAAATGGCGGTTATCCTGACGGTGCTAATGGTGAACGATGGCTTGTATCACATGTGTGAAGAAAATAATCTCATCATGCCTTAGATTTTGCTGGAGTAATTGTACCTACAGAAATTTTCCTTAAATAATAGAAAGAGTGATATTGTATCGGAAAGAATTGGTCAGCTATACTAAAGTATTTTTTAATTTAATATACTTCACTTCGTATAATGATCTCAATGGTTCAGCCTATGGTTTGATGTTCCTTATTAATCTGGGTGGCATGGCATTGTTAGACCTCACTTTCTTTAAGTGTATGCATGTAAATATGTAATATATTACTCATATCTAGTAATACTTTATTTAGCACTTTGTTTTAATGAAACGTTGAGTTAATTTATTATTTTCATTTGAAATGTAATTTTTTTAATTAAAGCCCTTCATGCTAGAAGGGTGGTATGAATATATAATCTTCAACCTGAAATTAAGTTCAGCCCTTCAAATTTGATCCCTGAATTACCTATTCCAAAAATTTATATAAGTTAAATACATATATTTATATTGAAAGGGTACCATTAATATCCTTAATATTCATTTATACAATCTTTAAACTAATTTTAAAAATCAAATATGCCATGTGTCACAATATGAGCATTCCACATGTCACACTGGGATAATAAATATCAACATTTTAACAACAAAATTTATAGAAGTTTTGCTTCAAAGACTTTGCTGGCAACTCAAAATGTTGTCAGAGAAAGAGAGGTCTCTCTTTCGCCAGGTTCTATTTTGGGGTGTTGGAGGTAGATGCTGAGGAGAAAGAGCGTCCGCTCCTTCCTCCAGGGATGATTTTTAGGAGTAGGGAAAGTAGATATCGGTACTCTAAACACAAATTTCATTGGAACATTGCTTTGCACCATTTGCTGGCAAGTGGAAATATTCTTAGAGAAAGAGCGGTCGCTTTTTCTCCAAGGTGCTCTAATTTTACAATTCCCTTGTAAATGAAGGTTCGGTCGACCTTTCTTATTCCCAGTGCTATTTAATAATAGTTCGACACTACAAGAAGGGTTTGTTGATCCTTCTTGTGTTCTCCATTATGGATATAGCTGAATTGCTGGATAAAGGTTTTCACAATTAACTACAAAAAGAAGGGGCGACCGATCCCTCTTGTCAAAAAACAGAAGTCGGGACAAACAGTTTTTATATGTTATAACTTAGCTGGTGTCTAGGTCCCTACTATTTACAGTGGAAGTCGGAAGTCGGGAATTGTCGGCATAGCCTTCGTTGATCGAATATTTTTACATTTATCACGTAAATGAAGGATCGACCAACCCTTCATTTGCTCAGTATTCTTACATTGTTCACCATTTTGGATATACATGAATTGACCTCTTAGCCTTCGTAGGTTGAATATGTTTACAATTCCCTCATAAATGAAGGGGCGACCGACCCTTCTTCTTCCCGGTATTATATTCGTTTGATGCGATCTTATCCCAACAAATTTATATTTTGTTGCAATCCTTCTATTATGTCTATAACCTGGTTAGGCGAGAAAACATCGAGCATATGGAATGTCCACGAGCATCTAGTCATTGGGGGAAAATTACTACTGTGATGCAGAATACAACGTTTATTAGTTACTACAGTGTAAGTAAGCTGTGCCTATATAGAATACACAGAGAATTCCTGCCTCATTTGGAAACTATTAAATTTTTTTCTATGAAAAAATAGATATTCTTGATACTGTATCAAAAAAGAAACAAGAATGGATTGACTTGTTATTCAAACAATGACTGAATATTGTAGACATTGAACTTTTCATCTTAAAATGTTGAACATTTACAAATGAAAATTGCACTTTTCAAACAAAAAATTGCATTTTTTTATTTGAAATTCACACTTTTCAAATCAAAATTTCCATTTTTTTATTTGAAATTTTTTCAAATCAAAATTTGCATTTTCGGATTTGAAATACACACTTTTTGAATTGAAATTCATTGTTTTATAACAAAAAACTGCAATTTTAAGGTTCATAAGTAGTAAAAAAACACACTATTCAAATAGAAAAATACACTTTTCAAAGCCAATATTGCCACTTTCAGAACCTGATTTTGCACTTTATAAAGGTTGATATTGACACTTTCAAAGTCTAAATTCACACTTTCTTAGTCCAAAATTTTCCTAATATGTCCAAATTTAATGAAATAGTCGTTTTATTATTTAATTATGATTAAGTGGGGAGAGAGAGAACCCACATGGTTCCAAAATTGCATGCATGAATTATTCATGGATGGGAAAAGTAATGGTGGACCATTTTGTGCGAAGGTTTGGAAGAAGATGGGAATTCAGAGAGAATTTCCCATTCCTGGGTATGTCGAAGAGAACACAAGAGAAAATTATTATTCTAGAATGAAAACTGAAATGAATCCTTGAACCTATGAGCCATTTTGTTGATAATTTTTTTGTTGCAAATTTGTCCATTTTGTCTCTGGTCAACGCAATGAAGTGGAAAATGGTGTATGTAGCTGACTTGGTGGATTTCTGAGCACAAGTGGCAATGATGTGTTTTAGTGTTGTGCAAACACAAGGAAATCAAGGAGGTTAAGTGCATTTTTTGGCATGTAATTGGTATTTAATCCAATTTTCCTGATTTCCAAGTGTAAATTCTTAAAAGTATGGGAATTGGTGAGAAGTTTGTATGGTGAATGCACAAGTCTCGGCTTGGGGGTGTTGTTCTGCTAAGATATTAATGAGTAGAATTACCTACGGTTGGGTAGAGCATGGAAGACACACAACTAGTTTCCAATTCAAGTGTTCAACAGATAAGTTTATTTCATAATAATTGTGTTATTAACTTTCAATAATAATTTGTGATAAATATTTGCCATGGTTCTCTATTTAAATTCCTGGGTTTATAATTGAAATGTGTATTGGTATTATGTCGAAGAGTATAATGCCGGAAAATTGTTATGAATTGATAAATAAGTAGAAATCCCATTCATTTTGTTGATTTTTCTTAAGTTGCATCATTATTTGCAAATAGTTAAATTTGATTGCAAAGGCTTGTGTTAAATTGCTAGTTCTACTGTGCAGTTGTGTTTTTATTACGCAACTCCTAAGTTAGATAAAAATATTTATGCTCACTTCTATTGAGTTAAGTGATGTATTTATGCAAATATTTCATAAAGGTTTAAATTTTTACTTTTCCTATAGTTGGAAGAACATAATTCCTAAATGTTCAAATGATGTGTTTGAAACGAGTATAACTAAGTTCTTAATCCACAATAAAAGTGCATGTCCTATTTTATCTTATTAGGTAAGTTAAATACAATATTATGTGTTAAACTTGCTTGTAGTGCTTTCCATTAATAAGAAATTTGTAAACCACAAGTTGGTTTGGTTGTTAAAAACCACAGACTGATTTGGTTTATTAAAACCATAGGTTGATTTGGTTTATTTGAAAAAGACTAAATGCTCATGTCGAAGCTCTAAAGTAGAGTAAATATTTAAGTCCTAATTTTGTTTATTAATTAATTTGTAAACAAAACAATGTGTTAAGGCATGTTTTTAGGTGTCTTTCCTTAAGTGGCATTGTTGTTTGAAAACCGCTGCAAATTTCTAATTCTAAAGACATTGAATGTGTTCGTTGAAGTTTAAGTATAACTTTGATTATTTTATAAAAACCATGAACCAACTATGAGTGGAATTGGTTTTTAATTTATTAGTATTGGAGTTGTAGGATTTTATTCAAAATTCAATGAATTGAATTAGTATTAAATATGGAATATAATATGTCAATTACTTTTTATGTCAAAGTTTGGTAAAGTTTTTCCTAAGTAATTTATGGAAACCCCAACTTTGTAGTTTTGTGGCAGTAGCATAATAAGTTTAAATGAACATCTTGGAAATAATGTTTATTCTCTTGTTTTAAATGTATAATACATTAAATGAGTTCCCACTTTTAGGACAACTCTGACCCGGCGGTTCTTACTTCCCAGTAAGCCTAAAATGGATTATGTTGATATAATATTTTCCTTTGTTTTAATGAAATGAAAAACAAACTCGAGAAATTTCTAAGTATGAAACTAAAATTACCTTGTCTCCTTTATGAAAATATATCTGGCAATTTTCTAAGGAATTTCATAGTGCGAAGTTCATTCTCGGTCACAGTTCACTCGATCACTCCGCCGCAGTTGACTTCGTCACAGTTCCCTTTGTCATAGCTCACTTTGTCACAGCTCACTCGTCGAAGCTCACTCTGAGCTCACTAAGTCATAGTTCACTTGTCCAAGCCAAAACTTATTATGGTCCACTATTCATATTTACTAAAAATAATAAATTATTGGTATTGATATGGGTGTATAGTTATATTTTTTTATTTATGATGAAGTCAATTTTTTTTAATAAAAAAATATAAACATATTACATATGCCAACCTTGTCGAAGATATTTATTTATGTCAAAGTTAATTTTGTTTTAATAAATAAATATAGACATATTCAATATGCCAATCTTGTTGAAGTTATATGTTTATGTAAAAATTAATTTTTTTTAATTAATAAATAAAAACATATTCCATATGCCAACCTCATCAAAGATATATTTATGTCGAAGCTATTTATTTACGTTGAAGATAAATTTGTAAAAATATCATAATTTAAATAAATCTCATATGCTAAAGCTCGTATATTGATTGTAGTATTGGATGGTTTGGTGGTTTTTGAAAACCACTGGTTGAATTAGTTATGCTAGAAGAAATAATTTTTATGTCGAAGCTTAGATTTAGTTTTGTTAATAATCCTTGCATGAATGGTATTAATGTTTGAAAACCATAAGTTGAATTAGGCTAAATACCATGGGTTGTATTGGTGAGGAATTGAATATTTAATTTCCTACACTAAAAACTTTAGTAATTATTATCTTAAATAATTTAGGAGAACCATAGTGTGCAGTTCCTATGTCACGGTTCTTACTCTGCAAGTTTTACTTACACATATTTTTATTGCACAGATCATATTATGCATTGTTAAAATAAATTATGGGTCTTAAGGATTAAGTTGAAGCTTCCGCTAATTACTTATATAAATTTTAAGCATTCAAATGCAATTGCTATACATTTTTTATAGGATTGCATATATGAAATATGCTTGTAGCTAGTGAGCTATAATATGTTTTATTATTTAAAAAAATGCATTAAGTCTAGTGTGACACTAGGTGTGTTACAAATTGGTATCAGAGTTGAGGCTACAACTCTTGAACCTTAAGGTGGTTTGTTTGTTTTGTGAATGAAAGTTTATTCATAAATGCATCTATCATAGTATCTAATGAACTGATTAATAGTCCATGATGGTCAAAGTAGTTGAGGTTACAACTCTCGGTCTTTTTAGGTTTTCCTTTACTTACATGGTTACCTTGCAAACTATGTATGGTTGTCTTGCATGGGTAAGAAAAGATTAAATTAGTTTCCAACTAGTTAATCTTGGTAAGTCAAGATGTTTAAGTAATCTGGGAACTTCAAGCAAAACTTGCGATCTTTTTGTTTAAGAAAAATTTGAAGTTTAAAATATTTTATGTATTATGTTTCTAGATAAAATATAATTTTTGAGTTTTTGAAATTATGAAAGAATATTTGGAAGAGAGTTTGTCCCTTTGCTGGAATGTTATGTACATTGTCAACTTATCTATTTAATATTTTTATATATATTTTAGTGGTTCATGTTTGTACATGTAACTGTATGATGGAATTTTTATTGCAAATATAAGCCTTTGTTTGTCCCCTGAAGGGTGTGAAGCTCTGGAGCTATTCTATAACTAGGAAGATGATTTTGTCGAGCAAGAAATTGTTGCATGATGTTGTATCTTTCTTATTAACTATATGGCAATGACTATATAGTGGATTTATCGTTAAACCCTAAATTGTATGGGACTTGGTTGCTGCATGGAGTCTCCAGATGGACCCTTGTCCTAGGTTGTTCATGGTGAGGGAACTTTAACTTATTGTTCCTTGGTTAACTCCCATTGATTATTGTGTATGGTCACTATTTTGTAAGATGTCTTTGGTTGTCTTTGTAACCATATTCTTTAGACATTTAATTGTTTTCCGGCAAATGTTGGTTGTTGTTGTCAAAACCAAAGCTAACGAAAAATGGTGTATGCACCAACCTAGATGGACTTCTTGAGTACTAGAAATAGTGGTGTGTATCATAGTTGTGTTTCTAGAAGGAAACCAGGGAAAGTAATTGTGCCATTTGGAATGAATCTAGTTGTAGCCAATCCCCTGACACATTGAGTAGCATGTGTCTCTTATTTTTATCTATCTTCATAGCTGGATAGATTAGACCAATGTGGTATGCATAGGTTGCATAACTTGTGGGGTCATATTAATTGCTTGGTAATTACATTTAATATTTATAAAAAGGCTTATTCATTTGCTTGTTTGGGGCAAGTTGGCCTAGTCTTAATTTCTATGAGAATTGTTTATATTTCTTGTACCCCTATGTTCCCTCAAGTCTTCAACCAGTAGTAGG
Organism: Larix kaempferi; assembly: GCA_027924585.1. Lineage (NCBI taxonomy): Eukaryota > Viridiplantae > Streptophyta > Pinopsida > Pinales > Pinaceae > Larix > Larix kaempferi. Next base: position 623,219 of record BSBM01000895.1, read on the forward strand.
TTGGGACATGTCAAATGGTTATCAGTTATTAGTTAAATGCTTGATAGCTAGTTGGTGTGCGTATTTGGTATTCTTAGATCATGTTGGTGCATGAGTATGTTAACCATGTTGATGCTTATTTCAATTATGTCATGTTGTAGCTAGATAAAACCCAATCTGGATGATCATGGGTATTTATCCTAATCAATTGTGGTCGAGGTGTATAAATATGCAGAGCTGGTGATTGATTGCTTGCATTTGTTATTGAATTTTGAAATTTATTGCCTAAAGTGAATGATTCAATAGCATAGTTACTCATGAATGGTTTATTCAAGTGCTATATTTTAGAGTAATGTCATATTTGCGCAACGGGTCTAACAGGTGTTGGAAAATGCATAAGTTGTATCTGTGTGCGCTAGATTGCACTTTTAATTTCTTATTAAAGAATCATTTTCATCATATTATGCTCAGTTGGAATAATCCTTCTGGTTGAGTATGAGTGCGGATTAGTACATGCATTCAGAGTGGTATCTCTTGCTAAATATTTCGAATTGATATGTATGGATTACCGAATGGTATGTTGAATGTTGAACGATATATGTCTATTTGACAAGGTTTTCTTGTCATGTTGAGTCTTTGGTGACTATTTGTGGCTTGTGCATGGCCTGTGGCTTAGCCTTTGATGATAGTATGTGACTTGTGTTTGGCTTATGTTGGAATCCTCGGTGACTAATTGAAGCTTATGCTTGGTTTGTGTTAAGTCAGATTGTAGATGGCCATATTGGACAACTAGCTAAATACTTTGGATGCACTTATGCCTAATTCCATCCATGCAAGAATGGTTTATGTTGATACAATAGTTGAATGTTGTTATTTAATTGAAATTAGTGTGATTGCAGAATTATATATTTGAATGTAATATTAAATATGCAAGAGATTCTGAAAAAAAAGTTACAAGTGTTTGAATTCTATTGAAGGTTTTCTTAATAAGAATGGTGAACTCACATGTTTTAGTGCAGGTCTGCATGCTTGAATTTTTGTTCACCAAGTTGTGTGAGTTGTAAATGAGTTGCTAATACTTTTATTCTTATGCCAATTTATGAAAAGTTAAAACTAGGAATATGTTGATAACTGAGATAAGTTGTTAGCTGATTATAAATTGTTAACTGTAGTTATTTGGTAACGTTGTTAGTTGGTTATAACTTGTTCCTGGTTGTTAACTAAAGTTATCTAATATGATTTGTATGTATCTAATTCTATTACCTGTAAGTGATGCAGAGAATGAAATTGAAAAACTAAGACTTTGGATGCAGAGAAAGAGATTGCAATATTAGAGTTCTCTGGGGTCATCCAAGAAGTTCTTCATCATGTTTGATTGAAGAATGTGGCACAAATAAGGAAATTAAAAAAAAAATCTTAATCCTTGAGGAAGAAGGGAGATATCTTCACCCTATCCTTGATTTAATATTGAAAACAATTTGTGTAGGAGATAATATGCAGAAAATGTTTTTTATTTTGAAAAGATACTTAAGCTACAAGTCTAACCGGCATGGCACACAATTGAAAGGAATTGACACATTCCTGGTGTTGTGTTGTGACCGGGTTGTCGACATTGATTACACCTTAAAGAAATTGACGCATTCTTGGTGCTTTAGTGATGAGAAGTCATTCGTGTTAAATGATATGTTTTTAGTTTTATGATAATACATTTTGATAAATGTATGATACTAATAAGCTTGGCTAGCCATTTTTTGTTTATCATGTATATATGCAAGTTGGTGCTTGCATATTAAAGAAGAGAAGTGAAGAAATGAGCAAAGCTAAAGAAGAAGAAGACTATGCAAGCCAAGGATGAGTTTCCTTTGGCCGATTGCATTAAGGATATGATTCCTCTTATTAAAGTTATGCAAGACAAGGATGCATTTCCTTTGGCTGATTTCATTGAGAATATTATCCCTCTGATTAAAGTTATGCAATCCAAGGATGGATTTCCTTCGATCGATTGCATTGAAGATGTGACTTCTCTAAAAGAGCATAAGACTTTTCAAATTGATGTTATAGTAAAGGTTTATGCAATATAATAAATTAATAAAAGAATTATAAATTAATAAAAACCCTCACTTACTAACAAAGGCCGGAGGGGGAGGGAGGAACTCGGTCTAACGAATGAACCTAATAACAATAACAATAACAATAACAATAATAATAATAAAAGTGATTGGTGATGTGGTATTTATATTGATCCTACTAGCTAAGAATCCTTTGATCAAACCATGGAGAGCACCCCGGGTTGTAAGTCTTATGGATGGATTTAAAATATGAAGTGTCTTAGTTGGAAGATGAACAAGGTTTGAGTGATCCTCTTACGTGCACATTGAATAACACTATAGGAAGGAATACCTTCCTAGTGTTGTGTGGGACAAATAATTTGTATCCAAACTTTGATAAAGATTAAGCAAATCGAGCACCTACATTTCAAAGAGAAAGAGACTGAGGAGCAGTGAAGCCACAGTTGAGGAGCTCCAGATTGGGACAAGACTAAGAGGGGGAACTCTTACTCTTTTCTTTTTATTTATGTTATTTTCTTTCTAGGAACATAAAGTTTGTTGAATTGCATGTTACAACTAAAAATATGTTGTGTTTATTTTTGTTGAAATAAACAATGAATGATGAAGAAGTTAAATTTTTATAAAAAGAAATAAAGATGATTGGATTCATCTATATGCATATGTTGATTTAATCATGAAATGCATGAATGTATTCTGAGGAAGCTTGAAAACTGTTGGTTATTTAAACAAATAAATTGGCTGATTTTAATATGCCGACTTAATGAATACATGATGGTTGAATTTCACAGGAAAACAACTTCGGTTGGAATTCAATTGGTGTGGTATCAAAATTTAAAGTGGAGTGGCACAAGCTCCTGTTGTCATTAGCAGAAATATTGTGATGAATTATGTCATAGTTTGGTGAAACTGATTCATCTTTGAAGAAACAATTGGAAAGCTAAATTGATGGGACAGCCTTGTAGAGTTATGAAAATTTGATGTATTAAAGCATTGTAGAAATGTCTATAAGCATTTGAACACCGAGGATGGTGTAAACTTTAAGCGGGAGGGGAATGTAACACCCCTAGATTAAAACCCCTAGTATCATGATGTCAAGATGTAAATAATGACTATGAATTCCTGTAAGGCTAAAACATTTGTACTTTGTAAATATTAATACTAAAAATACACAACTGCTTGTGTTTTGGCAGTACGCTGGAAAGATTGAGGACTTGTGTATTCACCAAAGACAGTAAGGGGGTAGATGTGTTAGGTGGGAGACATGTTATAAACCTGTTAAATATTTAAGACCCTAAAGTTGTCCTAAGTCTTAAACCCATTTAAATGACTGTATAATATATTTATAAAATCATAATTATGATTAAGTGGGGGGAGAGAGAGAACCCACGTGATTCCAAAATTGCATGCATGAATTATGCATGGATGGGAAAAGTAATGGTGAACCATTCTGTAAGAAAGTGTGGAAGAAGATGGGAATTCAGAGATAATTTCCCATGCCTGGGTATGTCGAAGAGAACAGGGGAGAAAATTATTATTCCAGAACAAAAAAATGAAATGAATCCCTGAACCTGTGAGCCAATTTGTTCATAAATTTCGGTTGCAGATTAAATTGTCCATTTTGTCTCTGGTCATACAAGTGAAGTGGCAAATGGTGTATGCAACTAACTTGGTATATTTATCAGCACAGATAGCAGTGATGTGTTTCACTGTTGTGCAGTTAGAAGGAAATTGAGGAGGTTAAGTGTATTGTTTGGCATGTAATTGGTGTTTAATCCCATTTTCGTGATTGCCAAGTGTAAATTTTGAAAAGTATGGGAATTGGTGAGAAGTATGTCTGGTGAATGCACAAGTTTCAACTCGGGGGTGGTGTTCTACTGAGAGATTAATGAGCAGAATTACCTACGGTTGGGAGGAGCGTGGAAGCCACACAGCCAGTTTCCAATTCAAGTGTTCAATAGATAAGTTTATTTCATGAGAATGGAGTTATTAACTTTCAATAATAATTTGTGATAAAAATTGCCATGGTTCTCTATTTAAATTTATGGGTTTATAATTGAAATATTTATTGGGATTATGTCGAAGAGTATAATGCTAGAAAATTATTATGAATGGATAAATAAGTAAAAATCCCATTAATTTTGTTAATTTTTCTTAAGTTCATCATTATTTGCAAATAGTTAAATTTTATTGCAAAGGCTTGTGTTAAATTGCTAGTTCTATTGTGGAGTTGTGTTTTTACTTCGTAGCTCCTAACTTAGATGAAATGTTTTACTGTGCAGTTCTAATGAGTTAAGGGATGTATTTATGCAAATATTTCATAAAGTTTTAAATTCTTACTTTTCATATAGTTGGAAGAACATAATTCCTAAATGTTCAAATGATGTGTTTGAAACAAGTATCAAATAAGTTCTTACTGCGCACTAAATGTTCATGTCCTATTTTATCTTATTATGTAATTTAACTACAATATTATGTGTTAAATTTGCTTGTATTGCTTTGCATTAATAAGAAACTTGTAAACCACGAGTTTGTTTGGTTGTTAAAACCAAAGGCTGATTTGTTTTATTAAAACCATGGGAAGATTTGTTTTATTTGAAAAAGACTACATGTTCATGTAGAAGCTCCAAAGTAGAGTAAATATTTAAGTCCTAATTTTGTTTATTAAATAATTTGTAAGCAAAACCATGTGTTAAGGCATATTTTTAGGTGTCTTTCCTTAAGTGGTATTGTTGTGTGAAAACCATGGGCTGAAAATTTCTAATTCTAAAGACTTTGAATGTTCCGTCGAAGTCTAAGTACAACTTTGATTATTTTATAAAAACCATGAACCAATTATGAGTGAAATTGGTTTTTAATTTATAAGTATTGGAATTGTAGGATTTTATACAAAATTCAATGAGTTGAATTAGTATTAAATATGCAATTTAATATGTCAATTAATTTTTATGTCGAGGAAGTTTGGTAAAGTTTTTCCTAAGTAAACAAACTTGAGGAATGTCTAAGTATGAAACTAAAATTACCTTGTGTCCTTTATGAAAATATATTGGGCAATTTTCTAAAGAAGTTCATATTGCAAAGTTCAATCTCTGTCACAGTTCACTCCCTTACTTGACATAGCTCACTAGTTGAAGCTCACTCCATCACAACTCACTCCTCGAAGTCACGCGTCGAAGCTCACTTTTCAAAGCTCACTACGTCATAGTTCACTCGTTGAAGCCAAAACTTATTATGGTCTAGTAAAAATAATAAATTATTGGTATTGATATGGGTTCATAGTTATATGTTTTTATTGATGATGAAGTCAATTTTTTTTAATAAATAAATATAAACATATTCCATATGCCAACCTTGTCGAAGATATTTATTTATGTCGAAGTTAATTTTTGTTTAATAAATAAATATAGACATATTCCATATGCCAACCTTGTCGAATTTATTTATTTATGTCGAAATTCATTTTTGTTTAATTAATAAATAAAAACATATTCCATATGCCAACCTCGTCGGAGAAGCTTAGATTTAGCTTTGTTAATATTCCTTGAATGGTATTAATGTTTGAAAACTATAAGTTGAATCAAGCTAAATACCATGGGTTGTATTGGTGAGGAATTGGGTATTTAATTTCCTACACTAAAAACATTAGTAATTATTATCTTAAATAATTTAGGGGAACCATAGTGCGCAGTTCCTATGTCATGTTTCTTACTGCATAGGCTTTACTGTACAGATAGTTTTAGTGTGCAGGTCATACTATGCATTGTTAAAAGAAATTATGGGTCTTATGGATTAAGTTGAAGCTTCCGCTAATTACTTGTATAAATTTTATTCATTCAAATGCAATTGTTATGCATTTATTATAGGATTGCATATATGAAATATGCTTGTAGCTAATGAGCATTAATATATTTTATTATTTAAAAAAAATGCATTAAGTCTTATGTGACATTTGGTGTGTTACACTAACCTTCTCGTGTGGAAGATGTTTGACATTTTAAAGGAGATGGATCTCTAGTATGGTAATGGTGACATTAAGAAATGAACCTATGCTTAGGACTTAGTTGCTTAATGGCTATATTTTCATATATATAAGTGATATCATTGTTTTATTTGATCAGATTTTTTGGACCAATCTTCTAACATGGTCTCACTCTTCTAATAATGATGATGCTTCTCACATGGTACCAGAGCTGTTTGTTATGATCTATCATCTTCTATTTTTTTTTATCACACATGGTTATCTTCATATTGATATTTTGTTATTTGGGCATTTCTTATTTTTGAAGATTTTCCATCTAATCTGGTAGCCATTAGGATTCTCTTCAGATTTGGGCATGATTCTACATGTTTGATATTTTTTTCTCAAAACCTTAACCATTGTGGAGAAGTGTTTAGGTAAATTTGGGTGGTGACTTTCATATCGTTTTTTTTAATAATTTTTGTGTATATTTTGAAGAAAAAAATTGCAAGTCCGATTTCCTCTCGTAAAAATACTCAATTTAAAAAAAAAAAACATCTCATTTGGAGTCTGAACGATGGAGATAGCGCTATTTTAATATCAGTTATTTTCTAATTTGATTGGTAACGGCCACGTGGACTACAAAGCGAATATCTTTTGACATATTCCCTATATTTCTATTTTGTCTACACTTGGGCATGCATAATGGCTTCTCCAATTCCGAAAACATGTTATAATAAAAATTCTGGAAAATTTTGACCAAGTTATTGTCATTTTAAATTTTTTGTTCCTTCTGCTTTCGATTTTTTACTGCAGAGTGACGGGTCTATCTTTTAGCAGCTATTGAGATTTGGTTTTTAAGAGAAATTTCAAATTTTCACCCTCTTCTCTTATTCTTTCTTGCATTAGGGTTTAATATTCTTGTTAAAATTTCTATCATTATGACTTCAAAAGTAGCTTTTGTTCCTGAACTTGTTGGTCCTAACTATCTTGCATGGAAAAGAAAACTGATTGATGTTCTCAAGAGAAAGAACCTATGGAGGTTGGCTAATGGTGAACACAAGAATCCCACAGATGCTCAAGCCTTGAATTTTTGGGAAGAAAAATGTGATATGGCAAGAGGGCTCATTGGACAAATGGTATGATATAGTCTTTAGGTAAGTATTGAGACAGAAGATAGCCCAGTTAAGGTATGGAAAATTCTTGATTCTCTCTTTTATAAATATGATGATGTATCTTCTTATTGTAGGGTCTCGCATGGCAATTTTTTTTTTCGATGTACTCAAGATTACCTATCTTTCAAGTTAAGTTTCTATCAAAGATGTAACTAGATGAAATTTAATAATACATTCCTAGACCACATAAATTTCCCTTTCAACTATAACATCATAAACACTCATTTATATGTTTGTGTCCATGTTTATTCATATGGAACTAAGTTAATAAGTACTCCAATCCTTTATTGAACACAACTTGTAATAAGTCTCATATATATATATATATATATATATATATATATATATATATATATACATACTTCTAACCCTACAATCATTAGATAAGTTGATAACCCTTTTCATCCAATCTATAATTATCATAACTGAGTTATAAGCAATTCTCAATCTAATACTTATATTCCAATTCACAATTTAACTATGTTTAACATAGTATGAATTATAAGCAATCCTTAACTAATTCTCATTTCATAATTTATCCACAATTACCAAAGCTATACTATAAACACTTCTCGATTTAGTTCTCTAAATGATGAACATTATTTTATAAACATTTTTCCATTTAATTCTCAATTTCTAATTCATATAGTAACTATGTTTATCATAAACATCTTATAAACAACTCTCAAACTAATACTCATATTCCAATTCATAATCTATCTATATTTAACAAAATGTAAACTATAAACAATTCTCAAACAATTGCTCAGTTCTTAATTTAACTACAATTATCAAAATTACGTTACAAACCATTCTCCATTCAATTCTCTAAATTATGAAAATTATTTTATAAACAATTTTCCATTTAATTCTGAAATTCTAATTCATAAAATAACTACATTTATCATAAGCACCTTATAAACAACTTCCCAACTAATACTCATATTCCAACTAATTTAATTTGAAGAATCATTCAATATATAAATATAGCTCCAAATAATATTATCAATTTAACACATAATAATAAACAAATGTTATACTTCATTTCTTCATAGTGTTTTCGGGATACCATTTAATTTAATTTACTAATCATTCAAAAGCATAATAAGTTAAATCCAGGTTTAACACATATGTTCTCGTCTATCCGAGTCATACCCATCCATCCTCGAATACACAGGTGGAGTTAGCTGCAGCTGCTATCATCTACACACGGTAGTTAGATTGAATACATCCGATCTAAATCTGTGGGGTATGAGAAGTGCTCGGCGTTCCATCCTTATATACCGCGCCATAATGAAGACATAATTTATACCTATGTCTGGCGTGAATCGGTATTCGAATGGCGGTGGAAGGCCTGGAATGGATACAGTCAGCTGTAATCACTGTTCATAACAGAGGTATAGGCAATTCTGAACTTGGTTGGTTGGATTCAGCCTGAGGATGGATAGATTTTAATAGTATCACATTTAATCTCGTCATCTGTACACTTAACCTATATTGTAATCTCCCTTTACTTTATAATTAAACAAATATTCCCCCCGGAAATAATTAAACAATTATTACTGTCACAATTCATCTCATGATTTATACATTGCATATATTGTATCATAATTGGTCTCTATCGGTATACTGAAATATAATATTATAGCATTTTAATAACATAATATTTGTATTTAAGAGTTTGTCCTAAACAATATATTTATCAGAAAGAAGGCATGCTCTCTTCCTCTTAATAAATATTACCATAAATTTATTTCTTTTCCTAAAACCGAGAACACTACATAACAGAGATTTTAAATATATTGTAAAAACTTTAACCTATAACTGGTCGTGACACTCATGGTTGAAAATTGGTTACTGTATGTTTAAAAAGAGGAGAGCGAGCACATCTCGGCAAATTCACCAATGTGTAATTTAATAATATATATATATATATATATATATATATATATATATATATATATATATAGGAAGGTGGTTCTAACCTTAAGTTGAAAGTAGATGTTTACGTTTTAATTAGAAACTCAGAGATCTACAATCCGCAAATTCGGCATAATAAAGGAGAAGGACATAAACATACAGATCTGGAATCAAAAACGATTTACAACAGAATTATAGAAACACAGGAACATGGATCGGATTCATTTTCACTATGAGATGTACAAACACAGAGTTTAAATTGCTAAAGTCCAATATCAGAAATTAAAAATTTAATCTACACAGAGTTTATGAATTGAGATCTCAAGCCTTTCTTCAAAATAAAACAATGACTTAATCTCTAGATGTTGCGCCATTCATCTCCACGATTTCAAACTACACAGAGTTTAAAAGTTAAGATCTAATGATTTTCCCTCCAAATGAATCAAGAATATGATAACCTATATTTGTACTCTATATTCCAGAAATTAAACCAACAAGGAATCTATAGATTACGATCTAATACTTTTCCCTTCAAACGAATCAAGAATATAAGAACCGATGTATGTAGTCTATATTCCCAGAGACGATATACAGATAACCTTCTTCTTTTCAGCTAACTTATATAATTCATACTAATCAAATTCTACCAATTAGCATACATTCCAACTTGGTAAGCATAAATATTTATTTCCGAACTATGGATCATCAATAAAATTTCTAAAATTCAAAAGAATAGAACATGTCGAAGGAGTCGTTCCAGCTATTGGCGAGCTGGCGAAGTCCCCAAAGAATTCTCGTCGATCCCTCCAACCTTCACGATTCACCGATGACCCCTCGGTTGACCTCCCTACCATATCGGGGTTACTATCCTTCACCCCGAACCCCCAAGCAACTAGGGTCGTAAGAACACACAATGCAAGCTTTCTGGTGGGATCCCCCAATCGCTGGAAAGCTAAACCCAACTCCCAAGAATCACAAGTAAGTTTTATGATTCCTATGCCCATCCAGCACTAGGGAGCAAGAGATGTTTTTCTCATTCTCCTCCCTTCTTTTATAGCAAAAGTCTGTGTGCCATGTGTCTTTCCATGCACATAATTCATTTAATTAAATATTTTATTAATATTTAATCTTAAGTTACAAGTGTCTATTCCTATCACAAGTGTGCACTCAATTTCGGGTTGTGAGTGAAGTGAACTTTATGGAATTTCAGTTATGTTTGACTTCTCAAATCTATTTGTTGTAGAAAGTCCCATATTTATTCTATTATTTTCTTTTCCTTTTCTCTTTTATAAAAGCAAATATTGTATTTAATATATGTTCTTATTAAATTCAAATCTTTTTCTTTTCTTTTTCTATAATAAAAAAAAATATTTATTCAAATAATTCTTTATTCTATTTACAATCTTTTCTTTTTCTATAATAGAAGTAAATATTTTATTTAAATAATTCTTTATTCTATTTACAATCTTTTCTTTTTCTTTTTCTATAATAAAAGAAAATATTTTATTCAAATAATTCTTTATTCTATTTACAATCTTTTCTTTTTCTTTTTCTTTTATAGTAAAAGAAAATATTTTAAAATAATTATTTATTCTATTTAAAAATCTTTTCTTCTTGAAATAATTAATATATATTTTCATTAATTATAAAAAAAAAAGAATATTAACTTTTCTAATTTTCAAATTCTTTTCCCAACCATAATAGCATAATCATCATGATAATAATAATAATAAAATATTGAATAATTTATTATTAAATTCTCTAAAACTTCCACATGTATATTATTTAATTATGCATGCATGAGTAGTTTTCTTTTTCCATTCTTCTTTTGTCTAGGTACCTCTTCGGCGGGTCCTTCCAACAATTTCATTTTCCTTCTTCTTGTTCTTGTCTAGGTACCTCTTCGACGGGTCCTTCCGACAATTTCTTTTCCTTTTTCTCGTAAGGAGAAATGTGTAGCGATCGGGGAGTCGTTACCGCGATCTATCGACTACACTTCTTGGAGACTATCGCGCGCCCCTCAACTCTCGTACGTGACCAAATCGGTATGGCCTCGCCCGTACGGCACACGCTTCCCCAAGCCAACTTGCAAGCTTCCGACCCGTCCGTCTATTGCTGATTCAGGGTCGACAGTCTGTCATCGTACCCCTATGTGTACTTTTTGTTCTTACGACCCCTATAATTCCATTGTGGGTCAGTCGATAAATCATCTTACCTGCCACTGCACACACACACACACTCAAAGCACATATTAAATAGCGCTGCACCATAAAATCTTTTACCATAATACCTCAGTCAGTCGAGCATATTCATTATTTTCATTTATAAAGTATTTTCTTTCAATCATTTCTATTTCATTATTCTTCATTCCAGTGTATGTCATTCAATCATTTTCATTAAATAATATTCAGAGTAAATTCCATGGTTTATGTTTTATTCAGCCGGTTCTCTTCAATACTAGTGCCCTCATTAGTTTAATCAGTTCAAGTACCGAGGTGGGCACTACACTTATTACCTAGAAAATAAAATCCATGAGCTATATTGTAATAATTTTGAAATGATATAAATTTATCTTGATGAACTAAACACATTAAATGAAAAATTAAATAACTATGGTAAAGATTACAAGAAGACTAATACTTCTTTAATCATTCTTTTAGAGCAAAAATTGCCATCTTGTTTTGACATGTTCATCCAAACTAGTTATAGGTCTCTTGAATTGTCCCAAAGTACCACAAAACCTACTTTTGATGATTTTTGCAAAGGGTTGATAAATGAGCAAGAAAGGTTGATTGTTTCAGGACAATTAACACCTAATAAAGCTCTTATGGCACATAATAATAAGAATCCTACGAAATGTTTTAATCCTAATGATAAAGGCTCTTGTTCACATACATCTAATCATGCTAATAAGTATGGTCATGCTTCTAATGTTAATCATAAAGTTAGTAAGAAGATGAAAGTGTATGATCCTTGTAAGCATTGTGGTAAAACCAACTGCCCTGAAAAGAATTGATTTAAAGTGAAACGTTTAATTGCTAAGGATAAAAATAAAGTTTATGATGAACAAGTAGCTTTGTGTGCTTTTCTTGTTTCATCTAGTAATTCTTCTTCTGATGAGGAATGGATAATGGATTTTGGTGCATCTAAACATATGACAGGAAATGCTTCTTTGTTTAAATTCTATAATAATAATAATAAGCGCTCATCTCAGAAAGTATCTATTGGTGATGGTAAACAATTTTCCGTAATTGGTTTTGGTAATGTTAATGTTGCAAATGGTCACTTGGAAGATGTTTTTCATGTTCAAAACATTCCCATCAACCTACTTTCTATTTATCATGCATGTCAAAAAGGATATAAATTTGAAGCTTGGAGTAATAAATATGTTCTTAAATATATCAAATGTAATTTCAAAGTAGTTTCTTTTGGTCATGTTGATCATATAACTGGTTTATATAAGTTTTCTTGCTTTAATTCAACTAAGAGACAACCCTTTTATTCCTACGTTTCTCATGATGATGAATTAAGTCAATTATGGCATAAAAGATTGGGTCACTTAAATTATGGAAAATGCAATTGTGATCTAAAATGGTACATGGCTTGCCTAATATTTCATCTACTAAAGGTGTTTGTGAATGATGTGTGCTTGGTAAACACGATAAAGAAATGTTTGATAAAGGTAAAGCTTGGTGTGCTAAAGAACCTTTGCAATTAATTCACAATGATATTTGTGGTCCTCTTGAGTCTCCTTCTCTATCTCATGCATTCTATTCTTTTACTTTTATTGATGACTTTAGTATAAAATATTGGATTTATTTTCTAAAACATAAAAGTGAAACATTTGCTAAATTTTAGGAATTTAAATCTTTGGTTGAAAAAGAATCTAGTAAAAATATTAAGACTTTGAGATTTGATCATGGGAGGGGAGTTCATTAAGAAAGAATTTGAAGCATATGTATCTAAACATGGAATTCAAGATCGAAATATTGTTCCTTACACGCCTCAAAAAAATGGTGTTGCTGAAAGGAAAAACAGAACTTTGGTTGAAATCGCTAGATGTGTGCTATATTCTAAAGGATTACATAAAATATTTTGGGTTGAATCCATTTGTTGTGTAAATTTTATTTTAAACAGATTTCCTACCAAAGCAGTTATGCATGTTACCCCTGGGGAAAAATGGAATGGAAGAAAACTAGATATAAGTAACTTTAAGATATTTGGAAGTGAATGTCGAGCTCATATTGCTAATGAAAAACAGAAAAGGTTAGAACCCAAGTCTCATAAATGTATATTCATTGGTTATGCTGAGGATTCCAAAGCTTACAGGTTATTCGACCCTTCTACCCAAGGTGCCATTACTAGGTGAGATGTTCAATTTAATGAAGTCTCACTACCACATGAGTCTGTTGAACCTTATGTTAGTACCTTGAATTTTCCATTATCTCATGTTAGACCTATATATGTTACCCCTTCTTCTATCTTTGTCCCTACTATTAATCTTATTTCATCCTCTACTTCAAGTGTTCCACCTAAATCTCTTGAAGCCCCTGAGGTGACTTATGTTGCTTCACATCTTCTTGTTTGGTCTCGGAAAACTCTTGAATTAGTAGGTAAGGAGATCGGTAATCCTTCCGATACTTGTAGAAATAGATATAACTTTTCTCATATGACCAAGGTATTGGCGACAAATGATGCTACTACTTATACTTGAGCTAAGGGTAAGCCTCATTCGGAACAAGCTATGACTATTGAGTATGAATCCCTAATGAAGAAAAAGACTTGGTCTCTTGTTCCTCTTCCTCTAGGAAAGAATTTAGTTGGTTTCAAATGGGTTTATAAAACTAAGTTCACTGCAGAAGGACAGATTGAAAAATATAAAGCAAGGTTAGTTGCAAAAGGTTTTAACCAACTCGAAGGAATTGATTATAACGAAACTTTTGCTCCTGTTGCTAAAATTAATACAATAAGAACCATTTTATCTCTTGCTTCATCTTATAAATGGGAAATACACCAAAAGATTGTTAAAAGTGCTTTTTTGAATGGTGATCTTAATGAATACATTTATATGAAAAAGACACTCGGTTTTATTACCGCTGAATCTTCAAGTTTAGTATGCAAATTACACAATTATTTGTATGGTCTTAAGAAACCACCTAGGGCTTGGTATGACAAAATTGATGCATATTTCTTGAAAAATGGTTTTGAGAGGTGTATATTTGATCTAAATATGTATGTAAAGGACTTTGGTGGATGAAGTCCTCACTATTGTATTATATGTGGATGATCTTATCATCACTGGAAACCAACTTGTATTCATGGATACTTTTAGGGGCTAAATTTAGCCCATGGGCTAAATTAAGTGGTTTTAGAAATTTAGTGGGCTATTTTCTTATATGGAAAGGGTTTTTTCATTTGAAATATATTCTCCCAATATTTATTAGAAAATAAATAAATAAAAAATGAACAGCCTCCCATATATTAATGAGGAAAATGAAAAAAACTATTTTCACCCTAGAAAAATCTCCCTCCAATCTATCTTTTGCCCCCAGTTTCTAAAGAGATTCTAGTGGAATCATTGCTTTGCCCCTGATTTTAAGTAATTGAGGCTCCCAAGGGTTATTTCTCCCTTCGGTTTCCTTGTAATTTAAGCACATGGTTGCATTCACCTGGATTTTTAGTCAATTTCATGTTGATACCTTCTTTCAGACCTCGATTTCCAGTATTGGAGGGAAAATGAGAGGCAATTTTGTCGTACATAATGGCTGCAGTGATTCATGGTTCACTCACATTGGATTGCACTTACAGGGTGAAGGTTTCGTTTTATGTGATTCCACTTTTCATTCTTATTTTTCTCAACATTTTAATCTTTGTGGAACATCTCCATTTCTGAAAGCATAGGTCTTGAAGGGGTATACTGCACATGCAACTTATTAGAGAATACAGACTTGCATCATGTTTTTTATCCAATTAATGCAATATGATTTTTATGCTTTTTATCCGCAACTACAATAGATTATTATACTGTAAATTTTTCTTTTATCATGGATGCTTTTTAAGACCTGTTGAATTCTACGGTGCTCTTGATTCTTAGGGCTCATTCATTGTTATTAGGGTTTTTATCTATCCTAGGAGTATTAGTTTCGTGAAAGAATTATAGGGCTCAAAAGATATGATTTATTTTATGCCTTGTTGTGCTTAAATTATCGATTGACATTTATACGTTGTCAGTGGATGCTACTCTTGATGGATAGATTCCACATGGTTTTTATATATTTAAACTAAATTTGACCCAGTTGTTTAAAATATGCTTTTATTAGAATCTTGCTCTGCAATTATTATTCGGCCTGAGGAATTCATGATGTATGTTCATATTTTTTGTGTATTATTGTTGATGTTTGGTATATTTGTAATATAAATGAATGCACATTGATTATAATGGTGGGGCTACAATGGAATGGTAATTATTTTGGCACCATATTCCTATAGAGTTGTCCAAAGCGATCTAGTAGATTCTTTTATTTGTATTGAGAAGCTCGTAATTGGTAGATTTTTTATTCGTATTGCCAAGTTCGTCAATTTTATTTATAACCTAAATTTGTTGGGTTTGGTATTTGTTTTACAGTATTTTTTTTTGTAAGGGTCATTCAGAAGTAAAATGTTTTTTGGTGATTTGTTTTGATGTGTAACTGTTATCATCATCCAAAAATAGATCTAGTTATGTATGATGAATATATGATTTAGTTGGAATATGATACTTCATTTTTATCATGATTATATATAATGTGTACAAGGCATGTTTGACCTGAGGTGTAGACACTATTCTATTTGAAATCTTGTCTTTTTCATTTAATGACAGTGCGAAACCAGTTTTACAACATTTTGCATTCTTTTGAAAATTTCAAGGACATGGATACATGCACCACCTCAGTTTATCTGAGAAAGAGTGGTCTTTAACGGAGTAGCTCTAATGATATGTGTGATGATGTATTAATGTGATTTATATTCTTGTTAGTGTATGTTCTTATTTTTAATAACCCTTGCAAGTTTCGAACTAACTCTAAAATTTTTAAATTAAATGACGTAATTCATATTTTGATTTCAATAAAAGAAAGGAAAAAGTGGTATTCATATCTATAACTAGATAGGAAGGTTATGTTTTTCTTAGAGGGTAGCTTAAAAATGGGAGGTTTGAAAAATAAGCTAATTGGGAATATTAAGGTTGTAGGTCTCAATAAGACTCCACATTGAAATAATGGTTCATGGGTCCATAATCACTCCACAGTGTAAATTGTTCAAATATATCAGTTTTTGGTCTGTAAAGATTTAGGTCCCCACATGTCCATTGGACCATTAAAGAAGGAGATAAAAAGTGGAGTCCCCACTTTCCTTGAATCTGGTTATTGCAGAACTTGTGTTTCACTGACACCTTTAGTTGTGAGTGACCGAAGTATTGCTTGTGAAACTTATAAATTAATCCCTCCCCTCCTCATTCATGCATTTGTTCATTCGAGAATTTATGAATTGAGAGAGTCTAGAGTTGAGCTCTAGTATATGCTCTTCTATTGCACTACTTTAGTAATCTGCATAATCAAAAGTTGAGTCTTCATGGAAAAAGATTCACCGATAAATTACAAGGTTTTATTATTCAATGAAAGATTCACCAAGTTTTTAGAATATTTTATAATTTAGTGAAAGATTCGCCAAGATTCTATAATAGAATGAAAATTAGCCAAATATATATATATATATATACATATTATATTATTGATAAAATAGTCTTCAAATTTTCCTATATACAATGGAGATTCACCCATTTATTATACATATAAATTCGAGGGGGGTTCTTAAAATTATCCCTACTTGTATTAATTCAAAATATGAAAAGTGATCTTCAAAAGTAGCTTTAGATGATAGATCTCAGTATATTGCATTATTTTTTGGGTCTTTAGATCTGGAATATGGAAAATGGTATTTTTCTCTCTCAGTCGAAGTATGTAACAGATTGATTGACTTGTTTCCATATGAGTGATTGTAAGCCTTCTCCAATGCCATTTCAATCTGTTGTTAAGTTAATTGTTGAGTGTACCACTCATCTTGTTGATGCTACTCTTTATTGTCAACTTGTGGGAAGTTTGATATATTTGACTCGCAGCATGCCTGATATCTCTTTTGTTGCAGTATGGTTTCTAGGTTAATGCAACAACTTCATGAAAGTCATTGGCAGGAATCTAAGAGAATTCTAAGATACTTACAGGGGATAATGAATTATGGTGTATTTTATTCGAGCAGTGATACAGTTTCACTTCTTGGATATACAAATTCTAATTGGGAAGGTGATAGTTTTGATAGACAGTCAACTGTTGGTTATGTATTTCAACTTGGTTCAGGTCTGATTTCTTGGTCCAGTAATAAGGTAAGAACTCTTTCCTTATCTTATTGTGAAGTAAAGTACAGAGCATCCAATGAAGCAGTTGTTATCGGTCAACATGACTCTTCTCCGTCCATGACCACATTGCATTATCGATCACACAAAAGGACCTTATGGATGGAAGAGCCTAATTGACCATAGATGCTTTGGCCCAAATCTTGCAATAATCTCCTAAATATAACTATTTTTGTGATATATTTTGAGATATAACTAGGGATCTCCTATCAACAAACTCGCGGGTTAACCATGGTAGTCTATATTGACAACCCATAGGTAACACCTAAAACGATGCACCTACATATTGTTGGACACTATACTCGCGAATCACTCACTAGTTGTCAAGAGACACACTCGCGAGTATCTATAAATCACGAGAAAAAATATTAAAATATTATTAGGGATTAGTTATGGAATTTATTCTAACTACCATAACCTCCCCAACCAATTACCTTTCGAGTCTATCCTCTCAGCCTTGCTATAAATACAAGGAGAGGGACTTGCGAAATGGGGAAGCAATTTTGATAATGTTATGCTAGAGAAAATTCCACTAAAGGAAGAGTAGAAGAAACCCAGGGTCGGGTTTCAACGGTAACAGTTGTAAAGAAAGTTTAGTTGATTGCCTCTAATCCAAATAATACAGAGACATTCCTTCCCATAAAGATTTGTCTATTATATGAATTTGTGTCATTAGATCTTTCATATTTATTTATATATGAGTTTCATGTTTAGTATTCATCTCTGTTTAGTCAAAATCTTTGAGAAGGGTATTTGTTTTACTGTAGGTAATTCATCTGGAGCAGTGGAGCAGGAGATTAAAGATTAAAGCTCGGATCAGACGTCAGTTATCCAGGTATTTTTTTTGGCTTTGGATATTAGTTCTTTTTAATTGAAAGAAGCATTGCATGCTGCACTTGTTTACCATTCGATCTTTGTAACTCATTTAAACCTATGTTGATGATCTCTTGAATTCCCTATCATAGGTAGATTTACCGCACAACAACAACTATAGAATTATTTTAGTTATGGCATGTCCTTACCGAGCTTGGTTTGGTTCTGAAATCCCCTATAGTGTTCAAATGTGACAATCAAGGTGAAATCCAGATTGCTTATAATTTGGTATATCACTCCAAGACAAAGCATCTATATCTTGATGCTCATTATATTCGAGATCCTATGAGTGATGGTGTTATTTCTGTAGAGTAATGTCCTACCAAGAAGCAAGCACCTGATATCTTCACAAAATCCAAGGCATAGGCAAATGTTTTGCATCTTCATGCTTTGCCTAGAATGCGGGAAGTTGTCATCAAGGGGGAGCATTAGTAATGAATCCTTCCTCCTTTAGTGTGGGATTTTCTCCTAGCCATTATTAGGGGGGAGTGTTGGAATATATTATATTCCTTAGAAGGTAATAATGTCTTTGTATTATGTCAGAAGTTTGTCCACAATATTATGTAAAAGAGTAAACCATTTATCCCATATGCAATATGTGAGAGTAACTCCTCCACATCTCTTGGTATATAATAGAGTCAAGGGAGCCTCTTAAGGAACAACATCTCATATCAAAATCATACAAGCATTGTGATATCTTTGTATTGGGGTTATTGTGGAGTTGCTCTCTTTGTAAGATTGAAGGAGATTTATGAACATAATAGAAGAAAACCTTCCCGTGGACTTAGCCCATTTGGGTGAACCACATATATCTGGTGTAATTTTGTCCCTTTTCTATTTATTTTCTTTTAATGATTGATATGTTGTTGGATTCATAGATAGGTAGATCGTTTAGTAGATCTAGTATTTCTCACAGCTTCATTGGGAAACAAATTCCTAAATTATTGCAACACATGATAGTTCTCCCACTTGGAAATTTCATTATCCGTTTGATTCAAAACATGGGATGCATACAATTGAGAACCCTTTATAAAGAACCTGTTTAGATACATGGCTGAAATATGCCTAATAGAAACTGCATTTGGAATGCCCTTCACCGGGGAAAATTTTAAGGATCCATAATTTTCTTGAAGTGTAGAAACCTTGGGAATCTTACTAATTCTTAAATTTCCAACCATAAAATGCTTGGTGATTTTTTTTTTAAATATTCATATTTATAAGAATTTTTTTATAGTTTTGGACAATTTTGGCGAATTTTAGAGTAAAACAATTATCCCATGGAATTTGGGTGAATCATCTTCGAAAAAAAGGAAAATTGGTGAATCTTTTTTGGAAAAAGAGGGTCGAAAAATAGCCCATGGGATACATTTCTCCCATAAAATTTTCCTTTCCCTTCACTACCCTTGGGTTTCCTTCTCCATCAATGCAATCAAAGGTTTTGTTGTAACAATCAAGTTTAATCTTGTGTGCTTCCAACCAATCCATTCCATCGAGAATATCATAGGAGCCAAGTGGAAACATATTCATATTTTCCGGTGTGAAGAGTCCATCCATCTCCAATGGGAATTTCTCCACCTTTTCACTAACTTTCCTCTTGGTTCCAATGGCTAGTTGGACTATCCATGATTTATTATCTTTTGTTTTATTAAAAAAACAAATCTCAACACTTTTAGGACTAATATTACTATGAATAAATCAAGAGTCAATCAAAATATAAATAGATTTCTTAGCAATATTACCTTAAACCTCAACCATTGTTGATTGATAGTCTATTTGGTCATCCTCCAACATATCATGAATTCTAAGGATGATCCTTTCTACTTAACCCACAATTTCATCCTCTTGGATCTTTTGAACTTGCTTTTCACTCCCATTAAATTCAATGTGGATAGTTTATAAGATAATGGTCCTCTCTGTATCCCCAACATTAAAGTGTCTCTCTTGTCTCCTTCACATGTTTCTTATCATCCTATATGGATTAGTAACACCTTATGGCGGATCCTTTTCTTATTCTGAAATGAGGAGACCTGGACCCATTATTTCTTTGTTCAAACTTCTCATTTTTTTTGTTTTTATATGCCTTATGGAATTTTGGTCTACTTTATTATTCATCATAACAATACTGGCCTTCCCCATGGTCTCCTCTAGAGTTTGAGATTCATCAAAATCAATTATTTCCTTGTATGACTAAGGTAATCCACTTAGAAAATGTTAAATTTTTACCTTATTATCTCCAATATACTTGACATATCTCAGCAGCTCTAAGAATTTAATGGCATATTCCTCCATGGTCATTTGTCCCAATTTCAATCCATGGAACTCTTTGATTTTCTCATTATAGTACCTATCAAATAGGTACTTATACTTGAACAATTTATTGAATTTCTTCCACACAATCTTCCTTTCATTGATCTTCTTCACTTGCCTAAGGTGATCCGACCATATAGATGCTCTTCCATTCAAATTGAATATGGACACCCTTTCCTTCATGTTTCAAGATTATTCTTGGACTTGGAAATACTTCCTCGTCCCAAGAATCCAAGCCTCATATTCTTGAACATATTTCACTTCACCATCAAAATTAGGAGGTTTGGCCTCCCAAAGTTCTCCATGTGAGTTTTTCTTGAAAGGCCTCGTCCTCTTATTCCTATGAGATGAAGAGATTTAACCTTCAATGCAGTATTTAGAGGAAGATGAATCAGTAGAAGAGAAACCTAGAGTATATGTCCTATCTCTATAAACTCTTATTAAGCAATGGGAACGTTTGTGGGAATGCCTCCTTGAGCTA
This sequence comes from Larix kaempferi, assembly GCA_027924585.1. NCBI lineage: Eukaryota > Viridiplantae > Streptophyta > Pinopsida > Pinales > Pinaceae > Larix > Larix kaempferi. The sequence continues at coordinate 644,424 of BSBM01000895.1, forward strand.
CTCCCAATGTTTTCCTCATTTCCTTAGTGTTTACCATGGTGAATATTCCTCTGAATTTCTATCAAATTTTGGAGCATGTATACATTCAATTGATTATGTTCTTCCTAAGCTCTAATCATCCTCTCATTATCTGCTCAACAACTTTGCAACTCCACTCTTAAGCTCATCATGGTTTCTGTAATGTTTGGGGGAGTTACTTGATTTCTTTGGCCATTGTATTTTTTCTCTGCATTGTGCATATGTATATTTTCTCTCGTGACATCTATTTCAACTTCAAGTGGATCCTGTGCATCATCCATGATGATGATCTTCTTGGGCCAAACAAGACCAAGAATTTTCAAGCTGCACTATATTGTATGCTGACCCTTAACTATCCCTAATAGGATATTGAATCTACAAAGTGTTCATATAAACACATTTGTTAGCTTCATTACATTCTTATAAATTTATAAAATGAATTTGTATGCATCATGGGAAGTACCCATATTGACAAGTTTTTGTCAAATTATAGCTATAGGTACTTTTCTAAGAAATTTTAGAAACATATAAACCCACCCCTTCATAATATAACTATGCATAATTGTTCCCTCATGGATAATATTTCCATTGGCTATAAGTATGCCCATTTTTTATTCACGAGCAAAAATCAACTTCCTTTCAAAATTGTCAAATCTACCCAATTTTACACTTTTCGTGTAAATCAATTTAACTTCAAAGGCCAACATCAAACATATATAGGAAAAAATTTAGGGGGAAACAAAAAAAAAATTCTATTGGCCTTGATAATACTCATGACAAGGATTTGTAATATCCCAATTTTGACCCCGATACATTAAACAAGTAAATGTTGTAATATCGTTATAAAATCGTGGTGAGGAGCTCAAGGCCAAGGCCCTGCCATCGATTTCTCATTTATGTATCGGAAATTAAAAATATATGCATGTGGATTGTGTGTTAGCATGGCATGATGGAAATCGTAAATATGTATTTTAATAAAAATACCCACAACTAGCTCGGCAATGAACCAAGAGTATGGGGGCATGATACTTACAAGGAATGGGAAGGGAAATATTCAAACCCTAGAATCCAATAGTTTCAAGCCAAGTTTCAATGAGAGAACCCATGAACCATTAACTACCGATATTGTTTTTGCACCCAATCATTTATTTCTTCCAAGAGTTGGTTGAGGTAGTTATTGTTTTGGGAAAACGAGGGTATGGATGTCCCCAATTTCGTGTATGGGAAAGCCATCATTTTTGTCACATCCCCACCTTGACCCCATTACATTCAAATGTAAATAATGTAATATTGTTATAAAATCATGGTGAGGAGTTCAAGGCCAAGGCCCCGCCATCGATTTATTGATGCATAAGGTTTGCGTGCTAGCCAGGCACATTGGAATTCAAACATCATGTAAATATGCATTTTAATAAAATACCCACAACTAGCTATGCAATGTAACAAGAGATGGGGGCATGATTTTACAAGGAATTGGGAGGGAAAACATTCAAACCCTTGGATCCAATCAAGTCAAGCCAAGTGTCGATGAGAGAACCCATCAAACCCTCAACTACCCATGTTGACTTTTATACCCAACCATTCATTTCTCCCAAGAGTTGGTTGAGGTAGTTAATGCCTTGGGGAATGGGAGGTATGGTTGTCCAAATTGGAGTATGGGAAAGCCACTCTACATGGAAAAACATGTTTGGCTTCTTGGGCAAGAAAAGAGCCATGAATTGCTCCCCAAGCCATTACCCATCAAGCAGCTTTGCTCTCCCACGAGTTTGGACCTACCTGGGCATTTTTCTCCATGGTTTTTGTTGTGTTTCCTTCATTATCCTAGCTGGGAAGGGAGTTTCTGTATTTTATACCAATGGGGAAGAAGGGGAATGGAATTGGGGGTTCCATAGAGTCTGTTTTTGCTGTTAAATGCTGAGAGAGTTGGGGAGAAAACGTTTTCCTCCCTGTGAATGTTTTTCCCCTTCTCACAATTCGTTTTTGGATGGAAACGATTTGGGAAAATCCCAAACCCATGGCCATCCTGTTGGTAAATCCATTGCTTTGGCTTGAGCTTGAGTGCAAGCATCCAGGGTTCTGATGTAGCCTGATAAACCCAGCTATGGACTGGTTTGGCTCAAATGAAATCCTTAATTGGTTGTGTATGAGCTGAATGTCCCCTTTTCCTTGTAAGAATCATGCCCAGCTCGGGGGTGGCCTTCGGACAGACTGAGTATATGCCATTGAACAGCCTACGGTTGGGTGGAATGTTGCAGCGACATAGCTAGTTGTTTTGGGACAATTGCAAAATGGAGATAAGTGTTTTTCTGTCTATGTATTTACTTCTCCACTGTATTAATTTGATGACTGTTGATATGCGTATGCATGAGTAATGTGTGTGGATAGTTTAATTCCACTGTGCATAATTGATTTGTTTTACATCTGCACACAAATTATTTATTCATATGATTCTAATGAATGGGTTGAGTTTCATGTAAAAGCCCCAGAGATTGGCATCATGTTCCCTCCCTAGCCTTGGATGGATGGGTTGGTACCAGAGTTGTTGGTTGTAGCATTGGGCCTTCATGGAATACCTATCACAGTTGTAGAGGTAAGTATACTTCCTGCTCAACACTAATAATTAAGAAAAACGAAATTTCAAAATTTTCTTAAGTGTCTATGATTTTTATGCTAAAAACTATGCCGACGAATCTCGGCGAGTTGGTCCACAACGGCGGAAAAACTGGGCAAGTTGGTTCGCAACGACGGAAGGAATCGGCGAGTTGGTCCACAATGGAAGAAGGACTCGGCAAGTTGGTCCGCAATGGACGAAGGACTTGGCTAGTTGGTCCGCAACGGCGGAAGGTTTGGGCAAGTTGGTCCGCAACGGCGAAAGGAATCAGTGAGTTGGTCCACAACGGCAGAAGGACTCGGTAAGTTGGTTTGCAACGGCGGAAGGACTTGGCAAGTTGGTCTGCAATGGCGGTGAAACTCAGCGAGTTTGTCCGCAACGGCGGAAAAAGTTGGTGAGTTTTCGCCGTAGCGTCAAAAGGAATTGGCGAGTTCTACCGCAATGACGGAAGGAAAAGCTGAGTTTTCGGCCGGAAGAACTCAGCTAGTTTGTCCGCAACGGGTCAGAAGAGAATTGCCAAGTCCACGGAAACAGAGAATTTCAAGTATTTTCCAGGGTGAGTTTCTAGTACCGAAAGTTGAAAAATGGCTTTGAACTCATGTGCCAAATTGCACGAAATTGAAGGATTTACAAAAAAAATAAAAAATGAGGGCAAGCCCCCTTAACCCCCGTCATCCCCCGGAGACAGTCGTTGAAAGTGTGAAATGCATTCTCTATGCTTGGGATGAGAAGCAGGAATTGCATAGAAGGTTGTAGAAACCTTATTAAGAGTAATTGACTGTGATATGCATTGCGGAAGAGCAATGGGAGCAACAAGGCAATGTCTATGCTCGGAGTGTGCACTATGGAGGATTAAAGGGGGAATTCCTCACCTCAAACTATTTTTGTTTATAGCATAAGAATTGTATATTTGGAAAATAGCAAGAATGAATGTTATACACGTATGTATATATTGAATTGCTAATTCATGAGAAGATCATAGCTAATGATTGCATGTATGCTTGGTAGGGAAGCCACGAAAAGGGATCAGCTATGATATGGAGGAGGAACTCCATGTCATGATGGGAAATTAGAAATTGACAAGGGAAAATTCCTTAACTCCTCTCTTGCTATTGTATTTATATTTCCTGAGTTTTATATACTGAAAATTATGGCATAGGGATGTTGGAAATACAAGAGAGTAATGCATATGAATTAGTGGGCATGATTAAAGAGTCATTGCATAGTGCATGTGAATTGCTTATGCATGAGCATGATGTTGCATATGGGTAAAGGTAGTGAAAGTTACACATGCAATAGCCAATTAATGGTATTGCCTATAGTTGATCACCAGTAATATTGTTGATAATGGGTGTACGAATCAGATCATAGAAACATGATTGAAAATGCAAGAGATTGGATAGATGAGATGAATATGCACTAGATGGCATATTAATAGACATTGCATAGTGCATGTGAAAATATTTGTACATGTATATGATACTGCATATTGGTAAAATAGTGAGGTTTTATATATGCAATAAGCCACTTAAGATCATTATGGTGGTTGCTAATAATTAGTTGTGTTCGCATTGGTTGTAGGACCAAAGACAACCAAAGCATCGCTAAAGTTGTGAATGGTGATTGTTGCATATGACCAACAACCTTATGAAGAAAGGATGGTGCAACAAATCTGTGATCATGAGGTTGGAAAAAGGACTGTGGAGCCTTGGTAAGAGGCCAACTGATCAGGTAATATCAAGCAGTGTTAATGATAGCTATGCAGGTAATGGTTGTTTATGCTTAATTGCATGAATGATTGAAGGAGGATTTGGTAAGATCCCTTCAACTATGTTTAAACCATGTTGATTGGTTTGCATGTGGTATTGAGTGCCCGAAAGTGAATGTCAACCCACCGAGTATGGTGAGGTGTGGGTAAGTAAAGGCAAGGAGCCTTACACCCTATAGTTTCTTAGAAATCTCAATGCATTTATATGAAATTATATCATGCCATTTGTGTATGTCGGTTGTGAGTTTAACAACCAAAGCAGGTGATGACTTATGGTCCTGTTGTAGTGTATGTCATATGAGATAGGCATGGTTAGGCCATAATATGCTGGAATGCATGGTATTCATGGATTAATGCAAGGTTGTATTGAGGGGTTATGCATTGAGTGAGTGCACATTAAAAGATTATGTAAATGTTGGAGGTGCATGCATATGTGTGGGTGCACATGTTGAGATGCATTGTGTGAATACATGGGTGTGACATATATATGTTTCAATGCAGTTAGATAATAGATGAAATGGTGGACTATTGTTAATACTGAGACCATTTCATGAGTTGTTATGAATGCAGAAGAAAGACTGCATGAAGAAGGTAGACATGTGACGGGCTACCAGAGCACTCCGTCGAAAGGACAGAGTTGCATGGAATGTGAAGTAATGAATATTTACAGTTTATTTAAATTGCATGGATAGCGTGACTGTGTCTTGCAATTTTATTGTGATAATGATGCATATATATATATATATATATATATATATTTCATTGCATTTCAAATGTTAACAGTTGAAGGTGTTTGAATTATTGAGTGCTATAATTCTGAGATCACTTCAGTGACTGTTGTGGAAATGAAAGGATCATATGCATAGATACTCACAACGTGTTTGGCTGATTGAAGTTTTAGTTTTCAGGTAGAAAAGTCTTGCATATGGTGATGAGGATAAGTCCATAGTAAAGACCAGGATCTACCATGTGCAGAAGCCAAAGGTTATGAGAAGGTTCTCATGGTTGTGACTTATGCATGAAACAAATCTGAAAATTGTCTAGTTTAAGTTTATGAGAATAGTCTCATGGTTGCAAATCTAATTTATGTAGGAAAACAGATTTACAAATTTCAGATTTGAGAATTTGCTTATAATTGTTAATGGCTGTTTGGCTTATATAGAATTGTGTCAGGAGGATGTGTTGTAGGTGGATGTTCATGTATGGTAGCAAGGGTGAAACCATAATGGACAGAGTGATACCACTTACGAGAGCCAAACAATATGAGGATAGCCTCAATGCTAAGCAAATCAATTTTTGTAGTAAACAGAATTGCAAGTGCATATTGAATTAATTATTAATGCTATTGATTGGTTATGGAACAACCAGATTTGAAGTTTATTGTTAAATGTTGTTGATTGTTTGGCTATTTGATAAGTGTGCCAGGATGACACATTGCAGGAAGACCATGTGTGATGGCCTACAGAAGCCAAACTAGATGGGAAGGATCCCATGCTTTAGAAATGGGTTTCGGGTGAAACACCATTATAAATGTTGATAATGTCTCAACCAAACTGCATGTTGGTAAACCATGTGAGTGAGACCGTAAAAATTATGCCAAGAAGGCATGTGTGGGTTATGGAACCTGGAAATATTGGGGTGGCGAACCGAAGTACTGTTGACTCAGATAAGGGATCCCCATTCTTCGCAAATGAAGGAAAGATACATCTAAAAAGGGATAAGTATGTTAAGTTTTAAACCAAATAGACTAGCAAGATCACTGAAAGAAACATAATCACAAGATAGACACAGAATTTACCCTGGGAAACCCTCATGGGGTAGAAAACCCAGCAAAGCTTTCCTCAATAAGATGATCAACCAAAATACAAGATGTGCTCCAAGACTTGTCCTTCTTCTCTACCTCACATGCAGACCTCCTAGACACAAGTGCGCTACTTTCTGAGTTGAGGAAGTGTGTCAAATGAGGAGCTCTTCTCCTCTACTTATACTAGATCCCGATTGACCAAAATCCCTAATGGGTCCGACGTCTACTAGATAAGTCTAATAACCCCTAAAATATAAACTCAGGGCCGACCCCCACATGGTGGGTCTAATAAACCTAGTTACCACAAACCATTGGAGGAATAAACATCTCCAGATACATAATAGAATTGCCTCGGAGGGATAAAACATCTCCGGAATAATAATGTACAAATATAATATTCTTAGAAGTTACAATATTCAACACTCCCCCTTAACAAGAAGGATATTATAACAGTATCTGCAGGAGTAAGGAGCCATCGACTACGTCATACATGATACATCTATATATCATCGGAAGCTTTCTTCAATGCATCATCATCAGTAACTCAACTAGTTACTGGAACATCAACATCATTGTTATCGCACAATCATCAGCATCGTCATCACATGATCATCATCATTGTCATCACACGATCATCAACATCAGCATCACACGATCATCAGCATCGTCATCATACGATCATCAGCATCGTATACCCTGCAATACACACGATCATATTACAGGATGTTCAATCCTGCTCTCTTTAGGACATAGGTCCATGGATGATGCAATCCTGTCATGTACCTTTTGAACCGAGGTCCAAGGACGATCCAGTCCTACCATGTACCTTTTGAACCGAGGTCCAGGGAAGATCCAGTCCTATCATGTACCTTTTGAACCGAGGTCCAAAGATGATCCAGTCCTACCATGTACCTTTTGAACCGAGGTCCAGGGACGATACAGTCCTATCATTCAATTCTCGGAGACCTCATGTTTATGGCTCAATTCAAAGGAACAAAGTTCGAGGATGATCCAATACCCTACCTATTCATTCAGGACTTTATTTTCGGATACATCTTGTCTACGGCTCAATTCAAAGGACCAAAGTCCGAGGACAATCCAATCCCCTACCTGTTCATTCAGGACTTTATTTTCGGAGACATCTTGTCTATGGATCTCTTTAGGACTGAAGTCCAAGGATGATCCAATCCTCACATCAATATAAGTACAAGTATCCTCATCTATACAAGTACATTAATATATGTGCATATATCATTAATACAAGTATTCTCATCAATACATCAATATGTAATAATACAAGTATCATCATCAAAACATGTATCCTCATCAATGCATCAAAGCACATATACATATATCATGTATCCTCATCAATACATACATCATCAAAACATGTATCCTCATCAATGCATACATTATCAAAACATGTATCCTCATCAATACATATATCATCAAAGTAAAAGAAAAATAATGTAAGTATTCTAAGTGTAAGAAATCTAAATCTAAATAAGCATAAATATCTAAGAGTGGTAAACAGGTATCCTCATCATCAATGATGATACTACTCCCCCTTTCAAGGAGGGTCCTTTAGAGCTACACCAAGCTTGTCTCGAAAGTATTCAAATTTCACACGAGACAGGGGTTTGGTTAATATATAAGCAACTTGTTCTTCAGTACTCACATACTCGAGTTTGATAGCTCCTCTCTGCACCATGTCTCATATATAAAAGTATTGGATCTCTATGTGTTTTGACTTATCGTGGAATACAGGATTTTCTGTCATTTTGATACAACTTTGATTGTCACACATGATCACAGTGGGATCCATCTCTAAGTCAAACACTCCAAATAATAGTTTCCAAAGCCACACTGCTTCACAGCTAGCAGAGCAAGCAGCTATGTATTATGCTTCACCAGTACTGAGAGCCACACTAGATTGTTTCTTGCTGAACCATGAGATCATGGCAGCTCCAAGACCATAACATCCACCTGATGTACTCTTTCTGTCTGAGATACTTCCTGCCCAATCAGAATCTGAGTAACCATGTAATCTGAGTTCATGATTTCCAAGATAATATAGACCAAAATCTAAAGTACCCTTTAGGTACCTCATTACATGCTTTGCGGCTATTAAGTGAACCTTTCTAGGTTCTACTAGATACTGACTCAGGGTATTTATAGCAAAGCATATAACTGGCCTAGTATTTGTTAAATACATCAGAGACCCAATGATTTGTCTATATAGAGTTATGTCCACTAATTATGATGTGTCATTAACTAATAACTTCAAGTTGGCGTCCATGGGAGTGGCCATGGCTTTACACTCCAACATATCAAATATTTTTAGAATCTCCACAGCATACTTACCTTGATTTAGAAAGATTCCTTTTGGTTCTTGCCATACTTCTAGACCTAAGAAGTAATGCATTAATGCGAGATCTTCCATCTCGAATTTTGAAGAAAGCTTCTTCTTGCATTCAATAATCTGTTTCTCATTTCCAGTTAGAAATAGATCATCTACATATAACAGTAGTATAACTAGTTCATCATCCATTACCTTGAGATAAATATTAGGGTCAGCTTTACTCTTGGTAAAACCCATGCTTGTTAAAAAATTGTCAATCCTTCCGTACCAAGCTCTAGGAGCTTGCTTTAATCCATATAATGCCTTTTTCAGTTTGCATACATGAGTTCTCCCGTCTTTAACCTCAAACCCTTGTGGTTTCTCTATGTACACTTCTTCTTCAATTACACCATTCAGAAAAGCTGTCTTAACATCCATTTGGTGTAATTTCCACTTCATCATAGATGCAAGTGCCATGATAGTTCTAATTGAAGTATACCTAGCAACTGGTGCAAAGGTTTCTTCATAGTCAATTCCCTCTTTTTGAGAGAATCCTCGGGCTATAAATCTTGCCTTATATTTTTGAATGCTACCATCTACAGCATGTTTTATCTTAAAAATCCATTTGGAAGAAACCACACTTTTATCTTTTGGTTTGGGAACTATATCCCAAACATCATTTTTCATTATTGACTGATATTCTTCTGTCATTGCTTCTACCCATTCTTTCTTCTGAGCTGCCTCTTCATAGCTAGTAGGTTGTTGATCCACAAGATCACACATCAAGGCCACATAGTTGGATACTAGCTTTGGTTTCTTTCTTTCTCTAGTGGAGCCTTCAGGAGCTCCATATCTTTCAGCTCCTTGAATAATGTCTCTAGCCCATGCTGGCCTTCTTTTCCTAGATAAGTTTGTAATAGGGGGTTCTTGTGGTTCTATCATGTCATGGTCCTCTGGTGTATCATCTTCAGGAATGTGCACAGCTTCTGTGATTCTAGGAGGTGTATCTTCTTCATAGATTTCTTCAAGTTGACACTTCCTGGATTTCTTGAGAGCTGCTTCTTCATCAAATGTTACATCTCTACTTATTTCCATATGATGAAAACCTGGTATGAAAATTCTGAAGGCTTTGGATGATTCACAATATCCAACAAATATTCCCTTCTTACCAGAAGGAACCAACTTGGTTCTCTTTTCTTTTGGAATGTGAATGTACACAGGACAACCAAATATTTTGAGATGACTTACCTCAGGCTTCTTTCCTGTGAACACTTGTTCTGGAGTTTTGAATTCAAGAGCACTATGGGATAGTCTATTCTGCACATAGACTGCTATCCTAGCTGCTTCAGCCCATAAATACATGGATAGATCTTGATCATGCATCATGGTCTTTACAACTTCCATGATGGTTCTATTCTTTCTTTTAGCCACTCCATTTTGTTGAGGATTGTAGGGAGTGGTTAGTTCCCTCTTGATTCCAGCTTCCTTACAAAAGTCTTCAAAGTCCTTTGAAGTATATTCTCCGCCATTATCTGTTCTAAGAATCTTGATTTTCTTTTCTGAGAGATTTTCTATTAAGGCCTTGAACTCTTTGAATTTTTCAAAGACTTCATTCTTACCTTTTAGAAAGTATATCCAAGTCTTCCTTGAATAGTCATCAATGAATGAGAGATAGTATTCAAACCCACTTAGGGAAGTGGTGGGAATTGGTCCACATACATCTGAGTGTATTAGCTACAAAATGTTCTTAGTCTTTGTTTCACTCTTTGGAAAAGGGTTCTTGATATTCTTCCCTTTTTCACATCCTTTACATGAGCAATTATGATCAACCTTCAAGTCTGGTAATCCTATGACCACCTTGCTTACATAGGGTAGGGTATTATAGTTAATGTGAGCTAATATTCTATGCCATAGCTCACTGGGGCTAGAGGTTTCATGAGCAAGGGCAACTTCTGGATGTCCCTTGAGCTTATAGAGACCTCCTTCCTCTTCACCAATGACAACTGCATCTTCAATAGATTTTCCTTTGGGCCACATAAGTACTTGACCATCTATGAAGGCAACTCTAAAACCTTTCTTATCTAGTGCTGAGATAGAGAGTAGGTTCTTCTTCAAACCTGGTACATATAAAATTTCTTTCATCTTCAAGGGTGTTCCAGAATCTAGCTTGTAGCTTGCTTCACCAATTCCCTTGATGGGATATTGGTAATCATCTCCTAGAGATACATTTTGTGTAGAAGACTTTTCTTCAAGTTTTGAGAAAGTCTTCCTTTGACCTGTCATGTTCTTAAAAGCACCACTATCAATGAGCCATGTATCTTCTCCAGGAGATACAGATCCAGAGAGTGCAGAGAATAGGACATATTCTTCTGGATCTTATTTCTTTACTTTAGATCTTTTCCTTCGAGGCCTTTCCTCTTCCTCTTCCTCTTCTTCTTCTTCTTCTTCTTCTTCTTCACTATCATCTTCTGCCATATGTGCATGGTGTCTTTTGTGGACAAACTTCTTCTTCTTTTGTGAAGGACAAAATCTGGAAATGTGTCCTAGTTTAAGACAACTGTAACACTGGACCGCGGAGAGATCTCTTACTGGATTGGGTCCTCTTCCCCTTTTAAATCTAGATAAGGGTTGAGATCCTTTGTGGTCAACTTTCTTGAAGTGACCCATTCTTCTTCTTTTGGTGTGAGTAGCCAAGGCTTGGTCATCCTCCTTGATGAGTGCTTCTCTGTTGGCTACCCTAGCCTCTTCTTGAACACAATCCTCCCACACTACATCAAACTTCATACTTTCTTTTTTGGCACACATAGTTTGTATAAATGACTCTCAAGGTCTAGTGAGACCATTTAGAGCAGTCATCACAAGTTCATCTTCATCAAGAGTATCACCGATGGCATCTAGTTTCTCCTTGATTTGGGAGACCCTTGAGAAGTAGTCTTGAATGGATTCTCCTTTGTGCATCTTGGTACTCTTCAACTGGGTTCTTAGGTTCATCTTCCTATTGATGTTCTTTCCCTCATACATTCTTCCTAGGACATCATACATTTCCTTTGGAGTCTTCTTGGAAGCCACTTGGGGAATCAAGTGGTCTTTAATAGAATCAACTATGATTCTCTTTTCCCTAATCAAATCCTTCCTATGCTTCTCTTTGGCTTCATCTCCTTTAGGTTCCACAACTTCATCCTTGATATACTAAGCAAGATCATTTTCTTCAAGAATGAGACCAATTCTGTATTTCCATGCCCGAAAATTCTCTATACCTTCTATCTTGTCTTCAAGATTAGTGCTTGGAGCCATCTTCTCTTGGGGGAGTCCAAGAGACAAGAGATAGAATAGTACTTACCTGGAAATTTTAACTTTTTACTTCCGGATCTGCAATAGAATTTCTGGTTTATCGCACTTTTGGTAAAACTAGGGTTTGACTTTCCCGGAGTTCCACCCAACCAAAAACCTCGATCCAAAGCTCAAAAGATAGATCTTTAGAAGAGCTATTCAGCCATGCAATCAAAATCCAAAAATACTAACTTTTACTGAAACCCTAATTTTGGGAGAGAGAGAGAAATATAATTTCACCTTGTGAAAGATGTTCTATTCAGGCTAGCTTTGATACCATGTTAAGTTTTAAACCAAATAGACTAGCAAGATCACTGAAAGAAACATAATCACAAGATAGACACAAAATTTACCCTGGGAAACCCTCATGGGGTAGAAAACCTAGCAAAGCTTTCCTCAATAAGATGATCAACCAAAATACAAGATGTGCTCCAAGACTTGTCCTTCTTCTCTACCTCACATGTAGACCTCCCAGACACAAGTGCGCTACTTTATGAGTTGAGGAAGTGTGTCAAATGAGGAGCTCTTCTCCTCTACTTATACTAGATCCCGACTGACCAAAATCCATAATGGGGCCGACATCTACTGGAGAAGTCTAATAACCCCTAAAATATAAACTCAGGGCCGACCCCCACATGGTGGGTCTAATAAACCTAGTTACCACAAACCATTGGAGGAATAAACATCTCCGGATACATAATAGAATTGCCTCGGAGGGATAAAACATCTTTGGAATAATAATGTACAAATATAATATTCTTAGAAGTTACAATATTCAACAAAGTATTATGTAACCTTAACTCAAAATATACATGTCTGGTTATTGGATTTAATATGCAGAGCATGTTTTGTTATTTTATTATTATTTCCGACTGCTTGAGTATGATTAGGGCCTACATGTCTCACATCCGAAAGGGAGAGCACACCTTTCTAGTGCTGGGTTATGATATGGTTGTCAATATTGACTACACCCTAAGGGAATGGACGCATTCCCGGTGTTTCAATACTTGATAGTGAATGAGATGAAATATGATTATGATTGGGCAACAATACTAATGAGCCTACTTATCCTTCTTGTGCTATCAGCTTACACAAATGCAATTTTGTGTTGCACGTTAAGAGGCAAAGTGAAGAAAGGGTGCTCAAGAGGACTGTATGGGCAGTGGTAACCTTTCTACGCTCACACTAAAGGACACTATAAGAGATGGGTAGGCCCGAGGAGCTGTGTTACAGAAAAGGGGTATCATCCTTGTGTATTGTGAGTGGGTATTGTGGGGCCATGTTAGCCTGCAGTCAAGTGAGTCACCTATTGAGTTCATAAAGGGAACCGCTGGTTTGCACAGGAGAAGGAGTGCCATCCTTGTGTGGATGAAGAATTGTTGGATGCCTGATAAACCCAGTCAGTGTACTGGCTTGGCATGGTGTTAAATTGGATGCCTGACAAACCCAGTCAATGTATTGGCTTGGCATTAGTTATTTGCATATTGTGGAGGTATTGGTGAAGGGTGTTATTTCCTGACAAACCCAGTCGGAGAACTGGCTTGGAAATGGTTATTGTATGCTTAATAAACCCAATCGGCGTACTAGCTTAGCATACTGATTTTTGGAATGCTTGATAAACCCAGTCGGCATACTGGCTTAGCATACTGATCTCAGGGATGCCTGATAAACCCAATCAATGTACTAGCTTGGCATTGCCTATTCGGATGATGTTGTGGAGCAGCATGTGTGCTGGCCAAGCATCCACCCCACAGGTGATCCAAGGCTTGTAAAGCAAAGAAGGAAACCTATGGAGTAGCGAGGAAAATGCACAATACAGATAAGTATTCATTTTCATTTATTTCTTATTTGGAATAATGAATATTTCAGATATAAGTCTTATGACAACCAAGCTAATACACTGTTGTTTCCTTGTTGGAAACCTTGGCCATTGCAGGAAGTAAGGACCCTGAAAGAGCCACAAACACTTGATAAGATAGAGAGTAACTAGTTGTGCACTATGAAATTCTTGATAAAACCAGAGAGTAAATGGTTGTGCACTATAAAATTCTTGGTAAATTCAGAGAATAACTGATGCTCGATAAATTCAGAGAATAGTTGGTGGGAACATTAACCACTTGATGTTGTGGAGCAGTCGGCGTGCTAGCCAAACATTCCTTAATTAATTGATAAAACCTAGCCGTCGTACTGTCCTGGCATTGCCTATTCGAATGGTTGTGGAGTAGCCTGCATGCTGGCCCAACATTCATTATTGTATCCACGGGAAATCCAATGCTTGGAAAGCAAAGAAGGATCCTGTGGAATAAAGTGAAGACATCCAATACAGATAAGTATTTGGTTATCTTGCAACTCTTGCTTATGAATATACGTGTGTATATGATTTAATTATGATTTCTTAAACTCTTGTTTAGAGATAAGCCTTATGAAAATACACTAAGCATGTGAATTGATTCAATGTTTGAGTGTAGGTATTGTTGGAAGCAAGGACTATGAAAGCATCTGGAGGATGCATGTGGACATGTGACTATCTTAAAGAGAGCTTAGTATGAGCAGTAATGAAAGATGGTGCTAGTGGACATGTGTGGGTCCTAGCAGCCAAAGGTTCTGTAAGCAACAATGGGGAAGGGTTCCCTAGCTGAAAAGCATTGGATAGACCTTAGACACTAAGTTTCATAGGCAAGAAATGGCAAGTCAAGCATTCACATTGAAATGAAAGAGGCTAAGGAGCATGGAACCACAAGTGATGGTGTGGCTCTGGATTGGAACAAGACTAAGAGGGGGAAACTCTTACTCTTCTCTTTCCCTTTTGACTGATGCATCTTAAAAACAAAGGATTGTTGAGTGCAGATCATAGTTGAAAATAGATTGTGTTTAATTGCATGAAATAAATTGTGAATGCTGAAATAGTTATTTTCCCGTGAAAGGATGAACATGAATGAGTTCATGTGTATGTGGGAAAGCGTGAAATGTGTGGAAGTCTCATGAGTAAAGCATGGATGTTCCAAGTCAGTTGGGAAAGTAATTGACTAATTTTAATATTGTGTTATGTTTGTCCTAACAGGAATTGCCATGATGAATCTCACAGGTGAGACATTGAAAGCCATTGGTTGCAGTTGTTACCAGCCAAGTGTTGCTAGTGAGAAACGTGAGAGCCAGTTGTGCACCTTGATCATGGCAGCAGACCAAAAGCTATTTGTTTTGGTTGGAAATATTCCTCAAATAGTTTCCAAGACAGCAAGAAAGATGGCATCCAGGGAATTCCAGATTTGTAGACCAGCTAGAAGGTGAATAAAAGGGAGGGATTGCTGTGGAGCAATGCCCACCTGCAAAGATGGAAGATCAAATCCAACAGGAGCAGCTTGAGGAAGCCAAAGGACTGGGTCCTGAAAGTTCAAAGTAAAGAGATGAGACGCAGGACAGACCTGCCACCATTTTGTGAATTTTGGACATGTGTAAAGTCGGTATTTATTCCTGAGTGTTGGAACACCGAGGACGGTGATATTCCAAGGGGAGAGGTATGTCACATCCCCACCTTTACCCCATTACATTCAAATGTAAATAATGTAATATTGTTATAAAATCATGGTGAGTAGCTCAATGCCAAGGTCCCGCCATCGATTTATTGATGCATAAGGTTTGCGTGCTAGCCAGGCACATTGGAATTCAAACATCATGTGAATATGCATTTTAATAAAATACCCACAACTAGCCACGCAATGCAACAAGAGATGGGGGCATGATTTTACAAGGAATTGGGAGGGAAAACATTCAAACCCTTGGAGCCAATCAATTCAAGCCAAGTGTCGATGTGAGAACCCATCAAACCCTCAACTACCCATGTTGACTTTTGTACCCAATCATTGATTTCTCCCAAGAGTTGGTTGAGGTAGTTAATGCCTTGGGGAATGGGAGATATGGCTGTCCAAATTGGAGTATGGGAAAGCCACCTGGCATGGAAAAACGTGTTTGGATTCTTGGGAAAGAAAAGAGCCATGAATTGTTCCCCAAGCCATTACCCATCAAGCAGCTTTGCTCTCCCACGAGTTTGGACCTACCTGGGCATTTTTCTCCATGGTTTTTGCTATGTTTCCTTCATTATCCTAGCTAGGAAGGGCGTTTCTGTATTTTATACCATTGGGGAAGAAGGGGAATGGAATTGGGGGTTCCATAGAGTCCGTTTTTGCTGTTAAATGCTGAGAGAGTTGGGGAGAAAATGTTTTCCTCCCTGTGAATGTTTTTCCCCATCCCACAATTCGTTTTTGGATGGAAACGATTTGGGAAAAGCCCAAACCCATGGCCATCCTGTTGGTAAATCCATTGCTTTGGCTTGAGCTTGAGTGCAAGCATCCAGGGTTCTGATGTAGCCTGATAAACCCAGCTATGGACTGGCTTAGCTCAAATGAAATGCTTAATTTGGCTGTGTATGAGCTGAATGTCCCCTTTTCCTTGCAAGAATCATGCCCAACTCAGGGGTGGCCTTTGGACGGACTGAGTATATGCCATCGAAGAGCCTACGGTTGGGTGGAATATTGCAGCGACATAGCTAGTTGTTTTGGGACAATTGCAAAATGGAGATAAGTGTTTTTATGTCTATGTATTTACTTCTGCACAGTATTAATTTGATGAGTGTTGATATGATGTATGAATGAGTAATGTGTGTGGATAGTTTAATTCCGCTGTGCATAATTGATTTGTTTTACATCTGCACACAAATGATTTATTCATATGATTCTAATGAATGGGCTGAGTTTCAGGTAAAAGCCCCAGAGATTGGCATCATGTTCCCTCCCTTGCCTTGGATGGATGGGTTGGTACGTGACAATTTTGGAAAATCGTGTTTGGATTCCTAGGAAAGAAAAGACCCACAAATTTGCTCCCCAATCCATCATTCATCCATCAATTTGGATCTCTCATGCAGTTTTGTCTTGATGGGCATTTTCCCTCATGTTTTTCCTAAGTTTTCCTCCATTTTCTCTAGTTGGGAAGTCGTTTTTGAGTAGCAGAATGACTAGGAGGAATGGAATTTCGATTTGGGAGTCCATAGAGGCCACTGTTTCCTTTTCAATTCCTATATACTTGTTGGAAACTCGATTTCATTCCCCAGGGGTTGATTTCCCCTCTCGCAACTCGTTTTTGGGGTTTCACGATTTGTGAAACCCATAGACATCTTGTTTTTTGCATCCCACGGTTAAAATCATTTTTCCATTCCCAACTTTTGTGCTTGATATGTGTGTGTGTGGATATTGTTGTGAATTGGTTTATATGTATCCCTTGTTTTGGCTTGAACTCTGTGTAAGCAACCAAGAGTAGAAGATGATTTATAATTGGCTTGATAAACCTAGTGAAGAGTGTAACCTCCCAAAGATGATAGGGCTTTGGATATCTTTCTATGCACACCCTGAAGAGCACTAGAAGGGAAGGTATGGCCTGAGGGACTATGGAGCAGTGAAGGGGATACTTCCTTGTGTTGGGTGTGTAGATATTGTGGGGGCCAAGCTAGCTAAATTTTGGAGACTTTCCAATGGCTCTGTGATTGAGCTCACTAGATTAGCAATTTATTTCTTGCTATTGCCTTAACACCCTGATAAACCCAACTGTGGACTGGCTTGGATGATTTGTGGTATACATTTGGCTATGCATAATTTTGTATGTTCCAGTTCCTCGTGGAAATAATTCCCATATAGGGGGTGGCGGCTCTGTTGAGATATTGATGAGCATAGCTAGCCTATGGTTGGGTGGAACGTTGTAGTTGCATAGGTAGTTGCTTCGGATAACTTGTTTCAAGGTAAATATTCTCTTGTATTTTAATTATGCAATGGTTTTAATTGATAACTGTTATGATTATGATGATAGATGCATGCTATATGTTTGTAGTAGATTCTATTCCTGTTATGTTTGTTTGAACTATGCATCTGCACATGTAATTTTACTTGTATGCATTCATAAAATGATGAATGGGGGTTGTTTTGTGAAAGCCAGTATTTTTTAGTCATGTTCCCTTCCTTGAGTTGGATTAATGGAAGGGGACATGACAAGATTACTCAACAACTTTTAGTTTTCTAATTTGATGCTCCAGTCACATTTTATTAAATTCTGGAATTAACTACTTTTAAATTTTTCTACTTTATCCGGATTTGGATTTTTTTTTGTAGTTCTTGTAACATAGTTATCCTTGATCTAATAGTATAGTGAAACATTTTCATTCGCATTAGTCCTATCATCACCATAAGAAATTTAATGAAGTCTTCAATCTATAGGGGGGCGATGAGGTTCAAGGTGGGTCTCATTGTTTTTGTAAATATTTTGATTTCATGTGATTTGATGCATAAGCTTGTGTTGATGCCCCGAAGATCACAGCATCAAGCAGAAAGGGATTCTCCCCGGTAGACTATCCCAATTAGATTGTCCACCGTTTGGTATGGGGAATCCGTCTGGTTAGCGATTCCGGCAACCGTCAGATTTGCTTTCTTTTACACCGGTTATGGCCCGATCCACCGTTCTTTTTTTATTTATTTTATTATTAAGATGATGTGCAACTTCCTAAGCTACTTTAATCTAAATGCAAAGCTTAAAACAAATCTGTATCTAAAACTGAAATAAATCTAATCTATCCCTGCAAGGAGCAAAACTATAAGTATGAGTAATGTGCTGAAAGAAGCATCTGAAGATCAACACATAACCATTAAATCATAAAGATACATCCACAGCAAGAAAGGAAGAATATAAAAGATAGCTTTTAATACATGTGAAAGCAGTTTATTACTCATATGAGAGAAACATTATTGCACAGAGCATAGTAAAATCATTCATTGCACAGAAATAATTCGAACAACAGAGAAATATTTCACTATAATACGTATAAATGTCACCAGAAGAATCCAACAGACATCGTACACACATTCCCAGGCAAAATGCGTCCTCTCCGGACTCATATTAGGCAAATTCACTTTTTAGAAGCAAGTGCAAAATAGTTCGTACAAGCTTAAGAAAATTGCTTTCCCTGCCAAAAGTCCTCAATACTATTCCCTAAGCCTCTATTTATATCTTTACAAAATGCCTCTTGGGCTGCCACCTGGCTTTTACACTTGTCCTTTAAAGACTTTTCCCAGAAATAAACAATTCGTGGCCCTTTTCCCATAATAGAAATTTTCTCAAAAAATAGCAAATGACAGCTGTCCTAGTGACTCTACGCTCTAAACATAGGGAAAGCAAATCAAAATAAGAACAACGCATTATGACTAGCGTGTTCATCCTTGGGGTGGCGCTTCTGCTGGGAATGAAGTGCTTGTGCTGGCTGCTGCTACTGTTGCTGCTTTCTTTTCCTCTTCTGCAATATAACTGAACCAGATACCAACGTCTCTTACAACCACATTTGCGGGTGAGGGGAGCAGGATCTTCTGTGAAGTCACATGCTTAGCCAACTGTGCTTCAATACCCTGCACTTCTACTATTGCTTCCTGGTGAATCTCCTTAAGCAAGTGATTGTATACTGATGACAGTCCAATATAGTGATGAAGATCATCAGTGGCCAGGACATCAATCTTCTTTACATATTCTATTTGAATGCCCAGCTCTTCCTTCAAGTCTGACAAATGCTGCTCTTTGCTTGGAAACTCATTGAGGGACTGAGGAAAAATTAGCTTGCATTTTTCATGCACTTCATGGATCTTTTGATACAGGCTGTTACCTTTCTCAATTGTTCCCTGGATCTTAGCCATCAGCTTGACGTCACAATTCCTGCAAAACTCCATAAGGGCTACATCTTCCTTAAAATCATCTACAAATGAATGGGAGATGTTTAGGGAAATCAACATTCCCTTCTCTCCATTCCATCTAGCTCAGGATGTTTGCTTTAACCCGAGTGTATTTTCTTTTAAGCCTAATGGCTTCTGCATTCACTTCTTTCAACCTAACCATCATGGTCTTGAGCCTGCACACCTCCTCAGTAATCAGCTCCTGTGTGGCATGCATTTGTCTCAAAATGTCACGGGACTACTCATGAAAGGGAGACATATCTATCTCTCTGCTTTCTGCCTGCTCTAACTGCTCAACCATTGCCTGCTTATCTATTTCTAGGTGAAAGAATCTAGCTTCATAATCATTCTTTTCTGCTTCTATAACCATCATCTGGATTGCCAGGTGCTCCTTTTCTTCTTCTAGATGGCGATACTTATCTGACAACTCCTTGTGATCAGCAGACAAATGATTATATTTATTCACTACAAGATCCCTGTAAGCCTGCTCATTAGCCACAGTATGTTGCAGCATGCGAGCTCTCCTCTTTGTTGACTCAAATTCTTTGACTATATCGATCACATTATCCTTTGTTGCTTTTGCTGCTAACACAACGGTGGATGCCATGGCTATGGGAGCCTTATTTGTATTTTGCATAACCGTGGTCTCCCGCTAAGTGACAATATCTGCTTGGAAAAGTCTTTTTATCCTCTCTTCCGACTTCAAGACCACCGCCTTTCTCTTCTTATAATACACAAATTCATTCCATCGGGACACAGTATGATCTTTGGATGGGGTGTAAGGGATGATCAGGAGATCTCTTACATGGACTTCTGTCCCCGTGGGTGGGGTCTGCACTACCTGATATGGGTCTATTTCCATATCTTGGGTGTTGGAGCCACCCGCCTGGGCATCTTCGTTGGTCTTAGGCTCTTCTTCCGCCTTTTGTTCCTCTTTAGCTTTATGCCTTCTTTCTTCTTCTTCAGCCTGCTGCTGATTTTCAATTGCCTCCCTCTGCTCTCGTTCCTCTACTTCCTTCTGCTGTCTTGCTTCCTCAGCTTCTCTCTACAATATTGCTTCTTCAGCTTCCTGTTACAGTCTTGCTTCTTCTTTCAATCTTTGTTCTTCACGGGCCAGGGCCTCAGCTGCCTCCCTTTCTTTCTGTAGACTGGCTTCTTGGGCTTTCTGTAGACTGGCTTCTTGGGCTCTAGCAGAGCTAGAGCTAGCTCCATTGTCGTGACGAAAAATATGCAACTCAGTCATGTTGCTGATGCCCCTAAACGCTTCTTCCTCTGCATCATAGTAATGGGCATACTCGAAATGAGCATATACCTCCTTGCAATGCTCGACAACCTTGCTCTACCTGTCATTTCTATAGAACATTACCTCACCGAAGTGGAAAGATTTCAACTCTTGAATGTACTCCTCGGCTGTTGCAACCCCTGAGAATTTATAGGCTCCTATGCAGAAAGGCAAAGGAGGGAAGGAAGCCTTATGCTGCTTATTAAGCACTCCTCCTATTCCATCAAGGAAAACTTGCCTGACTGCTTCCTTCAGGACTACATAATCAGCAGCATATTTTGGCAAAATGTATGGTGCTTTGGTACCTCCAAACATCCTGATGTAGGTGCCCTCTTCTGAGAAGTAAAGATTTCCATAATTTTCCAGGACTTCCATGGCATTTTCTGACAGGAAATTGGGCTCTTCATTGAACATCTGCTCATACAGAGGCACGATGAACTCTTCGCAGATGAGCTTATAGTTTGCACTGTAATTTTGAGCCCACATTATTTTATAGGCAGTGTATACCAAGGTGTTGGCCTGATCCCACGTGCAACCTAGCTAGGGGAAAGAGAGCTTGGCCAAAATGCAATCAATAAGATATGAAGACATGTAAAATTCTGACTTTTTTAAGGCCAAACCTTCTCTAGTTGCGGCCACCATGGACGCCAAACTATCCAAGAGAATAGTATCCCAATCAAACATAATTCCTTTGAATGCTATGAACTGGATTATGGGAGCCCATTGTATCCTATATACAGTGCCATCGGGCATACCGAAAATTCTGCTTAACATCAGGGCAATTAACCTAAAAGGAGGTCTTAGGCTCTGAACGCCATATTCATCATTATCTCTCTTCCTCAGCTGCTTTCCTGTGATCAACAGCCTCTTATCCATCTCAAGATCATTCATCTGTCCCAACCATTCATCGTTTAGAGCTTGCTGGGGACGTGAGAATTTGTAGACTGTTGCAATATAAGCTGGATGGAATGAAGCGAATGGCTCTCCCTTGCTGTCCTACAACACTCTAGTTTGTGGGTTGGCATGTTCCAATATCCACCCGATCACTTCAGAGCACGGGAACAACTCAAGATGAGTAGAAGCTCTGGCTATGCCAGAAGTCCTGATGTTTAGATAGATTTTCTCCTCTTCTAATAACACGTTTGGGATATCTTGGTCCTTGATCATCCGTAAACATCTCCCCACCAGACCTCAGGAGGAATGCCGGTGGTACACTTAGTGTCTTGAAAAAGAGTTTCAGTCCTTGGTTGCACTGGCTTTGGCTCCATCATTTTAGCTTTCTTTCTACCACCTTTTGGAATCGTGGCTTATCCCTGTCAGCAACCATATGTGAATGAATATAAAATTGTAACACATTATGAGAGTGTAACATAGAGCAAGACATTTTTAGCATGCTGATGATAAATATAAACAAAATTATAAGGCTGCATGCTGGGGAAGCAAACCAAACATAGATTATCCAAAAAAACAAATATGGTCCTCAGACTTGATTGTTCTAGGGAGATAATGCTTGGTTAGGAACTTTTGAAAAGCTTCCGAAAAGGTAGGCATACGACGTGTAAAACCCACTTCCCTCCTAGTCTTTGGAGATAGGATGTCCTTCATCATAGGCACTTTTAATGGATAATGGTAGGCTGGCTTGGATTGGGAAATCGTATGAGGAATCCAGAACAAACAAAACATAGAACGAAGCTGCTTTTGATAACCAATATCTAACTGAGCAGTTGAGTATCTCGGTCAGTTATGACTAGCATTTCCTTATGTTCGACAGGAAAAGGATTGAGCGCATTGATTCGGCCTGGGCAGGTTTTATGATAGAGTTGCAGCTGATGGAACTGACTAGGCTTGAATGACCTGGTAACCATGGACCAACTGGGAATGAGCTATGAGTCCTAGCTACCAGCAGTGAAAATTCTATGGGAGCCACAGTGGCCGTAAACTTTTAAAGGATACATTGCTACGAGTGCCTACCGGACACATAATGAAATTGAAAACACCCAAGAAAGACTCAACGTAAAGATAAGACAAAGATAACGGTAGAAACACCTTCCTGGAGACAAAATAGTGGTGGAGCGAGGTTGACCAGGTGGTGAATGCGCTGAGCTGGAGTAAAACTGTGCAATCTCACAAACAACGTTCTTCGAATCAAAATCTAACAATGGGGACAATAAACCCCCACCGCCCTTATATACGACCCAACACGTGTGGGAATTTAATTGGGTAGGTGGCGACATTAAAATGGGGTTAAGCCTAGGTACGGCGGGGTCATTTCACCATGTTTGCAATTTAAGCATGACCGTCAATTGCGGCAAGGACTCGTGAGTTTTGTCTGCAGTTGTGGCCAGAACTCATGAGTTCCTCTCAAAGAGTAGGAGACTTGATGAGGCATCCACTTATTGCCGGAGAGATGAGAAAGATGCTCCACTTTGGCGGAAAGGTTTGGCGATTTGTTCAGGAGTCGTCGAGCTAAGAGATGTTTGCGGTGCAAGTTCGTGAGTTATCCTGACTTTTCGGGAGGACTTTGCGAGTTCTTCCGAAATTAACTCGCCCGAGAGTTTATCACGGCGTAATTTCTTGAGTCGTTCTGCCATTGCGGAAAGACTCAATAAGTTCTTCCGCAAATGACGAAGGAGTTTGGTAAGTCTTTTCACAAAGGGGATGGCCTGGGAACTCGGTAAGAGGGCGCTTGTTGCGGCAAAACTTTTCAAGTGCTTCCTCCGTTTCGGTAGAGAAATTTGAGTTCTGCCGAAGTTCAAAGAACATGTAAGTTATTTCGCTGTTTCGGGGAGAAACCTTAAGTCTTTCCGCAGTTGTGGGTGAACATCCCAAGTTCTTCCACTGTTTCGGGAGAGAAATTTGAGTTCTTCCGCAGTTTCGGGAAAGAATTGTGAGTTTTGACTTAGAAGAAAAACTTCAATTTTTAAACAGATTCCCCAGTTGAAACAAAACTAAGTTCAAAAAGTTTTTTCAAAGGAGACTTAACACTTTTAGGCAGACTTTCTAGGAAAATGAAAGGAGGGGCCCCAATATCTACAAAAAAATGGGGGAATTGTTGCTGCAACAACAATTGACGAATCGCTAGCGAACACAGATCTCTGAAAAATCCATCTTGTTAATCGAAAACCTTCGTAAAAGTTGTCCATCTTATATGCAATATTTAGCTGAGCATTCGAATCTCAGCAAAGGAAGAAGTCACTTTATATGTTGGCCATTGGGAAAAGGGGAGCTTTGATGAAGACATCTTTAATACTTTCAAAGGGCCAACATATGGGGTTCATTTTAGAAGATTCATCTTTCAGATGGCCATTGCTATCGAACTCCACGGGATTTGCAACAACTTCTCATAGACATTATTGCTCTTGTTCCTCATTCCCATGCCGCCTGCATCCTTTTGGATGTTCATTCATTTGACAGCTTTGCTGTTTGAGCCTTCCAAAAATATTTTCTTTAAACATGATCTTTGATTTTGGCTCCTCAATCCATAATGTCCTTTTGTGTGAGTGAGAGATTTTATTGATTGATCAAGCCTCATGGATGGAGAGGAGCCTAGCTTGAGGTGAGTCTTTTGGATAGCTTTCTTGACTTATACGCTTTGCTTTTGTCTCAGCCATGCTTTAATTGAGGCGAGAATATATGGAAAACAAACCCTTGATTATAAGCCATTTTGGCTGTTAGATTTGCAGCATGGAGTAATTTCAATACCCCATGCCTTCGAGATGTGCTACTCTTCATGGGTCCAACTTCAGTGACCTTCTTGAGATGCTTTTAAGTGTGAGAGTGGATGGATCCCGAAGATAGTAAATAAAGATAATCATAGATCTCTGCTATTTAAACAAGGGTTAGTGTGACTAACAGAATAGGCTTTCTTCCTTCTGGAGAACGTCCAGCAAGAGCAAAATACATAGATAGACTTTCATTTGAGGGTATTTTCAGCTTCACGAGTTGTGAGATTTCTTCGAGAGAACTAACTTGATGAGAGGCCTGACCGCAGGTGTTTCAGAAAACAAACTTTGTACAAAAAGTTCAAATGCTGAGAAAAGAAACAACATAGCTGAAAAAAATGAAAACAAGGAGCTAAAACAACATAAAAGAAAAGTTGTATTTATGTACAGAAAGTCTCATTGAGACTACGCAAAGTATTGTTTCAAGGCAAGGCCATTGAGAGGAAGGGTTACTTCCTCTCCCTGGAGGTCTGTCAGCTTGTAAGTGGATGGGCCGAGCTTTGCATAAATTTGGTAAGGGCCTATCCATAAATGTTGGAATTTCGTGTGCATCCCCTTTCTTTCATGATTATGGTCCCATTTCAGGACTAAATCCCCAACTTCAAAACTTCTTATACCGGACTTCCTCTTATCGAACCATCTTTTGACTATGTCTTGGTGCTGATGGAATCGATCTTTAGCTTTCTGTCGGGCTTCTTCAAGTTGAAGCAATGTATTAATCTTGGATTGTAAGACTTGGCTACCAGACCCTTGAGAGGCTTGGGACAACTGTAAGGATGGAAACAAGATGTTGGGAGGGAGGATGGCTTCCTTTCCATAGACGAGAGTATAAGGGGAAACCCCTAATGCGTTCTTTGGAGTCACCCTTTCTGCCCATAAGGAATTTGGGAGAGCTATATGCCAACTTCGCTGATTTTCTATCACAGTCTTCTTGAGAATTCGAATGAGGTTTTTGTTTGAAGATTCAGCTAATCCATTTCCTTGAGGGTAATAATTGGCTGAATAATGCAGTTTAATTCCCCATTCATAAACAAATTCATTTATCTTAAAATACGAGAAATAAGGAGCATTATCAAAAACAAGGGAAATTGGAACCCCAAACCTGGTTATGATGTTTTCCTTCAAGAAACTGATGACTGCATCTTCATTGATCTTGCGTAATGGGATAGCCTCTGTCCATCTGGTGAAGTAGTCGGTAGCCGTCAGGATGTATCGATGTTGCAAAGAAGAATTTGGGTTTATCTCTCCAATAACATCTATGGCCCATTGTTCAAAAGGTTCAGAGATAATAACCGGCTGCAAGGGTCCTGCTGCCTTAGGTAATTTCCCAACACTTCTTTGGCATATATCACAGTTCCGTGCATACGCATGGGAATCTCGGAATAGAGTGGGCCAATAATATCCATCTCTAAGTATCTTGTGAGCTGTTGTCTCCCCTGAATAATGTCCACCAGCAGGACCATCGTGTAATTCTTTGACAACTTTACTGGCATCTTCCTTTTCTATACATCTAAGAAAAATTCCATCGTAATTTTTTCTGAAAAGTATCCCATCAATGATTTGATAAGCTGTTGATTTCAAACGAAGTGCCCTTCTTTGCTTAGAGCTCCAGTGCTCAGTTAGGTATCCTTGCTGCAAATAATGCACCAGATCCCTATACCATGATTGAGGAGCTGTGAAGATAGGACATACTTCAACTGAATTCAGCTCAGCTTCATTTTTCCAATGCTGCTCTTCATCAGTTGGATTTGCCTTGTCCTTTGATGGTAGTGACCGGATTAAATTCTAAGTCATATTCTTGAAGAGCTGTGACCTAGTTTCCCCTCCTTTCTCCTAATTCCTTTTGAATGAAGAGGGATCTAACAGCTGGGTGGGGAACTATAACCTTAGTTCTGTTCTTAAGAATATATGGTCTTAACTGTTTGACTGCTTTAAAGACAGCATACGCATTCTTGTCAACAACAGGATAATTTAGTTCAGCACCTTGCAGACCAATGCTCATAAACGAGATTGGGTACTCGTCCCCTAGTTCCACCTTTTGCATGAGCACAGCCGCAAGAGAGTCATCTGAAGCAAAGGTATACAAGATAAAATCTTTGTCAAAATCTGGGCTTCTTAAGGAAGGAGCTTTAGCTATGGCTGCCTTAATGTCTCTGAACGCATCCTTTTCTAAGTCCGTCCACTTGAACTGTATACTTTGCTTGACCATTTGCTGTAAAGGTTTAACAATTTGCGCGAAATCTGGAACAAACCTTCGAACGAAATTGACAATGCCCATAAAGGACTGCATGGATTTCTTGTTATGAGGCATTGGAATTCTATTGATAGCTTGTACTCTTTCCTGATCTTTTGATACTCCTCTTTTGGAAATGATATGGCCCAATAGTTTACCTTCGGGAATAGAAAACACACTCTTCTTGGGATTCAATGAGATATCATATTTCCAACAACGATAAAAAATATGCTTCAAATGAACAACATGGTCTTCCCTTCTCTTCGAAAAAACTGTCACATCATCTAGATAGACAACAACACAATGGCCACCCAATCCTCGGAAGGTGATATCCATTGCTCGTTGGAATGTAGCTCCTGCGTTTATCAGGCCGAATGGAATCCTTCTATATGCGAAAGTTCCCCACTTAGTGCGGAAAGTAGTCTTAAGACGATCTTCTTCGGCTACTAATACTTGATTGTAACCAGAGAAACCATCGAGAAGGAAAAATACCTCAGATCCTGACACCATTTGAATAATTTGTTCCATTGAAGGGACGGGATAGTTGTCTTTATCTAAAGCCTTATTTAAATTTCTGAAGTCAACACATAGTCTTATCTCTCCTAACTTCTTTCTCACGGGAACTAAGTTAGCAACCCACTCAAAATGCCGGACCTCAAAGATTATTTTGGCGTCCAGTAGCTTCTTCAATTCCTTTTGAATTAGAGGTTCCAGAGTAGGATGCATCCTTCTTAATTGCTGCTGAAAAGGCTTGACACCCGCTTTCATTGGTATGACATGCTGAATAATGCGCACGTCATATGTTTTCAGATCTTCATAAGTCCATGCAAAAACATCCTTATATTGCCGAAATAGCTTGATGAACTTATCTCTTTCTCTTAGCGAACAACATTTGCCAAGGTTGACAAACTTTGGTTCAGCCTCGGTGCCCAGATTAACTAACTCATGCTGCATTGATGAACTGTTGGTCTTGGTATTTGCAGGCCTTTTGAACTTGTTTTGAAGATCAAACAACATTTCAAGTGACCTCACCCCTTTGGGGATGAAATTGCCTTTAGTCGTATCTTTCTTTTGTAAGTCAGAATCATGTTCTTCTTCATCAATCACAGCCTCTTGAAATATATCTTCATTTGTTAAAAAACTGATAATCTGTTCGTCATCAGCGAAAAATATGAAGTTTGTGATATTGTCAAGGATAGAAGGCCTGAAAATTAATTCAACCAAACACTTGTTATTAGTTGGCACTAATCTGGAAGCAGATGTTGCTAATAAATTAGCTGCAGAATTTTGCAATCTAGGAATAGACTTTATATTGAAAGCATCAAAATGTATAATTAAATCCCATACCTCATCTTGCTAACTCCTCAAATGAGGTGAAAGACAGTGAATGGTATCTCTTACCTGTCTCACAACTATTTCCGAGTCGCCAAACACCTTCAAGTACTTAACATTTAAACCGATGGCTTTCTTTAATCTGTGTACGAACGCTTCATATTCAGCAGTGTTGTTAGTACAATCAAATTCTAACCTACAGGACAGAAAATACTTATTTCTTTCCGGATCCATCAGAACACAATTGGCTCTGGATCCTTCCGAAGTTTTAGAACCGTCAAAGTATAATGTCCAAAAAAAATCGTTTGATTCAACTAAGTTAGTATCTCTATGATGTAAGTCAGTGACTAAATTAACTATATTACAGTCAATATCATCAGTCCGAGAAAAATCAAGGAGATCGGACTGTTTATCTGATTCATGGCCAATAGTTTCAGACTAATAGTTACCCGGGTCAATTTCTAAGCAATAATTTCCCAAAACTGAGGATGAGAAGGCCATAGCTTCATTCTTTCCTTCTAGCTGAGTTACATTTTGTTTCATGTGTGGTTCCCTCAGAACCTTGATCTGATTCTGTCTGTTTTGATAAGGCAACCACAAATGAGACCAATCAGTTGCAAAGTAACCATTCAGCTTTGTGGACTAGTCTCTACTTAGGATCAAACCATAGGCTTCAGGAATATCAACTACCATTATGTCAATGAACTGACAGACTCTAGAATCTGCTGACAACCTAATGAGGACATCTTTCATTTCCCCAATAACTTTGACAACAGTCCTATCTAACTGAGTAATTTGGGCGGGAGATGGAATTGGTTGACTGTTAATTTTCTTACAAATAGATAGTGGAATAATATTTGAAGATGCTTCAAAATCTACCAGACAATTATGCACATTGTGATTGAAGATTTCAAAAGTTAAGAGGAAAGGCAATGTCTGATATTTGGATTTCCCGTCGATACTGGCTGCATTAATTTCAGGGTCTTCTTGAGCATCTGTCAATGGAGTACTGGGTTGGGATTGAAAAGCCTGCAACAATTTGTCTCGTTGCTGGGGCAAGATGCACATATCAAATATTGAAAAATTTGCCTTCGCTTTCTTAATATCTTCAATAATGCCATATCCCATATCAGATTCTTTTACAATTCTAGTTAGATGGTCTATCTTATTCATCGTGACCTTCGGTTGTTGAACTGTGGTGTCAATGCTTGGCTGTTTGGCCACTGTTGGGTTAGCTTTAGGTTGCGGTGGAATGATTGTTATATGTCTTCTAGGTAGTTATTTTGAAATTTTAGGCTTGGGAATAGTCGAGCTTGGCACAGGATCTGTAATGGAATCTTTGCTGAGAGTGTTAATGTTTACAGCAGAGACTGGGCTTTCCACGGGATCATCTTCTCTCAAATCTGTTAAAGGTACCCAATCCCATAACACCATGGTAGTATCTGGAGTTGGTTCCTCAATCTTAGGGATTGGTTCTTCTGAAGGATCGTCTTGATCTGGAATTTGTGAATCCAACATTTGGTTCATCACTAAACTCATAGAGTTAATCCATTGTGGGCAGCTCTTTTCCGAGTACGGTTCTTGATGAAAGGTGCAGAAGTTTTCCATCCCTATTTCATTGAGATTTAAAACAGGGGAAGTGTTCATAGGTGGATGAGGTTGATCGCTGTCTTCTCTCTTCTTATGGAATGGATTGAAAGGTTTCCTAGATGTACTAGCAGTTTTATCTTTCTCGAGATCTATAATTTTATTGGACAACTTCTGTATCATCTTAACTACGTTCTCCATGTTTGCTAATGACTCTTCTTTATTTCTGGTGAGTAGCAAGGTTTTTTTACTAGTTACTAGTTTTGCCTCTGCATCTAAGGCGTGCTTGGAAATGCTGTCTGCTTCTTCTTCTAGCTTTCTAGCTTCTTCAAAATTTTCTATCAGGGTGGTTTTCTTAGATCTTTTAACAAACATTGCTATGGGTCCTTCAAGAGCTGTTGTATAATATTCAACCAGAGATTCCTTTGCTGGTTTGTTTGCTTCGCTAAAATGATTTAGGAGTGTTGTGAACCTTTGGTTGAAGTCTTGAACCTTTTCTTTCTTTTCCATTCTCATGGACAATAATTCTTTCATGAGTATAGCTACAGTCTTTTGATTTCCATACTTCTTTAAGAAACCTGTTTCAAATTCATCCTAGCTGAAAATTGAGCTAGGTTGTAAGCTAAAATATCAGGAAGAAACTTTCGGCTCAAATGTGTATGGAAAAAAGCCTACAAACTACATCTTCATGCTGTACATTTAAAAGATTCAGGGCTAAATAAAAACTCTTGAGATGATATTCAACAGAAATGGCTTTTCCTGGGTCGAATTTAGGAAAGAATTTCTCTGGATTTTTAGGCAGATTGTGGAATGGCCTAGCTAGATTCAATGCTCCCCTCGCTCTCCAAACAGGTACAACCATGTCTCTATGTGGAGAATCAGGTGGGAAATTGTGTGGTGAATTAAATGGAGTGTTCTTTGGAGTAACAAGTTCTCCAATATTTTCTAGATTTGAAAGATTTTATGGATTTTCAAGATTGAATTCATTCAGGGGTTCTGCAATTTCTTCCAAAGTTAAATTCACAAGTTCTTCAAAATTCTACACAAGAATTGAATCACGGGTGTACTGTCGTTCTTTTCTAGGAGTACTTTTCCTAGGGAGGAAATTTATTGCGTTTAAACCACCTAGTTGTCTAACATAAGATTGTGTATGTCTCCTTAAATCTTCTATTTCTGCAAAAGGCACAGCATACAACACTTCTTGAGGTTCAGGATCAAAGATGGGGTTTTCTTGATTTGCTACTTCAAGATTTGGGCTGTCTGAAATTCCTATTTTAAGCGAGTTTTCAGTAACATTTTTGACAGTGGGATATTTTCCTTTATCAGCCATGACTTCAGGCCCTCCTTCTAGCACCAAAAATTGCTGATGCCCCGAAGATTGCAACATCAAGCAGAAAGGGATTCTCCCCGGTCGACTATCCCAATTAGATTGTCCACCGTTTAGTATGGGGAATCCGTACGGTTAGCGGTTCCGGCAACCGTCAGATTTGCTTTCTTTTACACCGGTTATGGCCCGATCCACCATTCTTTTTTTATTTTATTTTATTATTAAAATGATGTGCAAGTGCCTAAGCTACTTTAATCTAAATGCAAAGCTCAAAACAAATCTGTATCTAAAACTGAAATAAATCTAATCTATCCCTGCAAGGAGCAAAACTATAAGTATGAGTAATGTGCTGAAAGAAGCATTTGAAGATCAACAGATAACCATTAAATCATAAAGATACATGCACAACAAGAAAGGAAGAATATAAAAGATAGCTTTTAATACATGTGAAAGCAGTCTATTACTCATATGAGAGAAACATTATTGCACAGAGCATAGTAAAATCATTCATTGCACAGAAATAATTCGAACAACAGAGAAATATTTCACTATAATACGTATAAATGTCACCAGAAGAATCCAACAGACATCGTACACACATTCCCAGGAAAAATGCATCCTCTCCACGCTCATATTAGGCAAATTCACTTTCTAGAAGCAAGTGCAAAATAGTTCGTACAAGCTTAAGAAAATTCCTTTCCCTACCAAAAGTCCTCAATACTATTCCCTAAGCCTCTATTTATATCTTTACAACATGCCTCTTGGGATGCCACCTGGCTTTTACACTTGTCCTTTAAAGACTTTTCCCAGAAATAAAATATTCGTGGCCCTTTTCCCATAATAGAAATTTTCTCAAAAAATAGGAAAGGACAGCTGTCCTAGTGACTCTACGCTCTAAACACAGGGAAAGCAAATCAAAATAAGAACAACGCATTATGACTCGTGTGTTCATCCTTGGGGTGGCGCTTCTGCTGGGAATGAAGGGCTTGTGCTGGCTGCTACTACTGATGCTGCTTTCTTTTCCTCTTCTGCAATATAACTGAACCAGATACCAACGTCTCTTACAACCACATTTGTAGGTGAGGGGAGCAGGATCTTCTGTGAAGTCACATGCTTACCCAGCTCTGCTTCAATACCCTGCACTTTTACTATTGTTGCTTGGTGAATCTTCTTAAGCAAATGATTGTATATTGATGACAGACCAATATAGTGATGAAGATCATCGGTGGCCAGGACATCAATCTTCTTTACATATTCTATTTGAATGCCCAGCTCTTTCTTCAAGTCTGACAAACGCTGCTCTTTGCTTGGAAACTCATCGAGGGACTGAGGAAAAATTAGCTTGCATTTTTCATGCACTTCATGGATCTTTTGATACAGGCTGTTACCTTTCTCAATTGTTCCTTGGATCTTAGCCATCAGCTTGAGGCCACAATTCCTGCAAAACCCCATAAGGGCTACATCTTCCTTAAAATCATCTACAGATTTGAATGGGAGATGTTTAGGGAAATCAACCTTCCCTTCTCTCCATTCCATCTGGCTCAGGATGTTTGCTTTAACCCAAGTGTATTTGCCTTTAATCCTAATGGCTTCTGCATTGACTTCTTTCAACCTAACCATCATGGTCTTGAGCCTGCACACCTCCTCAGTAATCAGCTCCTGTGTGGCGTGCATTTGTCTCAAAATGTCACGGGACTACCCATGAGAGGGAGACATATCTATCTCTCTGCTTTCTGCCTGCTCTAACTGCTCAACCATTGCCTGCTTATCTATTTCTAGGTGAAAGAATCTAGCTTCATAATCATTCTTTTCTGCTTCTATAACCATCATATGGATTTCCAGGTGCTCCTTTTCTTCTTCTAGATGGCGATACTTATCTGACAACTCCTTGTGATCAGCAGACAAATGATTATATTGATTCACTACAAGATCCCTGTAAGCCTGCTCATTAGCCACAGTATGTTGCAGCATGCGAACTCTCCTCTTTGTTGACTCAAATTCTTTGACTATATCGATCACATTATCCTTTGTTGCTTTTGCTGCTAACATAGCGGTGGATGCCATGGCTATGGGAGCCTTATTTGTATTTTGCATAACCGTGGTCTCCCGCTAAGTGACAATATCTGCTTGGAAAAGTCTTTTTATCCTCTCTTCCGACTTCAAGACCACCGCCTTTCTCTTATTATAATACACAAATTCATTCCATCAGGACACAGTATGATATTCGGATGGGGTGTAAGGGATGGTCGGGAGATCTCTTACATGGACTTCTGTCCCCGTGGGTGTGGTCTGCACTACCTGAGATGGGTCTATTTCCATATCTTGGGTGCCGGAGCCACCTGCCTAGGCATCTTCGTTGGTCTTAAGCTGTTCTTCCGCCTTTTGTTCCTCTTCAGCTTTACACCCTCTTTCTTCTTCTTCAACCCGCTGCTGATTTTCAATTGCCTCCCTCTGCTCTCATTCCTCTGCTTCCTTCTATTGTCTTGCTTCCTTAGCTTCTCTCTGCAATCTTGCTTCTTCAGCTTCCTGTTGTAGTCTTGCTTCTTCTTTCAATCTTTTTTCTTCACGAGCTAGGGCCTCAGCTGCCTCCCTTTCTTTCTGCATATTGGCTTCTCGGGCCATGACGATAAATCTGCAACTCAGTCATGTTGCTGATGCCTTTGAACACTTCTTCCTCTGCATCATAGTAATGGGCATACTCAAAATGAGCATATACCTCCTTGCAATGCTCGGCAACCTTGCTCCACCTGTCATTTCTATGGAAGATTACCTCACTGAAGTGGAAAGCTTTCAACTCTTGAATGTACTCCTCGGCTGTTGCAACCCCTGAGAATTTATAGGCTCCTATATAGAAAGGCAAAGGAGGGAAGGAAGCCTTATGCTGCTTATTAAGCACTCCTCCTATTCCATCAAGGAAAACTTGCCTGACTGCTTCCTTCAGAAATACATAATCAGTAGCGTATTTTGGCAAAATGTATGGTGCTTTTGTACCTCCAAACATCCTGATGTAGGTTCCCTCTTCTAAGAAGTAAAAATCGCCATAATTTTCCAGGACTTCCATGGAATTTTCTGACAGGAAATTGGGCTCTTCATTGAACATCTGCTCATACAGAGGCATGATGAACTCTTCGCAGATGAGCTTATAGTTTGCTCTGTAATTTTGAGCCCACATTATTTTATAGGCAGTGTATACCGAGGTGTTGGCCTGATCCCACGTACAACCTAGCCTAGGGAAAGAGAGCTTGGCCAAAATGCAATCAATAAGATATGAAGACATGTAAAAGTATGAATTTTTTAAGGCCAAACCTTCTCTAGCTGCGGCCACTGTGGATGCCAAACTATCCGCGAGAATAGTAGCCCAATAAAACATAGTTCCTTTGAATGCTATGAAGTGGATTATGGGAGCCCACTGTATCCTATATATACAGTGCCATCGGGCATACCGAAAATTCTGCTTAACATCAGGGCAATTAACCTAAAAGGAGGTCTTAGGCTCTGAACGTCATATTCATCATTATCTCTCTTCCTTAGCTGCTTGCCTGTGATCAATAGCCTCTTAGCCATCTCGAGATTATTCATCTGTCCCAACCATTCATCGTTTAGAGCTTGCTGGGGACATGATAATTTGTAGGCTGCTGCAATATAAGCTGGATGGAATGAAGCGAATGGCTCTCCCTTGCTGTCCTACAACACTCTAGTTTGTGGGTTGGCATGTTCCAATATCCACCCGATCACTTCAGAGCACGGGAACAACTCAGGACGAGTAGAAGCTCTGGCTATGCCAGAAGTCCTGATGTTTAGATAGACTTGCTCCTCTTCTAATAACACGTCTGGGATATCTTGGTCCCTGATCATCCGGTAAACATCTCCCCACCGGACCTCGGGAGGAACGCCGGTGGTACACTTAGTGTCTTGAAAAAGAGTTTCAGT
The DNA here is from genome assembly GCA_027924585.1 of Larix kaempferi. NCBI lineage: Eukaryota > Viridiplantae > Streptophyta > Pinopsida > Pinales > Pinaceae > Larix > Larix kaempferi. Next base: position 679,463 of record BSBM01000895.1, read on the forward strand.
CCTTGGTTGCACTGGCTCTGGCTCCATCATTTTAGCTTTCTTTCTACCACCTTTTGGCATCGTGGCTTATCCCTGTCAGCAACCATATGTGAATGAATATAAAATTGTAACACATTATGAGAGTGTAACATAGAGCAAGATATTTTTAGCATGCTGATGATAAATATAAACAAACTTATAAGGCTACATGCTTGGGAAGCAAACCAAACATAGATTATCCAAGAAAACAAAATATGGTCCTTAGAATTGATCGTTCTAGGGAGACAATGCCTGGTTAGGAACTTTTGAAAAGCTTCTGAAAAGATAGGCATACGACTTGTAAAACCCACTTCCCTCCTAGTCTTTGGAGATAGGATTTCCTTCATCATAGGAACTTTTTAACGGCTAATGGTAGGATGGCTTGGATTGGTAAATCCTATGAGGAAGCCCAAACAAAAAAAACATAGAACGAAAAGCTGCTTTTGATAACCGGTATGTAACTGAGCGGTTGAGTATCTCGGTCAGTTATGACTAGCACTTCCTTCTATTCGACAGGAAAAGGATTGAGCGCATTGATTTGGCCTGGGCAGGTTTTATGATAGAGTTGCGGCCTGTGGAACTGACTAGGCTTGAATGACCTAGTAACCATGGACCAACTGGGAATGAGCTATGACTCCTAGCTACCAGCAGTGAAAATTCTATGGGAGCCGCAACGACCGTAAGCTTTTAAAGGATACATTGCTACGAGTGCCTACCGGCCATGTAATGAAACGAAAAATACCCAAGAAAGCCTCAACGTATAGATAAGACAAAGATAACGGTAGAAGCACCTACCTGGAGATGAAACAGTGGTGGAGCGAGGTTGACATGGTGGTGAATGCACTGAGCTGGAGTAAAATTGTGCAATCTCCCAAACGACATTCTTTGAATCAAAATCTAACAATGGGGACAATAAACCCCCACCGCCCTTATATACAACCCAACACGTGTGGTAATTTAATTAGGTAGGTGGCGACATTAAAACGGGGTTAAGCCTAGGTACGACAGGGTCATTTCACCATGTTTGGCATTTAAGTGTGACCATCAATTGCGGCAAGGACTCGTGAGTTTCGTTCGCAGTTGCGGCCAGAACTCATGAGTTCCTCTCGAAGAGCGGGAGACTTGGTGAGGCATCCGCTTATTGCGGGAGAGATGAGAAAGACGCTCCGCTTTGGCGAGTTTTTCCGGATTCATTGAGCTAAGAGACGTTTGCAGTGCAAGTTCGTGAGTTATCTCAACGTTTCGGGAGGACTTTGCGAGTTCTTGGGAAATTGACTCTCCCGAAAGTTTATCGCGGCGTATTTCTTGAGTCGTTCCGCCATTGCAGAAAGAATTGGTATGTTCTTCCATAAATGATGAAGAAGTTTGGTAAGTCTTTTCCGCAAAGGGGATGGCCTGGGAACTCGGTAAGAGGGCACCTGTTGCGGCGAAACTTTTCAAGTGCTTCCACCGTTTCGGGAGAGAACTTTGAGTTCTGTCGAAGTTCAAAGAACATGTAAGTGCTTTCGCTGTTTCAGGGAGAAACTTTAAGTCTTTCCGTAGTTGCGGGTGAACATCCCAAGTTCTTCCACCGTTTCGGGAGAGAAATTTGAGTTCTTCCGCAGTTTTGGGAAAGAATTTTGAGTTTTGACTTAGAAGAAAAACTTCAATTTTAAAACAGATTCCCCAGTTGAAACAAAACTAAGTTCAAAAAGTTTTTTCAAAGGAGACTTAACTCTTTTAGGCAGACTTTCTAGGAAAATGAAAGGAGGGGCCCCAATATCTACAAAAAAATGGGGGAATTGTTGCTTCAACAATAGCTTGACATCAATTTTTAATTTTCGGTACCTAAAATTCAAGTGTGGGAACCACTATTTATTCTCCTATTTAACCTTTTATGAGGATGAGATATGATCCGTCAATGCAATTTAGAACACTTTTTTCCTTTTTGATAAATGGATTCTAGTTAGTGATAAGCAGTTTCTCGTTACTGTATTTCTCCTTTGAAGGGAATTCCACACATGTGAGCCATCATCTACGTAAATGGTCCATGTTTGTCCCCCAATGGGCTTAGATTAAATTGTTGGAAGTATTATTTTCAATGATGTCAAAGGCAAGTAAATATTGTTGCTATTGATGTCAAATATTTGATGATACTACATATGTCCAAGATTAATATGGAATATGACCCTAAAAAAAATCCCTAATAAAGATAAAAGATGATCCTAAAATGATGTCCAAGTGAAGATATCGATATGCCCCCACAGGTAATGATGATGCCCAAGTGAATATGTTGATGTACCCCCACTTCAAATACAGGTAATATATTTATTCACCTCTCTTTCCCACTTGTGGAGACAAGAAAACCAAAGGAATATGAAGGTTGTTGGAAATATTGTGTCAATGATGCCCAGTTTTAATTTGCTCTATTTGAAGGAATTTTTACTATAGATACATATATCAAATTGGATTATAGCTGAAATGGTTGGAAATTTTATTCAGAGACCTTTCCAATGATATATGGAACCCTCTCTAATTCCATAAGAATGAGGATATATGAAAGGATTTGTAAAGTCAACCCTGCTAGAATTTTGGTTGAACCTGCTAAGATATTGAACAATGATATGTCAGACCAAAAAGTGGTTTAAGAATAGTATAAATAAGAGGATCACTTCTTAATTTGTTCACTTACTCATACAAGACATGGATATATCATAGGAGAGGATAACTAATGGAAATATTTGCAACATTGGAAGAAGACGATGAGCAAAGATTGAACATCATTCCAAAGGAGGAGATTTTCAGGTCATCTTGGAATTTTCTCTTTAACTTTTTTGATGGTGTTTCAGACTATGCCACTTCGAGGATATTCATAGGAGATCATTAAGTACCTATGGTTCAAGCTTCATATGTTGGTTCTCTATATTTAAGAAGATATGAACTCGAGAAGTTAGGATTTTTGAATGATCATGAAATCAACTTTAAATAGGTCAGTTTGGAATTTCCGATGTAATGCTTGTTCTAGGAATATTTAGACAATAACCCTTGGAGGAGATGAAGTAGGGATATTGAATAACCCATGGTATGAGTCTCATATGTCTATTCACTATATTTTCAGATATATGGCCTCAAAAAGTTATGGATTTTGAATGATCCTGAAATAAGATTTAAATAGGTGATTTTGGCATTTTAGCTATAACTTTTTCTCTAAGAAACTTTAGATAGTGAACCTTGTAGGAGATGAAATAGAGATCTTGAAGAATTGGTGGTATGATTTTTATATGATTTTTCACTATATTTTTAGAGATATGTCCTTGAAAATTTAGCATTTATGAATGATCATGAAATCAACTTCAAATATGTTAGTTGGCATTTTGTCAGAACCCGAAATTTCTGAAAAATTTAAAAATTTTTATTTTAACAATAAATGTTAGTTAATAGCATTTCTGGTCCTGTTTAATTTCAGTAACTAAACATAATCTTGTTTTAAAAGATTCTGTCCTACTACAATTATGATTTTTGTGATTTTAAATATTGACTGTTTTGTTTCAAACTGCAAAGGGAGAGCTAGCCATAGCTGACTGGCTTACTTAGCTTACGAGCTAATGCATAAATTGTCTTCTGTTCACAGGTACACCGGTGAAGTAAGGATCACTGAAATTTAATCTTGGTAAGCATCAAGCTCCTTTCCCTGTACTGTAAAACTTAAAGAATATCTATTTACTATTGCTGGTTGTAGTGCAAGGCAGTAAAGTTATTCTCATGAAATTATACTTGAAATAAGATTGATAGTCTGCCTCTACATGATAATTCTTATTCGGGATATTATCCTAAGGTTTTGCGATGAACTACATTGTTTCAGTTATAACTATTATGTTATGAATATGACTCTATGTTAATGCTGTAACTATCATTGGAACAATTGTTTGTATCATATTTATTGTCTGCATAAAGCGACGTTAGCGTCATGTGATATATATTGTTAACTAATATCAGTGATTACTGTTGTGTTCACGTATCATTAGCGTGAGTTGGAAATGTGACGCCTCTAGCGTTGTTCCAATATATTCATCTATCCTTCAAGGTCCAATGTCTACTTACTGTTTAACTTATGTCACCTGACCGTGCCTTGTTTTTAAACTACATTCATGGTGTGAACCTGTAGATGAGTTTATATTTCAACATCATAATAATAGAGATTATTATTCTAATTGTTTACTGTTTAACAATAGTATCGGAAGAAATATGATGATAGGACATAATAGCAAATGTGTATCCCATCATATAGTTATGGTATCATTTCCAGGTATTAAGTGATATGGTGTTGTTATTTGAAATTTGACTACATCATTGTTTAAATGATTGTAGGTAGAAATATAATGTGCTCTTGGCATATCGATGACTTGTTTTTTAATGTATAAACTTTACAATGATCGTGCCACAATCATAGTGTTCCCATACGTTGGGCAACCTTTATATCCATTGCAAATGATTTTTAAATCGGTGAACAATGATTCGAAATGCAACCAAACTATATGAACTCGACCCATGCTACGTTGATAAATTTCATTGCTACGTGTTTGGCTCTCCTCCATGCATTTGGCGATATATAAGCTAATAATGAAACCCTACCAGGTCATTGTCTTTGCCTTCGGGCTCGGGTTCTAAGGGAGAAACCCTCCATGTCTGAATTTTGTGGTTGGGCACTGTAAAATGCAAAATGCTTGGGTTCTGGTCTCGTTGTCTCATTCCATGGTAGGATAGAAGTCCTCGGCTCTGCTAATGGCGTCTACTTCAGTTTCCTCGGTACACTGATCTCGTTGTTTCATTCTGGTAGTATAGAGGTCTTTGGACTCTGCTATTGGTGTCTGCTACTGTTCCATTATTTCTTGGTCTCGTTGTCATTCTATGTTTGGGTCCCATCTACTTACAGTCTTTCACTGTCGCTGGTGTAAGTATGAGGCAGGGTTTCGTTACTCGTTTTTATCCAAGCGGTGGTTGTGTATTGGGTTTTGAAGAGTGCTTCTCGACTGGTTCAATCCCAGCTTAAGGGTTTCGTCTGGAATGTTGCCTGTCGCGGCTGTCAATAGAATAATACTGGAAACTTCCCTTGCTCATCTAACTGTCAATGAAATGGGGTTTTGCTACGTGTTTCCACTGGTGGCTACCAGGTTGTCCACAGGTTGCTCTGGTAAGATAATGGGTTCACCGTTTTGGTTTTATACAGATTGTTTAGATTTATATTTGTATTAACTACTCTCTGCATTCAATAATGTGTTTAACATCTCGTGGCATTCGTTAATGTGCAGGTCACGCGACTCTGAAGGTGTACAGGGATTCATTTCCAGCGCTGGCTCCTCCGGGTAAGCCTGGTTATCCACGGCTGTCTCTTCCTTTGTTGGTTTTGTTGTGTTAGGGTTGAGTCTTGGAGGAAAACTCCTGTATAATGAGGTCGTTAATGTTCTTGTGACATGGGTGCAGTCACCTGTATAAATTGTTTTGTTTGTAATGGAAAGGGGTTTTACACTTGGCATGTCTATGGAGAGCCATTCACGGCTCAGACTGTATGAGGCCAGGGTTTTTGTTAATGTAATTGTATTTGCCATGCGTAGGGTTTATCCACGCTGTATAAATTAATATTTAACGTAATATTGGGTCTGTCATGGCCGTGTGTCATTCTGTGTTTTGATAAATGTATAGAGTGTAAAAAAAATATATATATATAAGGACTGTTTTGCATTCCCGATACCTGCACAAGATGATAAATCTACTGTAGGGAATCTATGTATCTGTATCTCTGCGTTTTTCTTGGTTTCTTTTGAATGTTTAATAAACAAATGTTAATATTACTATTATTACTGTAATGGTTGAATAATATAGGGTTAACCCTGACAAGTTGGGGTTCTGTTCCTGGTTCAAAACATTTATATGTGGAAATGTTTGAGTTCGATGGTGACTGAGACGAGTTGTAAAATTTTGTTTTGGTTATTGTATAAATATAGAATAAAACCGAGGATACATTATATACATAAACTATGTATAAAACTCCAGTAGGTTCGGTCTGTCATATGAGGCATTTCTTTTCTCTTGTTTTCACCCTGTCGAGTTAATAAAGTCTGGTTACGGCCGTGAATAAGTTTGCTATCCACTCCCAAAGAGTAATACTGATAATGGAATAAGTCTTAATACAATAAAATAGCTGTGAGGGTTTGTAACAGCCATCAATGGCTAAGCTCGTTGATGGTTTCCCTGCGTTTAAAGTGTGTGTCTATAGATAAGACAACCTACGACAGAGCTGTGTATTTCATATAATACAAACTTGATAATGAACAGGGATTCTATGCTTATGATTTGGATAGTGAACAATAAAATCTCTAAGTACTAAGACTTGGCTTCGAGCCAGTCAAGATATTTGTCTTATTATATAATGACTCTGTTAATTCTGTTGTGTCAATCATGGCTATTAAATTATAGTATTAGGTTTAGAAGAAAATAACCATCTACAGTTTATGTGTTTGTATTTGACTACTATGTTATTGAATGAGATTGTATGGAAAGTTTTTAAACTATGAAACATTGTTACAGTCACATCTTTTGGATATTCGATAACTGTCAATGATATTCTGGGGATACATAAATATAATGTTATGTGTTTTGTTTAGCTCAATACAAAGAATGACCTGTATCTATAGTTGACTGAAATCTGAAACAGATATATATATACAAGTATATTGCTCAAATAGAAACTATTCCTGTACATTCTTTATTGGGAAATATTTCACAGTAATTCTAAGATTTATCTATGTCTGTTCTTATGATTGTTTTAATAAATATAATTCTGGAATGACTACTGTTTAATATTCTGTCTATTATTTAACTATTAATAGAGATTCTAGAAATACATAAACATGATATTTGATTACTGTAACAGTAACAAATATATATTCTGCATAGGATAATTACTCTATTTAAGTGATAATAGGGAAAATTCTAAAACATCTGAGTTCTGAAATTTATACCAAAAGACAATACAGAAAGACTGATCTATTGAAAATGAATACAGTCAAACCACAGTTGAAATAGTCTAATCCATATGAAAATTAATTAAACAAACAGCAGGAAGAGTGACAGAACCTGTAGCTATGGTAGACAATAACAGCGATGGGAGGCTGTTCCTCCCTACCAATTCCTGGAGAGTGCCCAGACAGCACTTCTCAGGACCCCCGAGCTTGCTCTGGTCTAACTAGCTGGAATTAGGTACAGCCAACAATTCCCTCAGCCAAAAGAGCTATACTGGAACCAAGTTACTGCAACTTCCTGATTCAAAACACTTCCTTACTGTTTTCCCACTTCCTCAATGGGACTCCTGAATAGCATTCACCTGAATGTATTCTCCCTCTAGAACAATTGCTGAACCCCCAGCTCAGTTCATTGAGTAGTATTTAAAAGATTGCCTAGGTCTTAATTGGGCTAACTGTCATTAATGAGCCACCTGCTCAGATTCCACTTTCTTGGGGAATCATGACCCCAAAATATAGGGAATTTGCCACCTGCAAATCAGGAAGTGTTTGAGGATGCTGCCACTTGTCTTTTGTCCTTCCACCTAATTCCATCCACCAGTTAGACCAGTAACCTCTTTTAACAGCTCTCCCATGCTGTTGTCTCCATAATTTATTTATTAATAATAATTAATTCAGAATTTACATTCCATTTCTGGAGACTCTGCTGAGTCATCCATTCCTACTTAGCATTAAATTTAACATAATGTTTCAGGAATATTAAAAATAATTACATTATTTTAATAAAATTGGGGTATGTGACACATTTTCTCTATAGCTTGGGTTCTAAGATGTTTCAGGTAGTGAAACTTGGAGGATATGAAGTAGTAATATTGAAATACATGGGGACAAGTTTAAGATACGGGTTCATTGTAGTTTCAGAGATATTCCCTATTGAAGTAAGGGTTTTTGTATATTATGATGTAGATCATAAGCAGATTATGAGGAAGACTAGAGACATATTATGAAGCAGATCCAGGGCATATTATGAAGAAGATTAAATACATGTTATAAAGCACATCAAAGGAATATAATGGAGATTTTATAAATCTTATTATGTAGAATATTGAATTTTATTATGAAGTTATCCTTTAGGTGATTATGTTAGTATTCTTGTATCTAATTCTTCAATATGTTGGTTCCTACATATTACTGAGTTGGTGCTCAAATGAGGAGATTGGTGTCCCCAGTAGGTTGGTTCCTACATATTATTAATTTGGTGCTCAATTGAGGAGATTGGTGTCTCAAGTAGGTTGGTTCCTAAATATTGTTGATTTGGTTCTCATATGAGGGGATTGGTGTCTTCAATAAGTTGGTGCCTACATGAATTTATGAAGATAAGATTTTTTGGTTTTCTCCCAAAAGGGTTTCCATGTTAAATTTTGTGTATTGTGATTTGATTTTATGTGTATTTATTGATTTCAAGTAAATGAATGATTAAAATAAGAAAAATTATCTTATACGGATTCAAACCCCCACCCCATGCACTCGCTCTTAGTATAGCTATAACTCCAACAATTGGTATCAGAGCAGGTTCCTTCAAAACAACTTAACCACTAGAAGGAATATCTCGAACACATATGGCTTGTGAGGAATTTGGTTTCAGGATGGACAAAACACCTTTATTCAATGGAACAAACTATATATTTTGGAGCATAAAAATGAAGACATATTTGATCACCTTTAGATTTGATATCTGGCAATTAGTCACAACAAGTTATATCGAAGCTATATAGGATTCACGAGAAATAAATACAAAATAAATGGATTCCATCTTGAGTGGATTACTAGATTTTGTAATTGAAAATTTAAAGAAGAGTACATCAGCTAAACAGATTTGGAATAAGCTACAAAATATTTATGAAGAGAAATCTAGTTATTGTTCAAGCTATGAATTTGAGACAAAAGAAGCACAATTTGTTTCAAATCCAAAAGGAGAACCTGGAAAATAGAAAAGTTAATTTATTCTCCAAATGCTTTAATTGTTGTGGAATAGAACATTTTGCTACAAAATGTCCATATGAAAGGAAAGATATTCATAATGAAGAAGAATATATCTCCATGGAAACAAAATTGGTTTATCAAGAATATGAAGACAATCAAAATCCAAATATATAAAATGAAGAACATTCTGAAATAGATGAGGAAGATAATCTTGAAGAAGAACTTATTTCTGATCTAGATGAAATCACAAAACTTAGAAGAGAGAACGAGTCACTAAGGGAACTGTAAATACAAAAGTATCAAGAGGAAGATTAGAATTCTAAAGAAGATATGTCAAACAACTTTAAATAATAAGTAAATGTCACCATTGAACTAAAGATTCAACTAGAAGAAAAGCAAGAAGAGTTTTAAAAAATTGAAGTAGAAATTACCCCTCTAAGAACAGAAATAGAAGAGACAGTCACCCAACTTAACACAAATTTGAAATTTGAAAAGAGTATCACAATTATAGAGAATATTCTTAGCTATCAAAGGTCACCATTTATCAAGATAGGTCTTGGTTATGATCTTAGTTAGAATACATTTGAATAAGATGCAAGCCCTAAGTCACCTAAGAGGAAAATTGAAGAGAATCTTGAAATCTAGGCCAATGTTACTCAAAACTCCAATTACAGAGAAAACAACAGCAAGGAAAGAAATCATTACCAACAAAATATTGATTTCTCACTCAAGAAAGATACGGATGAGTTTAAACGAGCTGCTCCACCAAGAAGACCCTTGACAACCAGGTATCAAGGTTACTTTTTTTCTTGCAATGATTTTGGTCATAAAGCTATAGATTGTAGAAGAAACAACAACAGAAAGGCCCATGGATTCTCAAGGAGAAATTACAACTCATTAAGTAACATCATTTGCTATAATTACAATAATTATGGACATATAGCAAGGTTTTGTAGAAGCAACTTTAGAATAAATGAGAAAGAGAATACCTATGTCAAATATAACGAGAAATGCACAAAAGAATGGAGGAGGAAATCAAAAGAGAAAAAGCAAGAAGATTTTGGACTAGCAATATATGCTAGCAATGGATGTTCAAGACACATGATAGGGAACCAAACCAAGTATTTCATTTTGAAGAAGGACAACAAAAACAATGTAATGTTTGAAATAAAGGGCTCTCCTACAAATAATGATGAAACAAAAAATGTCCACTATGTTAAGGATTGAAATATATTCCTATCAGTCTTAACAATTGGCACTTAATTATGCAAAATGAAGAAGACCTCGTAGAAAATTAGGTGGAGTTTGGGGAATAATGAACAAAAAATTCAGAAGCTTCAATGTGGACGATTTACCCAAATGAATTAGATACTATTTATATTAATTTAGCTAAGCTTATATACATGGATATCAAGATAAGCAGCATGTGGTTGTTTTATGAATCTAATTCAAATGAAGAAATCATAGAAATGTATGTGAACGTGAAGGTACTTTGCAAGAAACTTCAAGCAAAGATCCCTCCACAAGTAGAAATCAATACAAGAATTGTAGGTTGTTTGTTTAGAATAGAGAAAAGAAGACAATGAGATTAAAAGTAAAACAAATTGCAAGATGCAGAAGATGATAAAAATAAAGGAGCATGAAGATAGAGGGAGATACAAGAAAAGAATCATACAACAAATAAAAGAAAGCATAGTCTCCGGGGGAGTGGTACTAAGGTGAAGCATAACTCCATAGGGAGAAACCCCTTCCCAATGACAAGGTGTAGAAACAAGGATAAGCATAAGCTTGGGGGGGAATCTATTTTCCCTTGTTTTCAAAGGAGGAGAAATCGCAAACAAGGGGAGTATCTACAAGTTTGTTGTAGAATTGTCTAAAGGTTGTTATCAACGACAAAGGGGGAGATTGTTGGAAATATTTTTTTCATTGATGTCAAAGGCAAGGAAATATTTTTTTCATTGATGTTAAATTCTTTTCTATAATACATATGTCCAATATGAAGATGGAAGATGACCCTAACAGGAAGCCCCAATAAACATAAAACATGATCTTGACATGATGCCTAAGTGAAGATATTGATGTGACCCCATAGGTAATGATGATTCCCAAGTAAATATATTGATATTCCTCCACTTAAAAGACATGTAATGATGATTCCCAAGTGAATATATTGATGTACACCTCATTTGCTTACTTGTGGAGACAAGAAGACCAAAGGAATATGCAGATTGTTGGAAATATTGTGTCATTGATGCCCAATTTGAATACCTTTTATTCAAGGGGATTTTTACTCTCTCTATATATCTCAAATTGAATTCTAGGTGACATGGTTGTAAATATTATTCTGATACCTTTCCAACGATATATAGAACTCTCTCTAACTCCATTGGAATGAGGAGATATAAAAGGATTTGTAAAGTCAACACAACTAGAATTTCGGTCTACCTTGCCAGGATATTGAACAATGTTTTTTTTGGTAATTTATTAACCACGAAGTTTTGAACTGGAAACCTTACGCAAGAAGTGCCTTAATAGTACACCCATTCACTGCCTATTATATGCCATGTGGGCTCAAGATATTGAACAATGTTATGTTGGCCCAAAAAGTGATTTAAGAATAATATAAATTAGAGAAGCACTTCTCATTTTTTCACTCACTCATCTAAGACATAGAGATATCATAAGAGAGGCACACTAATGGAAAGGGTTGCAACATTTGAAGAAGAGGATGAGCAAAGATTGAACATAATTCCAAAGGAAGAGATTTTCACATCACTTGGAATTTGCACTATAACGTTTTTTGGTGGAATTTTAGACTGTGCCACTTAGAGGATATTCAAAGGATATCTTGAAGTACATATGGTTCAAGTTTTAGATGTTGGTTCTCTATATTTAAGGAGATATGACTTCGGGAATTTAGGGTTTTTGAATGATCCTGAAATCAACTTTAAACATGTCAGTTTAGAATTTTTTCTATAACGTTTGTTCTAAGAAGCTTCAGATAGTGAACCTTAGAGGAGTTGAATTAGAGATCTAATGAGGAACTTATGGTATGAGTTTCAAGCGCTAGTTCGCTATATTTTCAGAGATATGAAGTCAAGAATTTAGGGCTTCTAAATGACCTTGAAATCAGCTTTAAACATACCAGTTTGGAATTTTTTCTATAACTTTGTTCTAAGAAGCTTTAGATAGTGACTCTTAAAGGAGATGAAACAAATATCTTGAAGAACCGATGGTACGCATTTTAGATGTTGGTTCACTATACTTTAGGAGATATGACATCGAGAAGTTAGAGTTTCTGAATTATCTTTAAATCAACTTCAAACATGTAAGTTTAGCATTTTAACTATAAATTTTTCTCTAGGATGTTTCAGATAGTGAACCTTGGAGCATAAGAAGTATAGATCTTGAATTACCCAAGGTACAAGTTTTAGATACGGGTTCACTATTGTTTTGTAGATATGCCCTATGGAAGTAAGGATTTTTGTATAGTATGAAGTAGATCAAAGGCATATTATGGAGCAGATCAAAGATAGATTATAAAGTAGATCAGTGGAATATTATGAAGTAAATCAAAGAAATATTATGAAGCATATAAAAGGCAGATTATGGAGATGATCCGAGATTGATTATGTAGCATATTGAAGTTGATTATGAAGTTATCTTGGAGGTGATTATGTTAGTATTCTTGTACTTGATTCTTCAGTAGGTTGGTGCCTACATATTACTGAGTTGGTGCTCAATTGAGGAGATTGGTGTCTCCAATAGGATGGTGCTTACATATTAATGATTTGTTGCTCAATTGAGGGGATTGGTGTCTCTAGTAGGTTGGTGCCTGCATATTGTTGAGTTAGTGATCATATGAGGGGATTGGTGTCTCCAGTAGGTTGGTTTCTACAAACATTATAATAGTAGATTGGTGACTACATGAATTTATCAAGATAATCTTTTTTGGTTTTCTCCTGAAAAGGTTTTCACGTTAAATTATGTGTATTGTGATTTGATTTTATGTGTATTTACTATTTTGATGTAAATGAATGATTGATGAATGGTTACATTTTTTTTAAAGTAGCTAATATTGATTCACCCCCCCTCTTAATATAACCATAATTCCAACATAAATCTTGTCCATTCACACTACTACCCCTCATGATAAGGTGTGTTCACTTTTTCATGTACGCATGGTCACAATTTCACAATCAAAGATGCATGATTCATTCGTATCCATTCGTGCGATCACCCCCTTGCATAAGGTGTGATTAACTCCTTTAGCACGAATGGTCTAGATCACACAATGAAATATGCTCGATTTAATCTCATCCATTCACATGTTTGTACCTTGGGATAAGGAACAACCATATTTCCTAGTGCGAACGATCATGATCTAATGTTCAGAACTTGCACAATCAATCTTGGCCATTCACGACAACCCCTAATCTGCATGTGTTTGATTGGGTACCAACAAGACACCTTGACCATTCCACTTAGGCATCTCATTTGATGTGGATAGTCCTTGTGACACCCCCTTGTCCATGTGGCACGAGTGGGGTCCACTTCAATTTTTTTCCAAATTTTGATTTTTCATGAATATGTGAATATTGAATTCAACAATAGGGAGCTTATTACCAAATTAATCTTGGCATTTTCCCCTCAATTTGGAATTTATCTCTCACGTAACATAATAAAAAATTTCCACTCATAATTCTATAATTTTGAAATTTCTCCCATTTCCATCAACTAGTCTACCTCTCATGTACTTTGAAATACTTTTTTTCGAAAAATTAACAGGGATAAGGTTTGGGATCTAATGCAATAAGTGGTACCATTGTCAAAATATATGTCCAACACCCCATAAATAGATACACAAAGCCATTAAGTATTTAATTCCTAGAAAAAAAGAGTCTTATTGTGAAATAGTAAATAGGGTAAAATCTTAATGCTAAAGTTTGTAGCCACATAAAAATAGAGAGGAAGAAATAGAAATCTAGGATTTCTAACATTGAAGTTAACTATTGAAGCACTTTATTTTCTTCATATGCACTATAAATATTAATAGTAAGATAAAATGGTATTGAATTTTTTTAAACAATTAATGGGAAAATTGAGATGAATAGTAAGAAGTCACATGTACTTCAAATACCTTCTTTATACCTTCTTTATAGATTTGTATGTGACTTGCAATCTATTACAAATTTGGCTCTTTATAAAAATTTATCCACCCCAAAGTCTTACCTGGAAAATATATCTTGCACAAGTCTCCCCTCAAACTTTTTGTGAAATAATAGAATATGATTTCTGTTATAAAATCAATTTTAGAAAATGAAAAATTTCCTACCCATTTTTTTCCTAGATATTTCTATTCATTTATGAATAACATGTGTGCCATTTATTTTAGTTTTTTGTTAAATTTTAAACATCGATGCACCTATGATATTAAAGTGCTTCGATGCGCCCCATATATAAAAATGCACATCTTTAATATAAAATTGAAAAATACAAAAGAAAATATTTTCTATTAAAAAATTAGTGGATACTTTATTTTTCACAAGTTGTTGTCGATGTTTCTTTTGCGTGCTTATTATAGGAAAAAATGGAGAGCCATGTTACCCTTGGGGTTTCACTTGGTGAGCTCATGACATGGCACATGCATTCACAAGATATTATATAATACTCATACTTTCATTAATAATCAAGAAAGTATATCAAATTCATAAACTCCCTCCCTTTACATATTTCAAATTAAAACTCTTAGATATCTTATATATCCATTTTTTTTAATGAAATTTTAAGAACCCATGTCCCATTTTTCATTTCTAATACTAGTTTGGTGACATGAGACAACCCTTGTAATTCATGGAACATTATAAGATGAAATATGCAATATTGGTGGGATTAGATATTTCAAGATATGGAACAAACCCTTGTATGTAGTTTCACTTCATAGATAGTTGTTTTAATCAATTTCACAGCACCTTCAACACGGAGCATAACTATCGAATCACAATTTTGAATTAATGAAGTGGGTTAGCTTGAGTGATTGAGTGTTGTGGATTGCAGGCAAGAGGTCATGGGTTCAAGTCTTTGGGCTAGCTGCCTTTGTGAATGTTGTGGGCCTCTCTTAATGTCCCCACTGTGTTAGATAGCCAAAATTTCAACTAATTTTTTTTAAGTTAATTTTTTTTAATTAGAGGGCTTTAGGTGTTTAATTTTTTTTAATTATATTTTTTTTTTAATTTAAAAAATAAACTTTTTCTTTTTTTAATTATTAAATTATTTCAGAAAAAAGGGGACAAATTCATATTTTTATCACTTTTAAGGTGATTTAAAAAATAAATATATTATATATGTTTTCATTTCAAAATGTCTGCAATTGTAATTCGATAGAAAAAAAAAACAAGTGTCATTGGTAGAACACTTTTTCAATTCAAGCATTGATTTTAGCATTTTCATTACAACAATGGCAACCGTTAAGGTCACAATTTCAAACAAGTTGTAATTTCATTCTCAGAAAGAAAAATGGGGGTACCATAATGGAACCCCTTTTGTTTCAGGGGTTGATTTTGGCATTTTCGTTGCAACAATGCCACTTTTAAAGCCATCATGCAAAACAACTTGTAATTTCAGCCTTGGAAAGAAAAATTGGGGTGCCATGGTAGCACCCCTTTTCATTTTCGGGGATGATTTTGCATTTTTCTTGCAACAATGCTAAATGTTAAGGTTAGGGTTTCAAACAATATGTAATTTAAAGGTGATTATGGGAGACCACTTTTCGATTTAGGGGTCGATTAATAGTTTTGATTGCAATGGCATTAGTCCGGGTTTCAAAAAAGTTGTAATTTTAGCCATGGAAAAAAGGGGTGCTAACAATAGCACCACTTTTTGCTTTGGGGTGAAAATAACCACCAAATGAAGCCTATAAAAATGAGAACTTTTGAGGGTTCTTGTCAAGTTGTAGAGTGTGTTCTACCACAACATCAAATTTTAGAGTTACTAATGATGAGTTAATGATGGTCATCACCAAATGATCCCAAGTATCTAGAAGGAAACATAGTAAAAGGATCACTCTATCCTCATCCTCCACACTTACACCAATCAAGACCAATTTACTAATTTTGGCCTTAAACTCATTCAAATGATATCCCATAGATAAACCCTCATTCATCCTTAGATGGTGAAGTTGTTTCTCGGGAAAATCTTATTTGTTTATGATTTAATCTTAGATAGCTTTCCAATTTTCTCCCAAAGGGCTTATGCAGACTTTTCTTTAGAAACATTGAATAAGACAAAGTTTGTTAGGAAAAAACAAATTATAGAAGTTGCTTTCTTATCCAGCTTTATCCACTCTTCATCTGTCATCTTGCTTGATTTTTTTCACAACCCCTTTCAAGTCTAGGGCTTGGTCATTTTGATCCAACAAATGCTCCACCTTAAATCTTCCATAAGGAAAATTTATTTCCATACAACATCTCAATCTTGAACTTGGATAAACCACTTGTCATTGTTGTAACTTCACTGGCATAAAACACTTTGCTTGTGAGTTTTCCAATCTTTGATAAAAAAGTGTTAGAAAAATATAAAAAACAAACAAACAAGAGTACAATAAAACATGGGATTTACATGGAAACTTATTTTGTGCAGGTAAAACTATGGTGCAATGTTAACTTCAATATTTTGTTAATACTCAACAAAAAACATACAATGCACTTTTATCCTATAACACAATCTGAGGGGTCACTTCTCTCAATAGAATACATAAGAGGGATTAAGAGGGAACCAAAATACACTGGAAGACTCCATAAATTTTTACCTCAGGGTTCTTCCTTCGGACTCCTATTAAGGGGCCTACACCCACACCCGTAGGAAGAGGAGGATTGACTCTCCCACCTAACACATAAGGAAAGTCGGCGTTATGAGAGTTATCATGCATTACATCTTAATAATGGTTAAGTAATGCATTAATCTAACCATTTATTTAATCAAATCCTAATCCCAAAACAAGCTATAAGTTTCACTTGAAAATCAATCAAAACAAGAAAAATCACTCAAATTATCGATTTATAAAGTGAATTCAAATCCCAAAATACGCTGGACCACCTATCCCATAAATTTATCTCGCTAAGTCCAAAGCCTTTAACCCATTTATTTTGTTGACTACCGGTTGAATAAAACAAAAACAAAAGAACTATCCAAAGGTCTGCTTATAAATCTATAAAAGTAAAAAAAATGAAGTTTGAATTTTCTTCCATTTCGTACTCTGATCGCGATCTCTGGATTGCCGATGTAGAGAGAGGTTAGAAAGTTCACCAAGTAGCTTCTGAATGCGTTACTCACCACGCTGGTTTACGTATTCCAATTCAAGCATGTGCAAAACGCGTTGAGTGAAGTTGCTGAGCAAATTTGACAAGATTGCTCGGTCAAAGTGGAAAGAGGAAGATTACCCAAACTCAACATGTAGGAGTTTAATGAAAGTGAAGATATCGTTATAAGAGGAAGTGTACAAGAGAGGAGGCCTCCACCTCAAACTCCAAAACTAAGAAATCAAAGATATTTTTTTAAGGCATTGCAACCAAATTCAAAGAAGAGGCTCGAGAGGTTCATTCCATGATGGTGAGTCTCATTCTAGATGATGTGACCTTCTTGAGTTATAGGTCAAAGAATGCTTTGAGGTGAAGGTAGGATAAAAAAGTTAAATATGTTCCAACAACTTAGTATTACGGTACCTTTGATTGCGCTTAAGAGAGGACTATTTGTAGGTTTGTAGGTTCATTGGGTTGTTTCCTTTACCTCATTAGATCCATATCTTTTAGGTTTGTAAGTTGTCATGGTTAACAGTTCAATTGTTCCTCCTATTGAAACAACAAAAAGGTTAAATCAATTTGGCCTTATATTTGAGGAACAATCATGACTCCTTTTATATGCTTTTCTTAACCTCCTAGCTTTACCAAGTTTTGATAGACTCTAAATGGCTTGAAGGTGATAATTTTATCAAGACTTTCTTTGATCTACATTGCGCTACCATTGTTGATATTCTAGATGACAAGGACTAGCGATCACTTCTGATTTTGGGTGTTCACATTAAAAATATGGCTGAAGATGTTGTCCATGATACTTCTTCCCATCATGACCAACATACAAGTTGTCACATAGATGCTAGACATAATCAACGTGATGATCAAACTTTTGCTAGTAGTGGTTTATTAAGAGGTCATGATACATCTATTGTTGTTGTGGGTGGATACAATCCAAAGGATTGCTCAGACTTGACCAAGGAACCCTATACTACTTCAACTAATTATCCTAAGGATGAGGAGAACAAAGAGATGAAGGAAGTGAAGGATGAGGCTTAATAGCCTTGGTTGGATGTTTCTTTTATTACCATGACCATGAAGAAAATAAAGCAAGTAATAGAATCTAATGAGGTTTCTCCTACGAGTATGCAAGCGACTGTAGTAACACCCTAGGGGTTTCCCCATCAGATTCTTACTAGTTATCCTTAAACATTGTTGGAACACCCATCTACATTAACTTTGATTTAGGAGTTGGCACAAAAGCACAAGTACTTTATAGATATAACAAAGGTCTAGCAATAGAATTCCAATGTTGTGAAATACATTCCCATTGGCATTCAAGAGTGCATCTAGAGCATTGTCATTTGTCTTATCCCAACTACTAAATCTAACACTAAGACAAAAGTATGTGATGAGCCTTTAGTCACCAGTAGTCAACATATGGCCTAGTACTTCCTCTCTATCTCCCTTCCTTCTTATCAATCTAGTTAGATAGATATAATCTATTGGTCCAATAAATATCTTTTGAGGATGAGATGAATTGTGGTTGAAGAGTCTCATCATAGGTTGCTAGTGTCTAAGCATAACATTTGGATTTACAACAAATCAACCAACTACAATTGTAAGTGGATGACCTTACTATTGAAAAAGAGAAACATAAAAGGGAAAAATTGGCCTTAGTTGATGAAACAGAGGAGGTTCAACATAGATTTTCCCAAATTTGGTTAGAGTTCCCATTGTATGACCCACAATTTGGAGAATTGGTAGCATACGAGAAACATGTCATTACTTTTGGAAATGGCAATGCCTCTCTTTAAGCCAATTATGTCAGAGGCATGTTGAGCTACGTCTAAAATTAAAGGCTGAGAGAAAATACGGATATTCAAAGTTGTGGCCACCTATATTTTAGATTGATCCCCTGATCAACCATGGACAAACATCATGCATGCAACTAAAAAATGCAACTTCAAAGAGACACATGATTTACACAATTGCCTAGGATTGTATGAATATCTTTCAATTGTAGGAGAACCTTGCAATAGAAATTATAAAATGTTATTCCTAATATTATTGTGGAGGCCCAAATTATTGTTGATCCCATCCAACACACCACTAAGTTAGAAATTCAACATATATATTATCAACTATATTCCATGTACAATGATTTTGTGGATATCAAGGATATTGTAGGGGACTTAAGATCTATGGTACAAGCTAGATACCTAAAACTTCAAAGATTGGACTCCTTCATTAATAGGGAATATAAAGTAGTTTTAGAGATGTGAACTTTTGCCCTTGGTCCTTAACAAGCTCAATCTTTCATTTCATATGCCAATATTATTCTTAGCAAATGGTCATATGAGTTAGGGGAATTCCAAAGTTCATATCAGGAACCTTGGAGGTCATCCTAGAGCTAGTTGCTTCATTTAGGGATGTCGCACATAATAGAGATACGTCCCAAAGTTGAATCGATAATGAGCCAACAAGTGTTATCGAAGCTTGTTGGACCCTTTGTGATGCAGGGATTTCTGTGGATTGAAATAATAATAATAATAATAATGCAGGGATTTTTTAGGGTCATAACTTTTGACTCATTTATCCATTTGGGATCAAATTTAACATGAAGTTGTGTTTCGAAGAGTTCATTGCAGTTCTGAATAAACTTTAATTTATTCATGATATATAAAAACCATCCAAACACATGAGAGTGGAAAAATAACAATCTTTTATTCATTTTCCATCATAATTATTACAATGAGGATTCAACCCTTATAACTACTATCTAAGATTTTCGAAAATTGCTAATTTTAGAAAATTATTGCATGACTCTAAAACTGACCACTAACTTAAAGCTAACTAGAGTGACACTAGCTGTCAACTCGCTTTTCTGATTAGGTGCATAAACTAAGAGATAATCGATAATCACAAATTAAAAAAAGTCCTACAAAACACTAACACCCCAATTTGAGGCACTATATGAAGGAATTTGGCCCTGAAAAAGTGTCGAAAAAAAAATCCGATCAGAAGGATATGATCAGTCACTGCAGTGAACTCTTTGATACACTTCATGTTAAATTTGAGCCCAAATAGATAAACGAGTCAAAATTTATGGACCTCAAAAATCCCAACATTATTTCTTTTTTTTTTATAAAATTTCAGCCCACATAAATCTTTACATCACTTTGGTTTTGATTAGATGGCATGGACTCATGGCACCTACTTGGGACACAAAATTAGGCTATTGCCACACATTTTGGGAAAAGGGTTTAAAGAGTCAAACATGTGGAAAAGAGAAGGAACAAGTTGACCAAAAATAATAGTAACAAATTTTAACGATGCAATCCCAAATTTTCAAGGACAGTTACATAACTATAAAGTTATATGTAGAGTGCTTTGCATTTATGCACATGTCAGCATTATTTATGTTAGGGATTTTCACTAAGTCCTAATACTTATAAGCTTATTGCACAGAGATGTGGTTTCTACAACCTAATATGTGGAAGAAGTGTAATTTTGTGCTCAACATGAAGGTGACACATGGTATTTGAATAAAATAATAAAATATTAAGTAAATAAATTTTATAACATGAACCCTAATGTAAAATTCAAAACCAAAGAAATATATATTCCAATTAATTAAAAGAAAAAAAATTAATAAAACTTTTGAAATGAATACTTCTTCGAAGTTGAACCATCATTAAATAAATGAGTTGAATAAAAGTTTGCACCATTTGATAGGTTGGGAAAAAGGATTAAATGGTTGGATAGGTTGTTGATTGAGCATAGTCAGATATTTTGGATGTTGGCAATGGCATGGTGTTGGTATTGAGTACGATGTGTTTTAAATTGTTGTGTATGGTGGACGATCATCCCTATTTTATTTATTTGGAATTTATGGTTTAACTTTACATAGTTGATGTTGATGTTTTACTTATAATGAATGTTCATATTATATTATAAAAATAATTAGAAAATAGTTAAGGATAATTAAAAAAGTAAAATTCAAACCCTTTATCTTAGTGTAATCCTCAACTATTCAACATCTAAGAATCCATGAACATAATAGTCCCCACATGTAAATTTGACATATGCGATATATTTGAATGTTTTATTGTTTTTTTCTATATATTTTTAATTTATATCAATTTAGATTTCACTTAGAAGGAGAAAGTCGACGAAAAATAATTTTTAATTTTATATAATTATATATAAAATGTTCAATGCTTTTTTGAGATTTTTATTTAAAAACACTTTCAAAATATTATCTTGGTTTATAGTTTTTATTTGAAACTACTTTTAATGATGATGATAATGATGATTAATGTTCACTGAGATCCTTTTGATTTACCAAACCTTAAGAAAAGATAAAGGAATTAATTGGAATTCTGTAAAATTTGATTCCTACAATTGAAAAGCTAAAAAAAAAGCATTCCTATGTCACCATAGTTTTGTCAAGTTAGAAGATCATGGAGATTAGAATTGTAACAGAGACAAGGGAACTTTGAACGAATGTGGGTGTATGTAGGGCAGTCTAAAAGAATGTGAGATTCGTTATCAATGCTCATAGACTCACAAAGTTGGAAAATCCTTTCCTCCCATGGTGTTTTAGGAATTTCCTAGCACCCTGTTTCACTATGAAGCCCATGGGAGTTCGTTCTTATCTTGACTATATTTGAACTTGTTAAGACAAAAAGGTATTTTTTATCTTCTAGATTAGGATTAATGAATTCCTTGTAATATCTTTATTTTATTTTAACCTCGAAACCTTTTTCATCCCACATCCTTGCTTTGAACCTGGATGTAATAGTATTTTTGACGTTGTTGATATTTTGCAAAGTGGTATTTTCGTCAATCCTCCAATTTTTAACCAAGCCACATCGTCCTTATACCATCCTCTCTTGAGTTCAAGATGGCCTTGACTAGAATTTAAATCAATTTTAGGGAGTATATGTTCTTCCATGTTATTAATCTTATTCTTATACATCAGGTACCTAGTCATGGCGATGCATTCGATGGGGGAGGCCCTGCTTCTATAAGGAGAATAGGATAGGGAATATTGCTCTTAATTTTGAGGTTATACTTGATAAAACATTTTTGAATTTGTTCGATCTTTCTCTAGGATTCTCGAGAGATGTTGCAACCCCATACTTCACAATTTGTACAAACTAACAGGAGTGATGAGAGTTTCAAAAAGGAACTTTTTATCCCACATCACCAGATTTGTTGACTCTACAATTGTTTTCTAGGATAAAATAAGCTTTTCACCCTTTGTTAATCACTTCTCAATAGTATAGTTCCAATTGAGATTGTGATGGATATCGATTCTGAGATATTTGTAAGGGGACACTTCCTCGAAGTTGTTATTGTCATAAACAAAATTAGCATAAGTATATTTCTTAGACTTTATAATCACGACTTTAGTTTTATCGATATTAACAAGCATACCCATGTTAGAGCATGAATCCTTGAGAATCCTTAATTGTTTATCAAGGTCGAAGGATCTCCTTTCCATAAGAACAATATCATCAGGAGGATGATGACTATTCTAGCGACAGTCGTTCCATTGCAACCTGCTTCTTCTAAATAACTTTATAGCTTATCAATGTAAATGCCAAAAAGGGTAAGGGAGAGGGGGCATCCTTGTTTGGCTACAATATTGCAGTTAATACTAATCTTTTGACCATCCCTCGGTGCTCTTAAATTTGGCAATGAATTTCTCGTACAACTTTATTGTAGCAACTCTCAACTCTAGAGGAACCTTTAGCTCCTCTAATCTATTCCACAAGTTATTTCTAGGCACTATATCAAAAGTTTTCCTAAAGTCCATAAAGCAGCAAAAGAGATTGGATTTAATATTACGGCAATGCTCTGCAATTATTCTAAGCATAATGAGGCGGTCTATGGTAGAGTGAAAATAACCACAAAATGAAGCCTATAAAAATAACACCACTTTTCGATTTGGGGTGAAAATAACCACCAAATCAAGCCTATAAAAATGAGAACTTTGGAGGGTTCTTGTCAAGTTGTAAGTGTGTTCTACCACAACATCAAATTTTAGAGTTACTAATGATGAGTTAATGATGGTCATCACCAAATGATCCCAGGTATCTGGAAGGAAACATAGTAAAAGGATCACTCTATCCTCATCCTCCACATTTACATGAATCAAGACCAATTTACTAATTCTGGCATTAAACTCATTCAAATGATATTCCATAGATAAACCCTCATTCATCCTTAGATGGTGAAGTTGCTTTTAAGGAAAATCTTATTTTTTTTCCGATTTAATCTTAGATAGCTTTCCAATTTTCTCCCAAAGGGCTTATGCGGACTTTTCTTTAGAAAGATCGAATAAGACAAAGTTTGTTAGGAAAAAACAAATTATAGAAGTTGCTTTCTTGTCCAGCTTTATCCACTCTTCATCTGTCATCTTGCTTGATTTTTTTCACAACCCCTTTCAAGCCTAGGGCTTGGTCATTTTGATCCAACAAATGCTCCACCTTAAATGTTCCATAAGGAAAAATTATTTCCATAAAACATCTCAATCTTGAACTTGGTTAAACCACTTGTCATTGTTGTAACTTCCACTAGCAGAAAACACTTTTCCTGTGACTTTTCCAAGCTTTGATAAAAAGTATTAGAAAAATATAAAAAGAAAACCAAACAATAGTACAATAGAACATGGGATTTACATGGAAACTCATTTTGTGCAGGTAAAACTATGGTGCAATGACAACTTCAATATTTTGTTATTACTCAACAAAAAACATACAATGCACTTTTCTCCTGTAACACAATCTGAGGGGTCACTTCTCTTTATACAATACATAAGAGGGATTACCAAAATACACTGGAAAGTTCCATAAATTTTTACCTTAGGGGTTCTTCCTTCTGACTCCTAGTCAGAGGGGGCCTACACCCACACCCCTAGGAAGAAGGGGCTTGACTGACCCACCTAACACATTAAGTATTAGTAATGTTAATAATGGTTAAGTAATGCATTCGTCTAACCATTTATTTAATCAAGTCCTAATCCCAAAACAAGCTATAAGTTTCACTTAAAAAATCAATCAAGACAAGAAAAATCACTCAAATTATCGATTTATAAAGTCAATTCAAATCCCAAAATACGCTGGACCACCTATCCCATAAATTTATCTCGCCAAATCCAAAGCATTTAACCCATTTATTTTGTTGACTACCGGTTAAATAAAACAAATCCAAAGGTTTGCTTATAAATCTATAAATGTAAAAAAAATGAGGTCTGAATTTTCTTCTATTTCGTACTCTGATCGCGATCTCTGGATTGCCGATGTAGAGAGAGGTTAGAAAGTTGACCAAGCCGCTTCTGAATGCGTTACTCACCACGCTGGTTGACGTATTCCAAGTCAAGCATGTGCAAAACGCGTTGAGTTAGACCACATTCGGGTTTGCAATTGTCGTGTGGAGGACATTAGATGAACTACCGAGTGAAGTTGCTGAGCAAATTTGACAAGATTGCTCGGTCAAAGTGGAAAGACGAATATTACCCAAACTCAACATGCAGGAGTTCAATGAAAGTGAAGAATATCGTTATAAGAGGAAGTGTACAAGAGAGGAGGCCTCCACCTCAAACTCTAAAACTAAGAAATCAAAGATATTTTTTTAAGGCATTGCAGGCAAATTCAAAGAAGAGGCTCGAGAGCTTCATTCCATGATGGTGACTCCCAATTCTAGATGATGTGACCTTCTTGAGTGATAGGTCAAAGAATGCTTTGAGGCGAAGGTAGGATAAAAAAGTTATATATGTTCCCACAACTTAGTATTATGGTACGTTTGATTGCACTTAAGAGAGGACTATATGTAGGTTTGTAGGTTCACTGGGTTGTTTCCTTTACCTTATTAGATCTATATCTTTTAGGTTTGCAAGTTGTCATGGTTAACCGTTCAATTGTTCCTTTTATTGAAACAACAAAGAGGTTAAATTAATTTGGCCTTATATTTGAGGAACAAGCATGACTATGTTTATATGCTTTTTTTAACCTTTAGCTTTACCAGATTTTAATAGATTCTAAATGGCTTGAAGGTGACAATTTTTTCAAGACTTTCTTTGATCTACATTGCGCTACCATTGTTGATATTCTAGATGACAAGGACTACCATTGTTGGGTATTCACATTAAAAACATGGCTGAAGATGTTGCCCATGATACTTCTTCCCATCATGACCAACATACAAGTTGTCACATAGATGGTAGACATAATCAACGTGATGAGCAAACTTTTGCTAGTAGTGGTTTATTGAGGGGTCATGATACATCTATTGGTGTTGTGGGTGATGGATACAATCCAAAGGATTGCTCAGACTTGACCAAGGAACCCTATACTACTTCAACTAATTATCCTAAGGACGAGGAGAACAAAGCGATGAAAGAAGTGAAGGATGAGACTTAATATCCTTTGTTGGATGTTTCTTTTATTTCCATGACCATGAAAAAAAGAAAGCAAGTAATAGAATCTAATGAGGTTTCTCCTACGAGTATGCATGCGACTATAGTAACACCCTAGGGGTTTCCCCATCAAATTCTTAATAGTTATCCTTAAAAATTATTGGAACACCCATCTACATTAACTTTGATTTAGGAGTTGGCACAAAAGCACAAGTACTTTATAGATATAACAAAGGTCTAGCAATAGAATTCCAATGTTGTGCAATACATTCCCATTGGCATTCAAGAGTGCATCTAGAGCATCATCATTTGTCTTATCCCAACTGCTAAATCTAACACTAAGATAGAAGTATGTGATGAGCCTTTAGTCAACATATGGCCTAGTACTTCCTCTCTATCTCCCTTCCTTCTTATCAAGCTAGTTAGACAGATGCAATCTCTTGGTCCAATAAATATCTTTTGAGGATGAGATGAATTGTGGTTGAAGAATCTCATCATAGGTTGGTAGTGTCTAAGCATAATGTATGGAGTTACAACAAATCAACCAACAACTACAATTGTAAGTGGATGACCTTACTATTGAAAAAGATAAACATAAGAGGGAAAAATCGGCCTTAGTTGATGAAACAGAGGAGGTTCAACATAGATTTTCCCAAATTTGGTTAAAGTTCCAATTATATGACCCATAATTTGGAGAATTGGTCGCATACGAGAAACATGTCATTACTTTTCGAAATGTAAATGCCTCTCTTTAAACCAATTATGTTAGAGGCGTGTTGAGATATGTCTAAAATTAAAGTCTGAGAGAAAATATGGATATTCAAAGTTGTGGCCACCTATGTTTTGGATTGATCCCTTAATCAACCATGGAAAAACATCATGCATGCAACTAAAAAATGAAACTGCAAAGTTACACATGATTTACGCAATTAATTTCCTAGGATTGTATATGCATTTTTCAATTGTAGGAGAACCTTGTAATAGAATTTAAAAATATTATTCTTAATATTATTGTGGAGGCCCAAA
Source organism: Larix kaempferi (assembly GCA_027924585.1). Taxonomy (NCBI): domain Eukaryota; kingdom Viridiplantae; phylum Streptophyta; class Pinopsida; order Pinales; family Pinaceae; genus Larix; species Larix kaempferi. The sequence continues at coordinate 706,204 of BSBM01000895.1, forward strand.
TTATTGTTGATCCCATCCAACACACCACTAAGTTAGAAATTCAACATATATATTATCAACTAGATTCCATGTACAATGCTTTTGTGGATCTCAAGGATATTGTAGGGGACTTAAGATCTATGGTACAAGCTAGATACCTAAAACTTCAACGATTGGACTCCTTCATTAATAGGGAATATAAAGTAGTGTTAGAGATGTAAACTTTTTCCCTTGGTCCTTAACAAGATCAATCTTTCATTGCATATGCCAATATTATTCTTAGCAAATGGTCATATGAGTTAGGGGGATTCCAAAGTTCATATCAAGAACCTTGGAGGTCATCCTAGAGCTAGTTGCTTCATTTAGGGATGTAGCACATAACATATATGTGTCCCAAAGTTGAATCGAGAATGAGACAACAAGTGTTATCGAAGCTTGTTGACCCTTTGTGATGTAGGGATTTTTGTGGACTGAAATTAAATAATAATAATAATAATAATGCATTGGTTTCCGAGGGTCATAAATTTTGACTCATTTATCCGTTCGGGATCAAATTTAACATGAAGTTGTGTTTCGAAGAGTTCACTGCAGTTCTGAATAAAAATTAATTTATTCATGAGATCTAAAAACCATGCAAACACATGAGAGTGGAAAAATAACAATATTTTATTCCTTCTCCATCCTAATTATTACAATGAGGATTCAACCCTTATAACTACTATCTAAGATTTTCGAAAATTGCTAATTTTAGAAAATTATTGCATGACCCTAAAACTAACCACTAACTTAAAGCTAACTAGAGCGACACTAGTTGTCAACTCGCTCTTCTGATTAGGTGCATAAACTAACAGATAACCGATAATCACAAATTTAAAAAAAGTCCTACAAAACACTAAAACCCCAATTTGAGGCACTATATGAAGGAATTTGGCCCCGAAAAAGTGTCGAAAAAAAATCCGATCAGAAGGATCTGATCAATCACTGCAATGAATTGTTTGAAACACAACATCCTATTAAATTTGAGCCCAAATAGACAAACGAGTCAAAATTTATGGCCTCAGAAATCCCAACATTATTTATTTTTTTAATAAAATTTCAGCCCACAGAAATCCCTGCATCACTTTGGTTTTTATTAGATGGCATGGACTCATGGCACCTACTTGGGACACGTAGAATTAGGCTGTTGCCACACATTTTGGGAAAAGGGTTAAAAGAGTAAAACACGTGGAAAAGAGAAGGAACAAGTTGACCAAAAATAATAGTAACAAATTTTGAAGATGCAATCCCAAATTTTCAAGGACAGTTACATAGCTATAAAGTTATATGTAGAGTGCTTTGCATTTATGCACATGACATCATTATTTATGTTAGGGATTTCATTAAGTCCTCATGCCTAGAAGCTTATTGCGCAGAGATGTGCTTTCTACACCCCAGTGTGTGGGAGAAGTATGATTTTGTGCTCAACATGGAGGTGACACATGGTATTTTAATCAAATAATAAAATATTAAGTAAATAATTTTTATAACATCGACCCTAATGTAAAGTTCAAAACCAAAAAGATATATATTCCAATTAATTAAAAGGAAAAAAATTAATAAAACTTAGATACTTCTTCGAAGTTCAACCATCATTAAAGAAAGGAGTTGAGAACAAGTTTGCACCATTTCATACGTGAGAAAAAGTATGAGGTGAGAAAAAGTATTAAATGGTTGGATAGGTTGTTAACTGAGCATAGTCGGATGTTTTGGATGTTGGCCATGGCATGGTGTTGGTATTGAGTACGATGTGTTTTAAATTGTCGAGTATGATGAACGATCATCCCCTATTTTATCTATTTGGAATTTATTGTTTAACTCTACATAGTTGATGTTGATGTTTTACTTATTTAGTACTTTTTTATTATAATGAATGTTCATGTTATATTATAAAAATAATTAGAAAATAGTTAAGCAATTAAATAAAATAAAAATTCAAACCCTTTATCTTATTGTAATCCTCAACTATCCAACATCTACGAATCCATGAACATAAAAGTCCCAACATGTAAATTTGACATGTGCGATATATTTTAATCTTTTATTGGTTTCTCTATACATTTTTAATTTATATCAATTTAGACTTCACTTATGAGGAGAAAGTCGATGAAAATTAATCTTTAATTTTATATCATTATATATAAAATGTTCAATGCTTTTTTGAGATTTTTATTTAAAAACACTTTCAAAATATTATTTCGGTTTATAGTTTTTATTTGAAACTATTTTTAATGATGATTATAATGATGATGAACGTTCATTAAGACTCATTTGATCTATCAAATGAGTCTCAAAAGGAATTAATTGGATTTCTGTAAAATTTGATTCCTACGATTGAAAATCTAAGAAAGAAGCGTTCCTAGGTCACCATAGTTTTGACAAGTTAGAAGATCACGAAGATTAAAATTGTAGCAAAGACTAGGAAACTTCAAACGGATGTGGGTGTATGTAGGGCACTATAAAAGAAAATGAGATTTGTCACCAATGCTCATAGACTCACAGAGTTGGAAAATGCTTTCCTTCCATGGTTTTTTAGGAATTTCCTAGCGCACTGTTTCACTATGAAGCCCATGGGAGTTCGTTCGTATCTTGGCTATATTAATCTTCTTCTTTGAACTTGTTAAGACATAAAAGGTACTTTTGATCTTCCATATTAAGATTAATGACTTCCTTGTACTATCTTTATTTTATTTTAACCTCTAAACCTTTTTCGTCCCACATCCTTGCTTTGAACCTAGATGTAATAGTATTTTTGAGGTTGTTGATATTTTGCAAAGTGGTATTTTCATTAATCCTCCAATTTTTAACCAAGCCACGACGTCCTTATACCATCCTCTCTTGAGATGAAGATGGCCTTGACTAGAATTTAAATCAATTTTAGAGAGTCTATGGTCTTCCATGTTATTAATCTTATTCTTGTACATGAGGTACCTAGTCATGACAATGCATACTATGGAGGAAGCCCTGCTTCTATAAGGACAATAGGAAAGGGCATATTGCTCTTAATTTTGAGTTTATACATGATAAAACATTTTTGAATTTGTTTGATCTTTCATAAGGATTCTCGAGAGATGTTGCAACCCCATACTTCACAATTGTACAAAATAACAGGAGTGACGAGAGTTTCCAAAATGAACTTTTTATCCCACATCATCAGATTTGTTGATTTACAATTGTTTTCTAGGACAAAATAAGCTTTCCACCCTACATTAATCCTTTTATCAATACTGTAGTTCCAATTGAGCTTGTGATGGATATCGATTCCAAGATATTTGTAAGAGGACACTTCCTCGAAGTTGTTATTGTCATAAACAAAATTAGCATAAGTATCTTTCTTAGACTTGATAATCATGACTTTGGTTTTGTCAATATTAACAAACATACCCATGTTAAAGCATAAATCCTTGAGAATCCTTAATTGTTTATCAAGGTCAAAGGATTTCCTTGCCGTAAGAACAATATCATCAACACAAAGAAGGAGGATGATGACTATTCTAGCGACGGTCGCTCCAATGCAACTTGCTTCTTCTAAATAACTTTCTAGCTTACCAATGTAAATGTTGAAAAGGGTAGGGGAGAGGGGGCATCCTTGATTGACTCCAATATTGTAGTTAATATCTTTTGACCATCCCTCAATGCTCTTAAATTTGACAATGAATTTCTCGTACAACCTTATTGCAGCATATCTCAACTCTAAAGGAACCTTTAGCTCCTCTAATCTATTCCACAAGTTATTTCTAGGCATTGTATGAAAAGATTTCCTAAATTCCACAAAGAAACAAAAGAGATTGGATTTAATATTACGACAGTGCTCTGCAATTATCCTAAGCGTAATGAGGTGGTCTGTGGTAGAGTGTACGTTCCAAACCTTTCCTAGCATTTAGCCTGCTTACCTTCACTTTCAAGCCATACACTAATTTTCTTCTCTATAATGATACCATAAAGCTTGCTTAAAAGAGGGATATCATAATGGTTCAATAATTAGAGAGGTTATTTTTATCGTCGTTTTTAAAGATATGGATAATGAGGCTTTGATTCCAAGTAATAGGGAAACCTTGCATGACTGGCAGATTGAATAACTTGTGAATGTGAGGAATGAGAATTATTTGTCCAATTTTCAGGATTTCTACTTGATATCTTTCAATGTCTTTAGCTTTCCCATTTTCTAGGCATTTGACACCAAAGTCATTGTCTTTTAATGAGAACATTTCTTTCATTGTAAAAAGGTTTTGAGTGTTATTAATAAAATTCGGGGATTCATAGAGGCTTTTAAGATAGGAATCCCAATCTTTCAAAGCAATCTTATTATTCTCTTTAGTTTTACTAGTTAGTATTTGTCTCTAGAATTTCTTAGGGACCATGTTAGAGAGGTGTAAAAGGTGTTCCTACTTTTTATTTATATAATGCCTCTTTTTTCTTTTAACAAGGGCTTTACAATTATTTATCTTGTCATATTTTAGAGACTCTTCAGTTGCTTCCTTATGGATTTTCTAACATTTTTGCACTCATTATCAGACCAAGGGTTGGTTTTTCTGTTATTATTTTTACTTGAAATTTCGATGAAGAACTTGTTAATGGAAGAAGAGAGGGTTGTGGTGAAATTATGATAGAGGTCTTCCATATTTTCTGTACTAGAAAGGGGAAACAAGTTATTTTTTAAATCATTTATGATGAGATCGTTCTTATTTTTATTAAAGATCAAATTCTTTTGACTTTGAGAATTATCTTGTGTGGGATCTCCATGATTGCAAAAATTGAGGGTTACAACTAGCGGCCTATGATGTGAGTCAACCTCATGGTCGAGCGAGAAGTCTAGATTTATCATACTATTATATGAAGGGATATTATATATGACACAATCCACGACAATACTACCGAGTCCATGAATGCAAGTCATCTAGCTAGAAGTTGGCCACTTCTTTAGCCCATTACATATTATAAGGTCTTGAGCACTACAAAGCTCAACTAACTCAGAGCCCAACAAGTTTTCACCTAGATTTGTAGAGGTTCTTTTGTATTGAATGTCTAGAGCGAGATCTTCGTCCAACCACCGAGGGTTAGGGTTGGAATAATTACTTAGAATAATATCTTGATTACTCGAAATACGAGCATTAAAATCACTGATTAAGAGAATATTTCCATTGTTTCTTAGGTTGTCAATGTCATTTTCTAAACCATTGAAAGGATAGTTTTTATTTATGTTGCTTTTCTTGTAAAAGTTAGCGTTACTAGGGGCACAATAACATATTGCAATGTAGGTTTTCTTATTATTAATGTCAACTATTTCTATCCACATCTACTTGTTGTGGGGGTCTTTCTTATAGATCCTAGCATCAGGGGAGATGTTTTCTTAATGTAGCAAGCTATACTTCTAATGCCTCTGCGAGAGGATCTCTTGTTCCAAATCGATCAAAGAACGAATCCTTCTATCTTAGGGACCTTAAATTCTTCATGCTCCCGGGTTTCAACCGAAAGAATAATATTAATTTCATTTGGGCTCCAACTTAGCTTAAGGCCTTCGTTCCAACAAAAACCTCGATAGTTCCAAGAGAGGATCTGACGTGTGTCTAATTGCTATTCATTGTTATCTTGATTGGATATTCATTTTATAGATATTATTAGTGAAATAAATAAATTATTTAATTTTGATTTTAATTATAAAAATAATTTCAATATATTCAATTTTATTTGAATATTATATATTATAGAAATTAAATAAATAGTTTTTATAATGTATATTTTCTTATATTTTACTTACGTTTATATTGAAAAAATATTTTTAATTTCTTATTGTTACTTTATGCATTTGAAAACAATTATATATACTTTATTTAAAAAAATAACAATTTACAAGTGACCATAAAAAGAAATCAACCTATCTATTTAAGGACCACTTGTCCCATGAACTAACTCATTGCGAAAACTTGCCATGTAAAGCGACAAGACAAATTGCGAAGATGTAGTTCTTGTTACGGCGAACAAGAAAGATGAACCAAACACATCATCACTAAATATGAACGGTAGTTATCCTATGAAGACCCTGACCAGCAATCCTATATCTAATGAATAAGATTATGGAGTGAGCCTTCCATCAATCACTCTTCCGAAAATGAAAAGCTGAAGAATTTCTCTTGAAGTTATCGCAAAAGTCGTTTTACTAAGTTCGTGAACAAAAGTAAATTACTTATCACATTCAAGGAAAATGCTTCATAGAAAATGCTTTCATATGAGATGTTATTTTAATTATAATATCAACACACTATATCTTAAAATTTAGGATGGATTATCATTTATGTTTTTCTTAAATTGAAGGAGGATCGGATAGGTGTACTGTCCGGACTGTACGTAATGACATACAACCCTTTTAATTAAATAAGGTAATAGGTAGATGAAACATAAACAAAAAGTGATTACAACTAAACATGTATAATAAGTAACAGATAACTTGTTCATAATCTGTTGATGTTCACCGACCACAAATTAAGTGGCTATATAAATTTGTATACTAATCAAATTCCATAAGTCCACTATAAATATAAATAGTTCATACTATTTGAAAACTTTCAAAATATAAAAATGAAATTCTATATTACACCTTCGAAATATATAAGTTAAATTCTATATTATATGACTATAAATGATTCAAAATTGATCAATAACAACATTCTACACATTATAGAAAATGAACATCGTAACACAACAATATATATAAGAATATTATTACGGAATGAATTTTATATTATATGTTGATTCCCGTATAAGTCTAAACTTTTTGGTTTTTAACATGATTGAAAAATATTGGAATTATTAGGTATTTGTTTTCATTCACGAACTTGAATTAACATGTACTTACATTGGATTTATATAGCTCACATTTAATATATATATTTATCATATCATTATTTTTAGATGACCAACATATATTTTGAACCAAATGTATCAAAAATTCATAATTTCTTTATTAAAAGTATCTATGTCTATATGTACTTTGTAATATTTTATAATATTTTTAACAAGTTGTAAACTCCAAGTTGACTAAAGAAATTGCATTTCCCCATACTAAGTTATAAAAAGTTGAGTACTAAAAAAATTACTACATATCTATGTGGTAAGCTGTAAAATATGCTTCTAACCATCTAATTATTAAAATTATGTATATAATTTGAAAATTCTCTCCATATAGTTAATAGATAAATATATTTTCATTTTTACAAATTTAAAAAAAAAATCAAATATAAATATAAAATTTTTAAAGATTTTGTTGGCCTTAATTTATTGTGGGTACTATTTTTAGTGGAGATAGTTTTGGTGTGGACAAGGGTGAAGTGGAAGTGGTTCAACGAAGCAACCAAGAATAAGAAAAAACGGCTATGTTGATCAAGTCAAATGGGCGGAGTTGAGTTAGTTGGTTTTGGTCCACTTGCATTAATGAGTCAGTTAATTAGTTAGTGGGTTAGTGGGAGTAAGGCAAGCTAAGTGCGCCCTATAAATATGTAATAAGAGGGGAATTTTTGGGTTGTTTCTACAATTACTATTGTCAATCGATTAGAACGTATGCTGTGAGAGATTTTTTGGGTCTGTAATTAAGCATTATGCTATGTATGTCAAGCTATTTTGAAGACGTCGAGTCACTGATCTGTAGGCTCTGTGCCCAGATCCTTTGTAAGTCAGGAAGAAATATGTAAGTCATAAACTGAAGTGTTTATTTGGTTGCAACTCATAATAAAAGACAAGCGCTTCCGTGGTTTTTCCCAAAATGGGTTTCCATGTTAAAACATGGTGTTCTTATGTGATGTGATATGTGTTTCTATCCTCTGTTGATTAGTTAAATGAATGCATGCTTGTGATAATTAGGAATGATATGGATATATTAAATATAATATAAGTTATGTGAATCTGACAACGTCATGGGTTCTTTCGAAGTGGCTGATGTGTCGAAGATCTGACTTTGTCGATGCTATAGAATAGTTAATGTATTTGGTTTTTTAATGAATGGGTTGTTTGTCGAGTTATTCCCCTTCTACGCTGCAGAAACCTGGTTTCTACAGCTTCCCTAGGTACTTTGGGTGAGACTTTGTTTGCTTCGCAGGTGTTTCCAAAAGGGATTAAAATCCATTTCGAGCCGGTATCTGTGGTGGTTGTGTTTGTTGGTGTTATGTTGAATGTTTGAACCCTATTCAAAGTAAAAGTGCACCAACAAATGGTTCTGTCGCCGGGAGGATAAACTCATGCTGAGCACTCCCCCTGAAGTAGTAGAACAATGACAAGCAGAAGTCCAAGAATTCGTTTGGAGTATTAAGGAAGTAGAGGCCCAATGTATGAAAATGTATGAAGATGTATCGCAGTCTTGGGATTCCTTATTTGAGGATGCTGAGTTGGAAGAGGTTACCACAAGGATCGAGACTGCTGAAGCAAAGATGAGTAATCTGTGTGAGCAGTTGAAAACTCTACCACTGATCCAGAGGATGAGGAGAGCTGCTGTGAATAAAGAACTACAACACGAAATAAATCAACTGAGGATGCAGCATAGACAACGAACGGAAAGGGTGCAAGCACTCCAATCCGAGGTTGAGAGGGTATCAGAAGTTATCGAGAGTAAACATAGTTCCATCCAGTCGGCAATCACTCAGGCTATTGAGGCGAGTACTACACACATTAATGTTGATCTGGTTGAAGATGTCAATTAGAAAAAGAATGAAGTCTAACAGTTGGTCGAAGCATCCATGAACGTTTACCAAGAGTTTTTGTCAAAGCTACAAGAACCTGTCTCACAATCTTGAAGTGGCTCGGGATGAGCCACATGTGAGTGTTGGGGGCCTGTTGGGCCTAGTTTATTGTGGGTACCATTTTTGGTGGAAATAGTTTTGGTGTGGACAAGGGTGAAGCGGAAGTGGTTCGACGAAGAAGTCAACTCCGACAAAGCGGCTGAGAAATCAAGAAAAATGGCAATGTTGATCAAGTCAAATGGACGGAGTTGAGTTAGTTAGTTGGTTTTTGTCCACTTGCATTAATGAGTCGGTTAATTAGTTAATGGGAGTGGGGAAAGCTAAGTGTGCCTTATAAATATGTAATAAGAGGGGAATTTTGGGGTTGTTGCTATGGTTGTTATTGTCATTTGATTAGAGAGTATGCTGTGAGAGCTTGTTTTGGGTCTGTAATGAAGCATTATGCTATGTATGTCAAAGCTATTTTGAAGAAGCTGAGTCACTAATCTGCAGGCTATGTGCACAAATCCTTTGTAAGTCAAGAAGAAATCTGTAAGTCATAAATTTAGGTGCTTATTTGGCTGCGACTCATAATAAAAGACAAGCGCTTATATGGTTTTTCCTAGGATGGGTTTCCATGTTAAAACATGGTGTTCTTACGTGATGTGATATGTGTTTCTTTCCTCTATTGATGACTTAGATGAATGCATGCTTGCGATAATTAGGAATGACATGGATATGAAATATAATATAAGTTATGTGACTCTAGTGATGCCATGGGTTCTGCGGAAGTGCCTGATGTGTCAAAGATTTGACTTTGTCAGTGCTATAGAACAGTTAATGTATTTGGTTGTTTAATGAATGGGTTGTCTATTAAGTTATTCCCCTTCCGTGCTGCATAAACCTGGTTCCTACAGCTTCCATAGGTACTTCAAGTGAGACTTCGTCTACTTCGCAGGTGTTGCCGAAAGGGATTAAACTCCCTTTTGGGCCTGTATCTGTGGTGGTTGTGTTTGTTGGTGTTATGTTGAATGTTTGAAATCTGGTCAAAGTAAAACTGTGTCAACAGATTTAAACCTAAAACATCATTAATAAAAGGAGTAGTCTAAGCATTATATGATTTGAACTCTTTTGACTATCAACATAGGAATTTGGCTATATAATATTTAATCAAATTACAATTTTCCATTATTTAAATTGTATTTTTGAATGTATAAATAGATTCACCACCCTCAAATATTTTTGTTATATAATTTTAACATCTAATTTATACAATTAGAATAAATTTTTTAATTTTTAGTATATTTAACAAAAATAATGAAAAACTTGTAATCCAAAAAGATACAAATATACTATTACTTAAAAATTTAAGCATTTGAAAAGCTTTAAGCTTTATAAACACTAATCATAAACCATATGCACATTATAACATGGGAACCTCGATAAGAATATTCTACATGGTATATAGAGTTAAATTAACAAATATAGGGACACGAGTATAAATATGAAGGGTTCAGAATTAAAACTTTTAATTTGAATAACTTCATATTGATTAAATATAAATCCCAATCTACTTTGATAAGGAAATTTCCACCTACAAAAAAGAGGCATAAGCTATAGCATACTAGGGTAGGTTTCCAAAATTCTAATAAAACTATTCCTACTACCATAATTTCTGTAGAAGCTAACATGCCTATTATCTAAATAAACATGACAATATATCTTAAAACCAGGCCTAATGACAGATAGATAACAAAAGTTAAGAGTCATATGAAATAGTGACATGAGGCACTTCGGATTTACTCTATGCTTTGCTAGTCTGCCTAGGATCTGCACGCTCCCTAAAGACTATATTGATTGTAGCTTGTGAAAGTAAATTCATTTTTTCGCCAAGATTGATTTGAGCCTTTGCAATTCGCCTTAGGAGGGCATCCATTCTTTCAACACGATCCTGTATGTTGTTGTCCTGATCCGTAGCAGTGGTCTTCTGAGCTTCATTTTCCATCAAGGAATGATCTAGCAAAGTTTTATTCTATCAGAGAATAGGGAGTAACTTTCTTCATGTATTTAATATCAATGGTGTGAGTTGAGCTTGATTCCTTAGTTATTCTCCCGAAGTCAACAAGGAGATTAATGAGATCCAGTTCAACTTGTCGATTGTTAACCCATTCTTCCATATCATGGAATTTCTTTTGAATTGGGACTCACACCATTCCACTAAAACTTGCTTGGGAATTTTTGTGCTCACTTAGAACCCTCAGCATGTGAGAGTGTCATTGGCCCTTAGATTGCTTGCACTCTTTTGTCTTAGCCTTCACCATCCTAAACAAAAGCTATTTTCTGAACCAACCTTCCGCAAATTTGAAGTGGTAGAGACCCTTAGGCCAAAACCAGTTTCAAAACCTGCATTGTGAGTTGACTACTACCAGACAAGAATATAACGATGAAACCTAGCATGCTTTTCTACAAATGAGGCATGAGCATGGTTGCTAATCACAAGGACGATGAAAAGGAATGGGCGAATTCAACACGATTTCCTAGGATCTTGAACTCACTTGAAGTTTTCACCAACGATGTATCCTTCGAAATAATTCAAATATATTAATTTTATATTAAAATTTCAAAGAACCTTTCTTGTTCTCTTTTTGGGATGTTTTCCCATCATACTCCTTGTAACAAGTTGTTTTCTTTGAACTTCTATCGGACATGTTCCATCAACAAGCATAGATCCATCTTAAACTCAGATCTACCAAGCATCCAGAGGGATCCAATTCCTTAAGGTGTAATTTTTTTTTTAATTCAAGAAATTTTATCCCTCTCTTGCTTGATAGATCCAGGTTAAAGTTTTAATTTTTTATTTTATAGGCCCACAAGGATTTTTTAATTACTTTTCATAATTTTTATTTTATGAAACGGCGTGAATTTTTTAAATTACTTTTTATTTTTGGTAACGTTACGTTACATTATATTATGTTACGTTACATTACCTTACGTGACAACATCTCCCCCATAATGGGTTGTAGAGTACCTCGCTCCTCTCGGTGCAATAAATACCATGCAGCATAAAATCAGGAAACTATGACATATGTTTTATAAGTAAAGTAAATGAATGCAAGCTAAAAAAATCAGGTTGATTGATTTGTATTGTGCGGTCATACACATAAATATGCACCGATATACATGTAAAAATTTTAAAAATCAATTGAATGTAAAGTTGCGTGATTTATAGAAAAGAGCACCAATGCATTATACTTTATAGTCGTGTTGATTACCTTGAAATGTTTTTTTTCAAAAAATTGGCAGGGATAGGTTTTGGGATCCAATGCAATAAGTGGTATCATTGTCGAAATATATGTTCAACACCCCATAAATAGATACACAAAGCCATTAAACATTCACTTCCTAGAAAGAAAAAGAGTCTTATTGTGAAATAGTAAAGAGGGTGAAATCCTAATGCTAAAGTTTGTAGCCACGTGAAATCTGGAGGAAGAAACATAAATATTGGATTTCTAACATTAAAGGTAACTATTTAAACACTTTATTTTCTTCATATGCACTATAAATATTAATAGTAACCTTAAATATTAATGATTTTTTTAAAACAAGTAATGGGAAAATTGAGATGAATAGTATCTTCTTTGCATAGTTGTATGTGACCTACAATCCATTACAAATTTGGCTCTTCATAAAAAATTGTCCTCCCAAAGTCTTCACTGGTAAATCTCTCTTGCTAGTCTCCCCTCAAAATTTTCGTGAAAGAATGATTGGGATTTCTATTATAAAATTAATTTTAGAAAATGAAAATTTTCGTACTCGTTTTTTCCTGAATATTTTTGCTCATTGATGAATAATTTGTGTGCCATTGGTTTTATTTTTTGTTAAATTTTGGACATTGATGCACCTATGATATTAAAGTGCACTGATGCACCCCATATGTAAAAATGCACATCTTTAATATAAAATAGAAAAATACAAAAGAAAATATTTGTTATTAAAAAATTAGTGGAAACTTTATTTTTCACAAGTTGTTGTCAATGTCTATTTTGTGTGCTTATCATAAGAAAAAATGGAGAGCCACTTTACCCTTGGGGGTTTCACTTGGTAAGCCTATAACATAGGACATGCATCCACAAGATATTATTTAATACCCATAATTTCATTAAATATCAAAGAAATAATTCTAAAATTCATAAACTTTGTCCCCTTACATATTTTAGATTAAAACACTTATATTTTCATCGGATATCCTATATATCCATTTTTTCCATGACTTTTTAAGAGCACATTTTTCATTTCTAATGCTAGTATGGTGACATGGCACAACCCTTATAAGCATTGGAATATTAGAAGATGAAATATGAAATCTTGGTGGGATAAGATATTTCAAGATATGGAACAAACCCTTAAATGTAGTTTCACATCACAAATAGTTGTTTCAATATATTTCTCACCACCTTCAACACAGAGCATAACTATTGAAACACAAGTTTGAATTAGTGTGGTGGGTTACCTTGAGTGGTTGAGTGTTGTGGATTGCAAGCAAGAGTTCATGAGTTCAATTGTCTAGGCTACCTGCCTTTATGCATGTTGTGGGCCTCTCTCGATGTCCCCACTAGGTTAAGTTGCCAAAACCTCAACCGAATGGTTTACCTTAGGGACCATCCTTGAAATGAGTGGAAGCACTCAGAGGGTTGTCAATGATGTCTATTACATCGAAAATATATATTTATTATATATAATGCATTTATATATATATATATATATATATATATATGGTGAAATTTTCAAATTGGTATACATTTTTGGCTTGTTTTTTTACAAACAAAACTGCAAAATTTTATGTTTTTCAACTTCGACCTCTTCAAACCCATATCTCCCTTAGGAATTTCAACTTGAAGTAAACACAAATGTTTTAGAGAATTGAATTAGATTTCTACTCATATTTTTTTTTTTTTTTTATGGACATATAGTGGGATAAATTTTGAGGCCACCAACGACATATACTTGAAAATTTTATTTATGGATAATGAGTGACCTGCGTGGCCTCCAGTTTTTTGAGAGATGGTTATTCATTTTAGGAAAAAAAATGTATGGTCATAATCTACACACACAACACTTGTGCATGGACTATATTTTGAGTTTTTTTAGACTTATGAACTATTTTTTATTATTTATCAAAATACCATATGTTAACAAACCGGTGCCTTATCAACACATGTTGGCGACCTTCAATTTTCTTTTTAGTTTGAATCTTACTGAAAAAAATAAAATAATAATTTTAAATAGGACAGGGAAAGGAAGATACCTATGAAGATTTGAATTTTTTTGGTGTTGTCTTTATTATGATATTGATTTTTCATTGTGACTGATTTTTAACTTCATAAATTTCTTAATGATAGAGTTCAGAAAAAAATAATAAAAAATAACAATAATTAATGAAATTCAATAAAAATATACCATGAGAAAGTAGATTCAAATATAAATTTGTTGGTATAAATTCCGACATATAACTTTGTGATTTTGCAGGGTTTCAAGCTTGCCAAAGTCACAAGTTCTTGCAAACTGTAAAACTGTTCGGTGTTTTCATTGACCACAAACTCTCAGTCGAGAGTCTGTGATAACTCTCAGACGAGAGTTTGGATGCCCACAAATTAACACGGGGTTATGTTTGCAAACTCTCAGAAGAAAATTTAAACAAACTCTCGACCGAGAGTTTAGGGGCACAACGCCCCCGTAAATCTTTTGGAGCCGACATAATAAACATTTTAAGAGACGACATAATGAATATTCTTTAAACTCTCACCCGAGAGTTGTATAAATATACTCTCTCCTGAGATATTAAAGACAAGTTTTCATCAAGATCAAATCAAGTGCGAAGATAAACTAGTACTGCGGTGCATTGTGCGAAATTTCAGAAAAAAGGTTTAAGTGTAAGTTTTTCTTGGTTTTTTTTTTTAATTTTTCCTATTACAATTTTTTTTAACTATGCATTTTTAAAGAGAATTTGTGTTTGGTCTCGCGAGAAAGAAGTTTCATAGGCACAACTAGGGTTGGTGATACACTACATACCCATGGATCTTGGTTTGGGTTCTTCCATTTTTTTTTGTAGTTTCTATAGTCACTTCATGATTTTTTTGGTGGATTCAAGCCTCAAGGATTCATTTTCTACTCCTTTGTTGTATGTAAAGTTGTTGTGGACCATATATTTTAATATTTTGTTAAAGAACATCTAAACTAGATTTTATAAGTTCTTGAACTTTATATTGTTTTTATACATGTGTTTATGTAATTCTTTTATAAGGGTTAACAATTTTATGCTAAATATAGTTTTAAATCTTCCAATGTTATAGGCTAGTTATGTTCGTATGCTACATCATGTTGTGATGGTACCAATTGTTCCCCTTGTTAATTTTTTATTTTCTAGTTACTATTGAGTTGTTTTTTGTTCTCCATGTTTTATTCTCATGTATGAGATTGTTACTAAGGTTAACATTAAAAATAAGTGTTTTATTTACATTTGATGCAAATTTATGTACCATAAGTTTTTGAAAAATGTACGTAAGGTTGCATGGATTAGTGCAATGGTGGTTCTTAATTTTAACATATTACTCCTTTTTAAAAAGGGCATATTCTGAATTTTGTTTTGCTTTTGGCTCCTTGTGGATAAATTTGACATATTGTGAAATTGGGAACTTGTGCATATATTATATTTTGTTTTCTTCTAAGGGTCACATTATGATTTGTGTTTAGTATACAATTACATTTTTTTAAGGAGAAAACATGAATTGTGTTTCAATTTCAGTCAAGACGTGAAATTTGTCTCTGTCATGTATTGTAATTTCGTTTTACAAGAAAAAATGAATGTTGCAATTTTTTTTAATGAAATAATAGATATTGCAATTTGTCTTAAATCACTTATGTAATGTTTTTTTGGCATATCGAAATTTGCCTCTAGATATTTCAATTAATTTCATTTTAATCAAGTACAATTTTATAGATCCAACATATTATAAAATATGATTTCAAGTATTTTGTATTGGATTTTAGGTTTTTAACTCTTTGAAAATGGGAAACAAAAGGAATTGTGCAAAAACGCATGATCGCACCAGGATTGATCAAGAGGCAAGAAAAGAGCAAAGACGTGAAAGCATGAAAAAGTTAAGAGAAAAAAGAAAAATGGAAGAAAATGTGGAGGGACAAGGCGGTGACGAAGAAATGCAAAATGTCAAGGAACACAATGAGGAAAGAAATGAAGAACATGAAGGTGAATAGGAAATGACAAATGTCAAGTGAATGATAGGAAGTGTTTATATCGACACCATGATTTGTGAGTGAAGAACATTTTAAGTTTAAATAATTAAATTTAGTATCTATATATATTTGATATGAAAGTTGACAATCTTTTGAAATTGTTTATATGTATATGTACGAAGTCCAATTGATAAATTTATATACTTTTATGTAGGTTCAACATCCAACTCACAACAAGATCCTACCACACCTATCAATTCGCAGAGATTAATTGGAAGTTGCAACAATTTCATCATTAATGACAATTTTTTGGAGAATATGGATTCAAGTAAAATTGAAGAATTGGGACCACCTATGCCGTATCATAAAGTTCGATATAGAGAAAATGTGTTTACTCGAAAATATGAGAGTGCTTCTATGATAGCACAAGATCAATTTTTACATAGATTGTTGAAGCCAAAATGTGTAAAAGATGCGGTTAAATTATTGGACATTAAAAATATCAAAGATTTTAAAACAAATGAGATGGTATCAAAAAATATTACGGCCGTCCTTGTCACACTTTCCAAAAGGAAATATTTTGTTGAAAAGGCTACTCATAGAGCATTACTAATAGGGGTTGTTGCAAAAGGAACTGCTTCAAGTTGTTTGATGGCAATGACTGCAACAATATTACAGACAACAAGAAGAATTTTATTAAAGTATAAAAAATTTAGGATTCAATTACATGAGAATGATGAAGTTGCATGTTGGGATGTTATATGTAGGAAACCCTATCAGGATAGACTTGTAGACAATGTGAGGGATAGGGTGAAAGAGTTTTGGAATTTGAATTCTCATGTGTTACCAAATGTAAAGGACGTTGTGTGGCATCGAATATCTAAAGGATTTTGTGCAACTCATTCCAAAGATATAACAAAGGTCACTCAATTGGAAATGTTCAACTATTTTATGGAGAGTAATGTTGATGTGAAAATTTCCCTTAGCACATTCATGAAACTTAAACCATGGTATGTCAGGCCCATCATGGTTCGGGACACATGTTGTTTTCAATACCACATAGAACTTGAATTATATTATGAGACATTTATAAATTTTGACATTCAATATTGGCCAAATGACCCCCCTCCTTCTATTGTTGGTAAATTTCTCTAGAAGATATTATGTACACAACAGAATGATCAAGTATTTTATAAGAAAGAATGTGATGGTGGTAGAAAATGCAATGAATGTGCTCAATTGGCACTTTTTTATGCTAAATATTCCATAGATCCAAATGATCATCGATTGTCAAATATCACTGTGAAATGGAAGAGATATGGATATGTTCAGTACACCGTCGTTACAAATTCAAAGAAAACATCCAAAAGAATTGATTTACTTCAAGATGATATTTTGGTGACATCTTTTATGGAACATGTAAATATATTAAGCACTCCCACACAACACGATGGCAAGATGTTCAGTTCAAACAATCACGATATGTTTACCCAAAAGGAACAATATTATTAGAGGTTGATTTTGCTGAAAATTACACTTTCACTCCACAAAAAAAATACAAAGTGAATATTATCATTCAGACCAAGTGTTTATGCTTGTGCACATTTGATATAGACATGCTGAGCTCAATGTGGATGGTTTTGATAGCAATGAAAATAATCATGAAGTAATTAAAGAGTACCATTTCTACATCAACAATGACTGTACTCATGATACATGTTTCGTTCAACATTGTTTTAATATGATTTATAAAGAATTATCAAGAAGATGAGTTACTTTTAAATAACATTGTGTGTGGTCTGATGGTTGCGCTAGTCAGTTTAAATCATCATGATCATTCTATTGGTTGGCTCACCTTCATAAGACAATGGGTATTTTCCACACATGGAGTTTTTTTGAAATAGGACATGGAAAAGGAGATTGTGATGGTGTTGGGGCTTGCATAAAGCGTGCACTTAGAAGACATCAATTGAATCACTCTACTACTCGATTTGTAAACTCTCTCGATGTTGTTGATTGGTGCAAACAAAATTTAAGTCATGAATTCAATGAAAGAATGGTTCGCGTGAGAAGGTATGTAAATGTTTCCTTGATGCTTAATTTTTTTATACATTAAGCTTATTTTTACTAATATGTCAAGTTTAGATTTATATATATTTGTGTGTTTTAGAGATATATTGATTAAACAAATATGTACTTTTTCATGTGAAATGTGATTTTTTAACGATATTTTGTTTTATTCGAATAGGTACTTTTGGGATATACCAATGGGTTATTTTGATAGATCGATGCCATATAATTGTACTGCAATCCTTGGAACAAGGGGTTTACATTCCATTAGGATTAAGAAAGTGACAAATATACACTCAATTAAGAAACGAAAGTACTATTGCTTTTGTCTTAGATGTATTGATAATGAGGAATCCATTGACGAGTGTCAAAATGGAACTAACAAAGTTTTCAAACCTTGGGTACACCAAGAATTGACATCGTTAACCCCATTTCCAAGTTACCTGTATTTGGTGATTGATAATGAAGTGGCTATGATTGAAAAATATTATGATCATGTTTCTAATTTGTTAGAGAAGGTGATTTCTTCATTGTCATTGCACCGCAAGATAATCTAGAGAAAGTGCATTATTACTGATTAAGATGCACTAGATTAAAAAGCACGTTGATGCAAGAATTTAAAGATCCATCAAATTATACATATACAGTGGGTTCTATGGTTTTAATGGGTCATTTCTTTGAAGAAGTAAAGAAATGTACTGACCATATTAGTTTTTAGGAATACCAGGAAGATCTTATATGTGCCCAATATAGTCATTTGGTTATAGCAACTTGATTGCAATTGAAACTAGTGAAGACTAGGAAAAATTCCATGCATCGAAAATGCAAATTGTCGATAGAAGATCATAATTCCATTCTTGAAAATGTGCCACTGACGCATTTCATGTGAATGGAACAAATTGAATGATAAATTATTCTTTGATTGTAAGGTTAGAACATGGAATTGTGTGACCGTTGTTCAATATCTTGTGATGAATTGTGTTATTGTTCACCTGAACTATGGATTGTGATGCATATTTGAGGATGCCACATGTACTGTTGTTTTCGATATTTTTGAACAATTAGAAGATTTTAACAACACACTATGGATGTTTCCCCATATGGGGTTTACCACATAAATATGATATGTATGCCATTTATTTTATCGTCTCCACCTTGTTTGCTTCAAGATTATTTTATCATTGTTCAAAAAAATATATGTATCAATAGTAAGTTATAAATAAAATAGTTCTTCTAGATCCAGTACTATTCTTTATTTAATTTACTTATAGTGGAATATTCTCTATTGGCTAGCTCATAATTAATATATATGTTTGTTATGTGGTATATGATGTGTTCTTATATATCCTCTATGACTATGGTGTTCTTATTTTTGTCATATCATTTTACATAGCTGTTGATTTGTCGTCCACTGCTAATTGATGTTGACTTAATTTATCACCATATGAGAAATTTTAAAAACAATGGAAATTTTCATTCGAGAGACCTAAGACTGAACATCTTGGTGATTTTTCTCCCTCCATGCAAGATATTTGATTATTTATTGTTCCTTTTACCTTCATGGGAAGAGCATCAACTTGGTTTCACAATCTTTCGACAAGTTCTATCCATGTATGGAAATATTTTCATAAGACCAAGGACAAAAAAAATTAATTAGATGCAAAGGAAAAAAGAAAGAACTATGTTGTATTAAAAGCTAATATAGGAGATCTGACCATGAAATGAAAAACATACAACAAATCACACCCAAGAAAAAAACAAATACATGTAATGTGGTTCTTCGAAACAATGCAATTAAAATTCTTCTTTCATAGTAGAAAGTCCAACCTTGGTACATTGTCTCAGATAAATATGGCACATCTTGAATTGAAAGACCTATTTCTACATCAAATGTCATCAACAATTATCAACATGCTCGATTGTCTCAGATAAATATGGCACATCTTGAATTGAAAGACCTATTTCTACATCAAATGTCATCAACAATTATCAACATGCTCGATTGTTTTCATAATAATCAAAATGATTTTATATTGATCATATATTTAGTTACAATGCAGGGAAATATGCAGGTACTGTTGATTCTAGAATTCAAGAGCACATGGTCTTATGTAGCAACAAATAGAGAAATTGTGAAATAGTGCTTGCGCACAACACCTAGGAAAATTTGCATTTTTTTAGTATTTAGCAATTTTTCCATAAAATAATAGATATAGATGCCTGGAATATTTAATTTATGAAAAGAGTATGAGGAATAGCTAATTTATTAGTTAGAAACTTTAATCTGTCTGGATATCTAGCTATGTAGTTTATAGGAAAAAATTAATACAAAGGACCAATGCCAAATGCTCAACTATGAAGCATCCGGTAAACAAAGTAAATATCAAAGCAGGTGGAATACATGGAAATTTGTTAGTTGTTCCAGAAGTAGAAAAGTGTATGCTAATTGAAGCAATGCATTGTATAATATATTTAATACTATATGTATTCTAACACGGGTGCAACAAAAGTGAAATGGCTATGACCTCTTCAAAATTTGCAACAAATTAAAAACAGTGTTGCAGGTCTAATGAGTCAAAGACTTCAAACAAGTTTTTTTTTTACCAGTTATATCCTTTGGTTCATATAGACATATCAATGCAAAAGTTTTTTTTCCTCTTGTCAAAGTGATTAGAAAACCAATGATTTCTTTATTTTTCGTAGAGAAAAAAAGGCATATTAAATAAAAGTAGCAAAATCTTTGAGTTAAGGGTCAATTAAATCGATTCAACAAAGGTACAGTCTATGCAAATGCTGGTGATGGAAGAGTTGTTTTTTTCTTTTTTACCTTATGATTTTGGAATCAAAATAGTTTAAGTTATGGCTTAGGAAGAAGCTATTGATGACAAAAAAAAATAAAAATACAATATGGAAAGTATTTGCTTAGGAATGAAGAAGCCATTGATGAAAACAAATTTTGTTAAAAACTATTTTTTGCTATATGGTAAACTAGTATGCAAGGCCTATCAGATTCCAAGGAAAGAAATAAAATGTTATACTTGGAAAAGAGTTAACATCAGATGACAACATAGTTTGAAACACTGTAAATAATTGTTTTCCCTCCTAGCATGGGACTAAGTTTTTGCCTCATTATTGACCATATTGAAAAATAGACATATGAGACATCTTTGGATTATTAGGATTATGCCAAGAACATTTGGCATCAACAAAAAGCAGAAATATTTCATTGATTTCATTATTGGAAAAGAGACTCATTATTAAAGACAATATTAGTGACAATGTGGTAGGATATGCATCTATCATTTATGCCATGGGTCAAAAAGAAGATGGCTCTGTACAAAATCAAATATCATGTTTCCAAATAATTTTTGTGTAACAATTAAGGACAATGCATTTTTGCAGGATGCTCGAACAATATTATAGGAAACGAGGAGGTAGTGAGGTATTAATAACATTAAACTAAGAGCATGGAAAATAAATCGGGGTAAAAAACAAGAAAACAATAGAAAGAAACCCAACACAAAAGGGTCTTAGACTGTGGTACTATCTAGAGAACTTGTATAAAGCATAGTACTAGCATTGGTTCAAAATACCTATAAGTTAGACACAAGACAAGTTCCAAATTTGTTTTCCAAAATAAACATTGATATATGTAGAAAAATGCAAATGTTTGGAATGGTTAAATTTTGCAACATGCAACCATCAATACATTTTACAAGAGAAAACACCAATTTATTTGGATCTTAAGCTATTTTGTTTTTGTAATCTGCAAAGTATATTAATTAGAAAAGGAGGAAAATTACATAGCTCATAGGCATTTGAGGCGGTCTGAGATGATGGAACCACCATCCCAATCTATCAAAGGTGTTACAGTGACTCTTATAGACCATACAAAAAAAATGCCTCTTAGAGGGAGGCCAGGCAAGAGTTTTTTTATCATAGTTTGAACTGTATATGTCTAACTTATACAAAAAACTGCAAAACATTCTATAACAAAAAAGTTGGAAAAAAAAGAGTGAACCAATAGGTTGTGAAGTTGTCTTCCAGACCACCATGGAAGAGTTATTCGGGAGGGGTTTCCTCCAGAATGGGGAAACCACCTTGGAAGGCGTCATCGATTTCAGGAAGCTTGACCGGCAGCAACGCAGTTTTAAGAGAATTCATGGGTTCATGCTCCACAGGATTGAAGATTGTTTTGTTGGGAGGAGACCCGATAATGGAAGGAGTTGGGAATGGAGGAGGAGGAGCCATGTTCCCTTTCGAGGGCGCACCCTTACCAATGGTCTTGTTGCCTGAAGTGCTGTCTCTACCAACCTCTACTTTGTCTGGGCCGCAATGTCCAACAACAAGGTGGTTCCAAGAGAAGGCGGCATCCAAGATAGCAAGCCGGTCGTCCACATCAATGAGCTTGGCTCTGGAACCAAGCCCAATTTTTTTTTAAGAGCCCCAACTATTCAACATATCCTCCATAAGCTTACCCATCATATTCTTCATGAGCCAATAGTGATTGATATTACCTCCACCTTTGTGTGAGGCCAGGTATTTTGAGACCAGACGAGATTCCTAGTAATCAATCAGAATGCGAACCGACATGGAGACACCCAGGTTGTATCCATATTCAGTAACAGGAACGGGGGGGGCGTTGGCTCTTTCCTTTGCTTCCACTTCCCTGAGGAGGAGAACCACACTTCCTAGACATTCCAGAGAGCACAGTGGAGTAGGACCAAATTCCACAAGCCAAAACTGTAAATTGCATGGCAAGACCAGCGCATGCGAACATGGAGCCAAGAATTGATGGATGATAAGCCATCATCTTCCTCCCTTAGCCTGCTTATGGGGCGGTTCTCAATGAGCAGAGAGCCGAATTAAATGAACCTGGTGCCAAGATTGCGTCTCATCAGTGGATGAGGGGACGTCCAAGTGAAGTGAAGTGAATGAGCCATCAACGTCGAGGTTAAGGCAGGAGCCAGGAGGTTAATGCATGTAGAGTGGGGTGCCACATTGTGGGATCCCATATCGAAGCTCCTCCTCTTCCTGTTGTCCAGTTGTTGTAGTGGTGCCCGCATTCAGGATGGCAAGATCTAGACTAGCAATGTCTCGGCATTTTTGAGTTAAGGCTTCAGGGAAATTTTTTCCAAACTCTTCTTCAAAGATATGAAGATTACTTGTGACCCCTTCGTTGGCCAGATAGTCAGCCAGAGCATTAGCTTTCCGTCTAATGTGGTGAAAACTAACAGCCCTGGTTTTCTTCAAATTATCTTCCAAGCAGTGAAGACCATGATCCAATCTCCAGTTGGGAGAGTGCTTAGAGATCCGAGAGCCATTCTAAAGTTTGGTAGCCAAGAAGAGGATAAATTGAGAATATCCTTCCATGATAAGTGAGAGACAATGTCATTTGTTAGCTATGAGAACTCCTTCCATAAGGCTTGCTAGCTCTGCCGCGTTATTGCTATCATAGCCAATGTTTCCAAAGTAGACCCAGAGAATGATTCCATCAGAGTTTCGAAGCGCATCTCCAAATCCTGCATGGCCAGGATTACCTTTCGAGGCACCATCGAATTTGATTTTGAAGTCTCCACTAGGGGGGGTTCCCATTTGTCAGGGATTACAATGCACATACGGGAATTTCTTGGTGAGGGTGGGAGGTATGAATGGTCTAGGTTCAAATTCACCAAGATTTGTCTCTCAGCATCTAAGTTGGAGTAGTCCATGTTGTTCCAGTCTCTGGCAAAGAGAGTTTCTTGTAGGTTCTTCCTTGTGGTATGCCAGATATATTCAATGGTTCTTCTTTTATCTTCAAAGATGCAGAGATTCATTTCCTTCCATATGTTCCAAACAATGAACCTTGGAGTGAGATTCCCTAATCTATTTAGGAGCATGCTTTGGAAGGGGTTTTCATCCCATTGCATCATGGTGTCAGTGATGTTTCCCTTGAATCTAATAGAGTTTTTGAATTTGAGCGCTACGAAGTCCCATGGTTCATAGGAAAACTTGCAGGAGTCCAAAAGATGATCAATAGTTTGCATATGGTTGTTACATAAGACACAAAGGGAGGGTCCTTGGAACCCCCTTTTCAGGGGGTTGTCCCATGTTAGAATGCATTGATGATAAAGTAGCCATAAGAAGCAGGATATTTTTGGCCAGAGATTGGATTTCTAGATGTTCTTCCATAGGGGGAAGGAGTGGGCGTCTGGCCTTCGAGCTAAAAGTGAGTAGGCTTCCTTAACAAAGTAGCTTCCTTTATGGATGTGTCCCCATCGAATTATGTCTAAACCCTGTTGTACTCTGATTTTCCTTTGTTGTAGATTCTTTCGGATTGGATCAAGGAGGGAAGGATCAATTGCATGGCCCCTGAGAGCGGGCTCCTTCCAAAGGCGAAAGGGAGAAGATACCTCTGGCTTCCAGTAATCCTGAACAACTGAGTTGGAGACAGAATGAGTGGGGGATGGTACCATAGTATGATCACTTTAGCTGCTTAGACTAGAAAGTTGCTTCCACGAGTCCTACCAAAAAAGCGCATGTGCCCCCTCCTAGATTTCCCAGAAACTATGATGCTGAATTAGATATCTTTGGCTATTGGCGGCTTTCCAAAGCATGGATCCCATTGGGTCTTGGTCAAAGAAAATGAAGTGGGAGGGGTCCCAGTTCTGTGCATAATCCTTATTCCAAAATCTGGCCCAAGGGGAGTCATTTTGTGAGACCCATCTCCACCAAATTTTTTCCAAGATGGATTTATTGTTGGTTTCTGGATCCCTTAATCTGAGGCCTCCTTCCCACTACGGCGGGAAGAATGTCTGCGAGTTGATGAGAGCCCACCTATTTCTATTTTTTTCCTTTCCCTAGAGGAAGGACTGTTGAATATTTCGTATATATTTCAGGACCCACTTGGGAGCAGCGAGAACAGAAAAGAGGCAGAGGGGCATGGATTTGAGGACACATTTTAAGAGGATTAGTCTGCTGGCTAGATTCAGGGAGTGGAAGGTCCAAGAGGAGATTATGTTTTCAAGATTGTCCAAGAGGTCTCTCTAGGAGGATTTTTTGATAGCTGAATCAAACAGGGGTGCTCATAGGTACATGGAAGGAAGAGTGGATATCGAGAACCCCAAGATGCGGGAAATATTGCGCTGAGTGATGGCATCGGTGTTGTAGAAGAAGAGCTGGGATTTTTCTAAGTTAATGGAGGTTCCAGAGGCTTCAGAAAAGGTTTCCAAGATGTTTTTCAAGGTGCATTCTTCCTTAACTGAGGGGTGTCCAAAGAGTAGGTTATCATCAATGAATTGCAGGTAGGCCAGGGGATCCTCCATGTGGGGAGAGGCCACAAAGGGAGTTGGAGAAAACCACCGCTTGAAGCATGCCACCTAGTCCTTCTGCCTTGAGGATGAATAGGAACGGGGAGAGGGGGTCCACTTGAAGGATACCATGAGAGGGGGAGAATGTTGGGTAAGGAGATCCATTGACCAAGATAGAGAAGAAGGTGGAGGAGGTGAGGGATAAGATCTAGTGGGTCCACTCATGGCTGAAGCCAAAGGCCTGGAGCATTTTGTCAAAAAATTTCCAACTTAGTTTATCAAATGCTTTAGAAAGATCCAGTATTATGAGCATTCCAGGTGCCTTGGTGATTTTCAGGGAGTGGGTGACTTCGTGGGCTAAAATGATCTTGTCCATGATTTGTCTTCCCTCTACATAACATGATTGTTTGGGGGAGATGAGCAGGGGGGGCAGAGGTTTCAAATAGTTGGCCACCACTTTGGATATGATTTTATAGATGACGTTACAGAGAGATATGGGTTTGAACTTACCTGGGTGAGAGGCGCCAATATCCTTGGGAATCAAGGTGAGAAGGGTGGAGTTGAGGGCCAGAAGAACCCACTGCTTTTGTCTGGATTATTCGACCAACTCCAGTACTTCGGTCTTTAACATGTCCTATCAATGGTGGAAGAAGTTGATGGTGAAGCCATCAGGGCCTGGGGATTTTCCTTCTACCATTTGGTTCACTTCAGTTTCAACCTCTTGCATTGTAATAGGTTGCATCAGGGACGCGTTGTAATCAACAGTCAGGATGGAAGGAATATGGTGGGAGAGACGATTGATGGCCGTCGCACAATTAGGGGTGGGTTCTGTGAGCAGATTTTGGAAGTTGCGAGTGAGCTCCAGACTGATATCCTCATGCTCTTCCAGAGTGTCACCGTTGTCCAGTTTAATCTTAGAAATTATGTAATGCATTATGTGTTGAATTGTGGATCGGTGGAAGAAGGTTGTATTGTGATCCCCTTCTTTGAGCCAGGTCACTCTAGATTTCTGCTTCCAAAGGATTTCCTCTTGTTCACATATTTTGTCCAGTTGGGCCATGAGATCCTTTTCCTTGAGCTTGCTTTCCTCTGTCTTCCCCTAAGCCATGATATTTTGCTAAAGGTTCTCAAGTTATTCCTCCAGAGATCCTTTTTCCTTGAAGATATTACCAAAATTTGTGTGGTTCCAGTGATAGAAGTTGGAACGAAGTAATTTCAGCGTTTGGTGCATGATGGCCATTTTTGATCTCCCCTCCACATTCATGCTAGTCCACCATCCAGTAAAAATTTCCATGAAGGAGGGATGAGGGAGCCAAAAATTTTGAAATCAGAAAGGCTGGTGGATCTGGGTGCCTAAGTTGTTCCATGAAAGTAGGATGGGCCAATGGTCAGAGCCGGCAGCTGGAAGAATAGAGGTGGTGAGAATACCACCAGAGACAAGGATATTGCCCATAGCAATAAAGTGGTCAAGGCGTTTGGAAATTTGGTGATCACCCCCCCCTCCTATTGTTCCAGGTGAAGAACCTAGAGGAGGGTTGTAGGTCCACCAGTGCACAAGTGGTTAAGGTGGACTTGAATTTCTTGTCTTCAGTTGAAAGGGTTATCAAGCCTCCTTTTTTCTCCTCTAGGGTTGTGATCATGTTGAAATCTCCCCCAATGATGATGGGGGAATTATTGTGTTGATGCGTGAACCATTCCAGGAAGTCAAGGAGTTGTAGCTTTTGAACAAAGGATTGAGGGCCATAGATATTTAGAAGATAGTCATGTATGTTGGTACCCAGGAGATGAAAATAAGTTGAAATGGTCTGCGTTGTGGAGGCTAAGTTGCTTAGAGAGAAAACCATTGGGTTCCAAACCATGGATATTCCTCCTGAGGCTCCTTTAGCGTTGATTGTTGCACACTGGCTACCTTTCTAGAGCCTAGCCATTAACAAAAGAAAGGTTTTGGTAGAAAACTTAGTTTCCTGGATGAATAAGACTACAGGCATGTCTTGATGTATTTTCCTTTTCAGCATCTGGTGTTTGGATGGTCCGTTTAGATCGAGTACATTCCAGGATATAATCTTCATTGGGGAAATAGGATTGAGAGTATGGAAAAAATGATCTAAGCTGGGCATATTTCCCTGATTCAACTAACCTTGTGCCGAGAAGGTTGATTCTTTGCAGATCAGATTTGCGTCCTCTCTTCTTATTATTCCTCCGAAGTCTTTTCTTTCCTTCTGAGCAAGGTTTAGAACTCCAAGTTTGTTTGGGGATTTTTCTTTTTCCAAGGCTTCATGGAGGAGTTGGATCTGGCATGTCGGGATGGATCCATAAAATTTTCCAGTACATGCATCCTCCATACCCAGCTATTAAGGTCTCCAAGTTCTAGTTCCCCCATTTCTTCATCCATTATGACTTTTGGGCCAGATCCCACTGGTTGGAGAGGGGGGCTTATGTCTAGGGTGGAGCTGGAACCTTGCTTGTCCGTGTCGTTGTTCATTATGTTCGGGGGATCGATATTTGGAGAAAAATCTGAATTTTTGGGAGTCTTTTCCTGGTATTTTTGAGTCTTGGGTGAGACATTTTTCTAGGCGTGCTCTTCTAGTCCTTCCTCAGCTTCTGGATTTCATGACTGGCCATCCAGGAAGCCGAAGCTGTTTCTTGTGGATGGGATTTCTTCCTTTTTCTTTTCTGGTGTAGCTTTGCGAGCACTGCGTCTCTTTTTTCTATTTCTCTGGAACCCATCAGCATCATTCTCTCCCTCTTTTGTATCAGCAGGTGGGTTTGTTACGAGGGCAGTCCCTATATAGAAGGTCATGCTCATGGAATTTTAGACAATGGAAGGGGACATGTTCATAGTCTAAGGGATGTATCTAGTCTGGTTCCTTGTGAGTGAGGCTTATGGCGTTTGGGAGGGCTTTGGATATGTGCATGTAAACGCATATTCTAGCATACGAGATGTACTTGTTGATCTTTGTTTGGTCGGTCGAGTGAATGTAGATTCCAAGCGTGTTTCCTATATATTTGAGGGTGTCCTCATCCAAGTACTCATGTGGAAGTGAGTACATTCGTATCCAGACAAAAACCCATGTGAAATCTTCTTTTTTCTGGGCTGAATCTTTCTACCCAGTTTCTCAAATACAGGCCGACAACGTTGAAGAAGTACAGTTCTCCATCCTCTACTTTGGATTTGTCGTCCAGGTGATGAAAGATAATGGTTAAGAAGCCCTTGGAACCTAACTATAAATCGTAATGAGCTTTTGGTTCCCATTTAGTAGCAATCCAACCTCTGAGGGATTTTTATGTGAGCCATATCCCCACGAATTTGTCTATGAGAGCGTGATCCTTCATCCATTGAGCTCTGGAATTGTTTTGTTCTGCAGGTAGGATGAGGCTCGGGCATTCGAGCGTTCGTGATATACATGTGTGAGTTCTTGTGCTTCCAAATTCAAGATGGAGGACTTTGTTGTTGTTATGTTCCAAATGAATAGATTTGTCAGCGTTCAGGTGGAGCCAATATGGAGCTTGTCCTAAGTGGGGATGTACAGGATTGAATTTTTTTGCAGAACTGGTGGCTCTGAGGACGAGGGGGAGGGGCCTCATATCCCTCCTAGGTAAGAATCCATCAGGGCGGCCCTGATCCGTCAGAAGGGGAGGAAGCGAGATAGTACAGAGCAGACTTGAGAGCAAACAGAAAAAAAACCTAGCTAGAGTGAAACCCTAGCACAGCCGACCATAAAATCCCAAATTTATTTATCATTTTAGTTTATTAATGTTACACACAAACAAAATATGTTAATATCATGGATCTTAATCTATTTAAACCATTAAAAAAATATCAATTGATATAATAATATTTCAGAAAATAAATCATATTCCAGAAAGATAAATTACAAAGACAAAAAATTTGTTGTCCACAAATACATTGTTGTCCACAGCCATTTGGTCCAAAATACCTCCAGCCAAGATCTCATCGAAATAGATGATATAAACCCACCCACAAAGACAAATATACATCCCACAAGCGTCATATAGGGACCTAGAAATAGAAATGACAATGAAGAGAAAACAAAATGCCAATGGATAGTTGGAAAAAAGGAAATAGAACCAAAAAATTTACAATATATATATGGATAAACGAGTCTGCTGAAACATAAATACTAGTGCCTAAAAACGAAAAAAGAGACCATGTGTAGCATAATTTTTTTGTCTTTTTTTCTTTGTTGGTTGCAGGTCCATCTAGATTTGCATCTGCAAAATGCATATAGAACAATTAAAAAAAACATGTCAAGAGAATATGAATAGAAATAGACATATGAAAGGAAATAATACCCTGTCAATTAAATAAACCAATTGAATTATCTATGGTATATAAAATTAAACTTACCACATCAATATTTGAAATTAGTTGTTTTTGAAATTTTTAAGGGTAAAGTCCATTCATTTGAAGTGCCCAAATTGTTAGCCATGCAAGAGCAGCTGTTAATTTCATAGGATAATGTTCCTATTCCTGATGCTTAAATAAAATCCCTTCCCAAATATATTGAAGTTGTGAACATGCCTCTTGACATAAAACAAGAAGAAAATACCAAATAATAAATCTAAAGGTATGTGATATTGAAAATATTTAATGTTGTGCATACTCACATATAAAAGAATGGGCCATAGCTTCATTCTATGGTTTGGGGCTCACAATAATTCCCAAGTTACACCAACAGTGCCATTACAACTAAAATTATCCATCCAAGTAGTTCTGGAACTTGTTGAGATCATTTCCAAAAGAAACATGGTATTTAGTATCATATCATAAATAAATTTAGACCACAAAAATTACTAACCAGCCTTTAAATAATCAACATGAAAGATAAACAACTTATCAATTAGGCCTTTTGACCATTGGTTGTGCCTTAGTCAAAGCTAATACAAAATGAGACAAAATTATCCAATTGTTGTTAACTAACAATCAAATGTGTACCTCACCTGAACAAGTTCATTCATGTTAGTTAACTAAATTTCCTTGGCCAATGAAGAAATTTGATTGGAATAGGTAGGAGGATAAACAATCAACATAGTTTCATATGGAGGGAAATCAAGGATCTGGGTGATTGTAACATACCCCTTTGCTGAAAACATTTTATGTTTGAAGAAGAAATTATCTTAACTTTTATTGTAAAGTTTTATATTTGGACAAGTGTCCAAGGATGACTGTAATTGCACAATATTATTATTTAAATAAATAAAATAGTAGACACTCACCCAAGGAGAACTGTTGAAAGAGTGTTTACTAACCCACTAGGTGGAATAGAATCTGGGGTAGAAGGAAATGGACAAGTGGCAGCGTCATGAATCAAGTAACTAGCTGTTGGCATGGGATAACTCCCTTGAATTGTGATCATAGTGCCCTGAAAGATGGGACTGGAGCTTGAGGCTCATTTATTGAAAAATGACCACCAAAAAGACCTAGGCATCTTTTTAAGAGCCATCGAATTTGGACTGAGGTTCAACACTTTTCCTAACGAGGAAATTTACCTTGTGGTTTTGCTGTATGCACACAAGAGATTCGATGAGGGGAAAAACTAGGTTTTTTAACATGGTGTAAGTCTGCCTTGTTTATTGCTGAGTGCAGAGATTGAGGTGTATGGCAAGTCTCTATTGATTGTTGGTTATACAACCTGAGTGCCTTGCTTTTACACAGAGTCTTCTACCTAGTGGTTCAGTAAACAGGCTCGAGGGTCCAAAGGAGGCAAGTAGTTTGGCTGTTTCTTCTGGAGAAGGTTGGGAGGAACAGGCTTCCTTGGGTGTTTGTCCACCCTATCTACAATTACAGGTTGTACTTGTTATTTCAGTTCCTAAGTAGTTAATTTATTTCTGTAATTGATGAATTAGTATTTGTTAGTTAAAAACTGGTAGTTATCATCATGCATAAGTAGTTGTTGATTTCTAATCTGGTTATGATTCTGTAGAATGATGATTAAGTATATGAAATGATTGAATAAATGACTTCCCTGTATTTTTCCACGTACTGTTTTTTGTACCGTACTCTAGTACAGGGAAGGAAAAATAAAATAGATAAATGATATGCAGTGATTGAATAGATTAATGCTGTTATGTCTTCACTAGAAATTTCCCTTATCTGTTATATTCTGCTATTCAATTAATTTTAGGTTTAGTTTCATAAAACATAATAAACATTCATTTTATACAAAAATTATAATATATTATAGCAATAGAAGTAAAACATCTTTCATTTTGCACAAAACCTAGGGTTTCATTGTAGGTTAACTCTTTCCATACAAGTAGATAAATACTATTCACTTCTCCATCTTTTCTTTTCATACTTTATAGTATTCGAACTCTACTTTAGCCATTTATCAATGTTTATGAAATTTAGCAGCTGTAAAACAAAACAACTATAATTCTGGACGACTGTCCCAAACAGCATACGGTATCAGATTAAACATACTTCAATAAATAGAGTTTCGACTAAGGCACTATGCCATATATTTTATATATATGCAATCACATCCTGTACATTGTAACCATAACATAGAAAAATTCATTTGATGATAGGGCTCAAACCTTTACACAAATAACCATTCATGACAGGACAAGCCTAGGGTTTTAGAGCCAGCTCGAAACCAAACCATTTAGACTTGTCATTCAATGACTCATCGATAACATTCTTTTATTTAAACAAAATTGAGTTTGAAATTACAACTTGAAAGACCAATCCCTTCGACTCTCAAAACTTTAACCATTTCAACATCTTAGTCACATACCAAACCAAGGGCTCAAGGCCGTAAACATTTCCAAACAGTAAAACGAATTTAAACATTAGGGTTTTGAAGTACAAAACGAGGCATTTTCTTTCTCGGCCATTAACAAATTTACTCATACAGTATAAAAACACATAGACCAAAGACCTTTTCCATATATCAAATAGTCGAGGAATGAACTACTAACCATTATTGAATTAAACCATAACTGAACATTGCACAGTAAATAAGCAACTTTTAAATTACAGTAACAACCCGAGGTCGAAACCCCAAAAACACTCCGCCAAACAACATTGAGTTGATTACAGCAACAATAAACATTCTTCTTTATCAAATGACCAAGGGTTAAACCCTTCACACAGCTGTTACACTCTTTATCAAATGACCAAGGTAGGTCGAGGATCCCATCCTCCCTATGCTTGTTCTTGAACTTAAAAACTTTACAACAGCGGCCACATCCTCAGCCCAAAACACAAACTGAAAAGCTTCGGCTAAAACCAACAGTGGCCCGCAGTTTCCAAGAGTAACCTACAGGGGGAAAACCACCGAGGCTTATCGGTTGGTTGAACCGCATCTCCTCTTAAGCTTCAAACAAAGCAACCTATAGATGGAAGATATCTGCCATCAACACATGTGATGGTTAAAAGATGCATTACGACGATCAAAATATATATTTGTAGCAAACCAATACCATTTTAAAAACCGAGACATTACCTTCATAAAAGAAACTGGGATCGAAACTGAGCACTCTTGCACCGACGAGTTTCCTGAGCTATTCAAAACACCTAAAACAGTACAATAAACCCTCACTTCAGAGCTCGTCTCTTAAACTTTCAACCAGTGATAGTAAAATCCTTCAGGTCACAGTTTCAAATCATGGAAGGAGCTCTCAAGAACCTGTTAAAAAACCCTAAATATTCGCAGGCTGGTCGGCCTCTCCACCAAGCCACTCATTAACACGAAATGAATACCAAAGAAACAACCTCGATGAGACATAGTGGAAGACTAGGGTTTAGTCCAAAACCTGAGAGCATCACGAGATCATTGACGAAGATCTTGCCAACCAGGCACATTGTGTTACGAGCAACAACACCATTTAAGACCACATTAATTACCATTTCCACCATGGAGTCCAACTCAGTAAAACTTCCAAGTTAAACCTTGCACAACTCGACGATGTGGGAACTATCCTTACAAATCCTTCACGTGGCATTATGCACGATAGCAGCCACCGAGAATTCCACCAAGGTAGTAGATAGGAGAGTTAATGCTAAAGACTGGACATGAATGCCTTTCAATGTATAAAAACATTAATAGATTGCCCTTTATCAGAATTGGGCTTGAAGGTTATGGTTGTAACATAAAATAACATAGCATACTATAAGCACATAGTTACCACCTTTTGTGTTGTATCGCTAGGCATCGAATTATGTATAAAGTTCCACATGATGATCACGTTTCATATAGTAACATATTTTGTACCATTGTATATAGTTTACACATTATAGGAAATGCATGATATTTGCATATAGTTTATGCATTATAGGAAATGCTTGATATTTTGCATATAGTTTATGCAATATAGGAAATGCATGGTATTTTGTATATAATTTTATATTTAAAAAATGCACACTTTAACCATATATGTATTTCATTGTGCATAATAAAAGAACAACGATAAAAATGAAATACATCACTATCCAATAGCATAGTAGAGTTATTTCCTATAGTAAGACGATGCTTTTCCTTGATCCTTCAATATTGAATAAGTTATTGTAACCTAGATAATACATTGAATAATTTCAACGACATTTACATAGTATTGGTTAAGACTCGTGTTATGTTTTTCAAAGAAAGCTTTCCTAAATTGGATTTCAGGAGAACGTTTTTTTTTATTTTTTGTATTAAGTTGCAAAATGTAGGACTTCAAACTATAATTCAAATAAAACAAACCAGAACGATGTTGACATGAAGTTAACTAGGATATCTGACTGGATGAAGGGAAGATAATCCTTTCCTACAGTTATATATTACAATTTCAGAATGAAGAACATTACTAAAGGATAACTTGTATTTTTATCACTCTTACCTGTGTTCTACAACATCAATATTCAAATGCTTTAGCTACATAGCTAAGTAAGCCTCAGGGTACCCCGTAGGACCCCTTCATCATCATCAGAAAGCAAACAGGCAGCACATATGAAGAAAACTGTATCGCAAGTGAACATAAATACATCACATATTTCAGAGTTTAACATAAACACATATTGTCGTAACATGTTTTCAAAAATGATCAAAATAACATTATCAATAATAGTTCATTAGCTACGGAGATAGACATTTATTTTACTTCCGCACATCAACTTTTGCCTTAAATGCCTTCTTAGAAAATTTTTAAATTTTTATGAATGTTTGGGATGTTACATGTGGTATCAGAGTGCGAGTTCAAACTCTAGGCCTAAAATAGGCTCACGTGTGCAAAACAGAAAATGAAAACATAAAACTTAGTCATTGAATTTTTATTTTTTTTTTTCTATACAGAACAGCTTGACGTTTAATTTGCAGGTATGGATATACCGGAGGAATCAGCGGAGGACAGATCTCCTCATAATGAATGTAATAACAACGAAAAGGAAAATATTAATGTAGGAATCTACGTAGAACTTAATGATCAATCATTTGAATTATTACGTACTATTAAAGATTTAAAATCTGAGATAAAAAGTGTTAAGGAAGAAAACGAAAGAATCTTAAGAGCACAAGAGGAATTAAATCAAATTCTGCTGGAAAAATACCATCAAGATGAAAAAGATAAGAGAACAGAAGTAAAAACTGAATCTGGAACAATGTCCTACAAACACAGAGATAGGAAAGCTAAATACTATAAAACTGAAAGTAACTCTTCTTCTTCTGAATCTGATGACAAAATTTATCCTAGAAAATATAATTATGATTAGGACAGCAGTGACAGTGACTGTGGTCCTAAGAAGAGATGTAAAAATTATGAACAAATTTCAGGAGAGTTTAAAAAGATAAAACCTCCAACTTTTAATGGCGAAAATGAAAAGGGAGAGGTAGCTGAAGCA
Organism: Larix kaempferi; assembly: GCA_027924585.1. NCBI lineage: Eukaryota > Viridiplantae > Streptophyta > Pinopsida > Pinales > Pinaceae > Larix > Larix kaempferi. The sequence continues at coordinate 741,378 of BSBM01000895.1, forward strand.
TGGTTTTCTGGAATGAAGAAGTTGTTATCTCCCCAAATAAATTTGTCGAGTTGATCAATTTTAGATGATAGGATGTCATTTGAAATTTCATTTCTAAATTTCTTAAGGCTCATTGTTGATAGCTTTATGCATGTAATAAAGTTTGAAAAGCATTAGATTGGGTTTTCATTTCAAAAATTTCAAAAGACAGGTTTCAGTAGCCAAGCGCTTATTTAAAATGGTTCCTAAACTACCGAAAGCTCTGCTTTCGACAGCTTAAACGAAATTTTCTAGGCTCTCCTAGCTACCGAAAGTGAAAGGAAATTTTGAAGTGAAAGCAGATCAGATAAGAAGATACCCATGCGCCCAGCATTGACAGTGAAAGAGGTGTTAAAGATCGTGTAAAGAAGCAAAGGGCCATCCACAAATATTCACTGTTGGTACTCAGCAGGTCTGAGAAATTTATTTGATAAACTGCTTCCATTGACAACACAGATTTCAGGAGTAGATGATGGAGAAGGAGAAACCACTTGGTCATGATCTGCATGATATTTTCATAATTATACCATCACTGGTTCCCTTAGCAACCGAAAACAGAGCTTTCGGTAGTTTGTTCATTACAAATTTTGAGCCCTAAGCCACCAAAGGTGCAAAAGCTGGTAGATCACTCTTCTTTTGCCTAGATCAAAGATTCTTTTTTCCAGATCATGTGAGAATGGTTTTAAATGAAATATAATAGTTAAATTGATGAGTTTTGTTCCTAACATGATAGAGCACAGTAAAATCTCTCCGTTTTTCTACAGGTGTTGCAGGTTGAGAGAATCGAATCCTTCTCTGAGCCCCAATTTTCGGAGGTCAGAATTTTCTTGTTTGACACACGTTTTTGAAATGAAGGTATCGGAAAAATGAAAATGAATTTCAATAATATGAGGGAGGTTTTTTGTCACAACAAATCAATAGACAATAAACTATTTTGGTTTATACATAGGTGTCACATATTTGGAGAACTAAACCCATCTCTGAGCCCCTTTTTCAGCAGTTTGGCCAAATTAATGGCGTTTTACTGTGCAGAGTCATCATTTTCAAATGATGATTATGAGCGACTGGAGAATCATTCTGCAAAACGCTCAAAGGTTTTTTTTCCTAACACGTTAGAGAAAAATAAACTCTCTTAGTTTTCCTACACGTGTCACAGATTGGGAGAATCGAATCCATCTCTGAGCCCCATTTTTCAGCAGTTTGGCCAAGTTAAAAATTGATTTTTCTTGGTTTGTTAAAAAACAGTTTTGATCTTCTATCTTTAGGATTTCGATCCATCTTATTAGGACCTGGGGGAAGATGTTGTAAAGGCTATAAAGCCTAGATCTTGAGAGCAAGAAAGGGTGGGAATTTGGAGTGTGCTACTTGACTGTATTTTGTAAAGAGACCTCTTTCTTTAATATGATCAGCCTGCAAGCTTCTTTCACTCATTGTTATTAGACCTTGTTTTCTTATTTTATGTGATATGATATTGAGTTGAATAGTTTCTTTGTCTATGTTCATAATCTGGGTAACTGTCATCTTACTCTTGATTATCCAACTAGAATCATTGGCATTCATCGTAGGTTAATTGGCCCATCATATGTAATTGTTTTATATATGTTTTGGTTAATTGATCAGTTTCCTTTATCCTTTTTACCTATCTGATAATAGTCCTTGAAAGCCTTGCATTGTTTGATTGTATTCGAGACTGTCTTGAGTAGATTATGCAGTAAGTTAGATTTTCATCTTGATCAAATATTATCCACCATTGAGAAAATAAATTAAGTTACCAGGCATCTCTAAGATACAACCTAGGAGAGTTTCTTGGAGAGCTAACAAAAGTATTTTCAGATTTATAACTACTCATCACAATTAAAAGCTAAGATGGCCATATACAATTTGACCGGAAGGGCAGACATTTGGTGGCAAGATGTCAAAAGAGTTAAAAATCTTAAGGACAAAGACATAAAATGCAGTACATTTAAGAACATGTTTAAGAAAAAAAATTTGTCCGAACAGTACTATGAAGATATGTCAAAAGAATTTTATGATTTAAAGATGGGTTCAATGACCATGAAGGAGTTATGCGGAAAATTTCTTAGTTTTTTAAGGTATGTACCTTACCTAGCTGAATAAAAGCCTAAGATACAAAGGTTTCTAAGTTGTTTACCCTTCCACATAAAGGACAGAGTTGAGTACGATAACCCTTCAACTCTTGAAGAAGCCATGAGGAAGGCTAATTTCTGTTTTGAACAGAACAAGAGAAGAGAAGGTGTATCGAGTTGGAGAAGTAACAAGTCTAATAATTTTGAGCATAAAAATAAAATTTTTAATCAAAATTCTGGAAGTTTTAAGAAAAAATTTAATAACAGAAATTTTCCAAGTAATAATAATTACATGGGTAATGCACCACAGAATTTTACTGCTGCAAGGAATGTGCCTAATATTAATAACAACAATAATAATAACAACACCATAAATGCTGAACAGAGGGCACCTTTGAAGTGTTATGACTACGGTGGACCCCATACTAGAGCTCAATTCCCACGCAACAGAAAGACAGTCAACAACATTCACACCATACAAGCGAAGCCAATAGTTGGTGATGTAGCAAGAGAAATGCCCAGGATAAATGCAGCACTGGAAAATCGACAAGCATACCATCAAACATCTATGGTCGAGATCGAAGGTATGATACAAAAAAAATCAACTTCAATTTTAATAGATCCAGGTGTAAGTTTGAGTTATGTTTTACCTGAATTAGTGAAAAGTTGCAAGTTAAAGGTAGAAAAGTTTGATAATTCATGGTTAGTTCAACTAGCAATCGGCACAAAAAGAAAAGTTATAGAATTTGTCAAAAGTTGTGATTTACTTATGAGTCAACTGAAAACGCAAGTTAATTTGAATGTTTTTCCATTAGGGTCATATGATGTGTTAATTGGCATGGACTAGATTGAACAACATAGAGTAGTACTTAACTATTATGAGAAGTCTTTTACTTGTTTGAATAATGAAGGTAATACTGAAACAGTAAAAGGTATTCCCAAGAAGACATCTGTAAGACAAATTTCTGCTTTACAAGTAAAGAGAGCTGTAAGAAAGGGCTGTAAAATGTTTGTTGTGAATGTTATTAATGATGAATGTTCATCTAAAGAAGATAAGATAAAACTGGAAGACATACCTATTCTTAGGGACTTTTCTGATGTATTCCCGGAAGAAATTCCAGGACTACCTCCGAAAAGGGAACTTGATTTCACCATTGAGTTAGTACCGGGTGCGGTACCAAACTCAAAGGCTCCCTACAGAATGAATATTCTGGAGTTAAATGAATTAAAATCTTAGCTGAAAGAATTAATAGATAAGAACTACATAAGTCCTAGTGTGTCTCCTTGGGGAGCACTAGTTATCTTTGTTAAAAAGAAGGACGGTACCATGCGACTGTGCATAGATTACCGTTAACTTAATAAAATGACAATTAAAAATCGATATCCCTTTCCCCACATTGATGATCTATTCGATCAGGTACGCGGAGCAAAGATATTCACTAAAATTGATTTAAGGTCTGGATATCATCAAGTTAGAATAAAGGATGAAGACATTTTCAAAACTGCTTTCAGAACTCGTTATGGGCACTACGAGTTCGTATTTATGCCTTTTGGGCTAACTAACACACCGGCAATGTTCATGTGCTTAATGAATAATGTTCTGCATAAGTACTTAGATAAGTTTGTAATCGTTTTCATTGATGATATTATAATCTATTAAAAAACTAAAGAAGAGCACGACGAACATCTAAGAATAATTCTGCAAGTGTTAAGAGAACATCAGCTTTATGCTAAGTTCAGTAAATGTGACTTTTATAAAGATAAAATACAGTACTTAGGTCACATAATCTCTAAAGATGGAATTTTTGTCGACCCAGATAAAATAAGAGCGATTAACAAATGGCATGTCCCTAAAGACATAACTGACGTACGAACATTTATGGAAATAACAGGTTACTATAGAAAGTTTATTGAAGGATTCTCTATAATTGTGAATCCCATAACTTCTTTGTAGAAGAAGGGAAAGAAATTCGTCTGGGATAAAAAATGCGAAGAAATTTTTAAGAAGTTAAAAGAGTTATTAACAACAACACCTATATTCAAAATTGATGATCCTAACAAAGACTTCGTTGTATGCATTGATGCGTGCAACGATGGACTTGGTGGGGTCTTAACTCAAGAAGGTCATGCTATTGCTTTTGAGTCTAGAAAGTTAAAATTCCACGAAAAGAACTACGCAACTTATGATCTAGAGTTGGCAGCACTGATACACACACTAAAAATGTGGCACCATCACTTGATTGGAAGAAAGTTTACCTTAATGACAGATAATAAGGGTTTAAAATACTTGTTGGATCAAACAAATCTTAACGCAAGGCAAGCTAGGTGGCTATCTTTCCTTAGCAAGTATGATTTCGAAATTCAACACATTAAGGGTAAAGAAAACAAAGTTGTTGATGCCTTGAGTAGAAATACTAAATTAAGTTTTGTGGCAGCAATCATCACATTTAAGACAGATCTGGAAAATCAGATCGAAGAAGGAATTAAGCAAGATGAAAATGATCAAAAATTGAATGATAAGGTTGCTGCAAATTTATCTAAAAATTTAATAGCATATTACAGCATTAATGAAAAATGATTAATGATTTATAAAAATAGAATTTATGTACCTAATGTGTCAAAGGTTAAATTGCTGATTTTGGATGAAGTTCATAAAAGTCTTTATTCGGGACACCCTGGTTATCAGAAAATGATAACTATGTTAAGAAATGATTATTTTTGGCACAACATGAAGAATGAAGTGGTTGATCACATAGCTAGGTGTTTTGAATGTCAGACAATTAAGGCTGAACATCAACACCTAGCTGGCCTATTGCAGCCATTGCCAAGTCCGGATTGGAAATGGGAAATTATAAGTATTGATTTTATTACAGGTTTACCTAAGAATAAAAAATAGAATGACTCAATAATGGTGGTTGTGGATAAACTTAGTAAATCTGCTCATTTTATTCCTGTTAAGACTACATTCAAAGCTGCTAACATTGCAGATGTGTTTATGAAGCAAATCTTCCGCTTACATGAAATTCCAAAGGTAATTATTTCTGATCGAGACTCCAAGTTTACTGGAAATTTCTGGACAACGTTGTTTAAGGGTTTAAATACTAAATTAAATTTTAGTACTTCTTTCCATCCTCAAACTGATGGACAGACTGAAAGGGTTAATCAGATTTTGGATGACATGTTGAGAATGTATGTTAAAGATCAACCAACTAAGTGGGAATACTATATGCATTTATTTGAATTTGCATACAATAATCATTACCAAGCATCTGCTAGACTTAGTCCATTTGATATTTTATATGGAATAAAATGCTGTACTCCTATTTATTGGGATAACCCTGTTGACAGATTAATGTTAGGACTAGATTTGTTAAAAGAGATGGAGCTAACCATGAAATAGGTACAAGGCAACTTAAAAGTTGCACAAGATAGACAAAAAATTTATGCAGATCTGAAACGCATTGAAAGAGAATTTCAGGTTGGAGATCATGTCTTTGTAAAGGTAAAACCCAATAAAAGTTCTTTTAAGCTTGGGAGTTGTGCTAAACTAGCACCAAGGTACTGTGGACCATTTGAATTCCTATCAAGGATTGGACATGTTGCATATCAGTTGGCTCTGCCATCTAATTTAAGAATCCATAATGTTTTCCAAATTTTTGTTTTAAAGAAGTATGTGCACCATGCTACTCATGTGTTGAATTGGAATGACATACATGTGGAACCCGAAGGAGATTTTCAGGTGGAACCAGACTGTATTCTCGATAGGAGGGAAATTATGCTCCAAAATCGTACCATAAGGAAGGTAAAGGTGCAATGGAAGCACCTTAGCCCTGATGAAGCTACCTTGGAACTGGAAAGTAACATGCAGGCAACATATCCAGTTCTGTTCCATGGAGGCTCTGACAAAGAATAAGCAACATCGAGGACGACGTTGAGCTTAAGTGGGGGTGTTTGTAACATACCCCTTTGCTGAAAACATTTTATGTTTGAAGAAGACAATATCTTAACTTTTATTGTAAATTTTTATATTTGGACAAGTGTTCGAGGATGACTGTAATTGCACAATATTATTATTTAAATAAATAAAATAGGAGACACTTACCCAAGGAGAACTATTGAAAGAGTGTTTACTGACCCACTAGGTGTAATGGAATCTGGGGTAGAAGGAAATCGACAAGAGGTAGCATCATGAATCAAGTAACTAGCTGTTGGTATGGGGCAACTCCCTTGAATTGTGGTCATAGTGCCCTGAAAGATGGGACTAGAGCTTGAGGCTCATTTATTTAACACTGACCACCAAAAATACCTAGGCATCTTTTTAAGAACCATCGAATTTGGACTGAGGTTCAACACTTTTCCTGACAAGGAAATTTACCTTGTGGTTCTGTTGTATGCACACAAGAGATTCAATGAGGGGAAAAACTAGGTTTTTGATCATGGTGTAAGTCTGCCTTGTTTACTGCTGAGTGTAGAGTTTTACTATTGAGTGCAGAGATTGAGGTGTATGGAAAGTCTCTATTGATTGTTGGTTATACAACTTGAGTGCCTTGCTTCTACACAGAGCCTTCTACCTAGTGGTTCAATAAACAGGCTCGGGGGTCCAAAGGAGGCAAGTAGTTTGGCTACTTCTTCTTGAGAAGGTTGGGAGGAACATGCCTCATTGGGTGTTTGTCCACCCTATCTACAGTTACAGGTTCTACTTGTTATTTCAGTTTCTAAGTAGTTAATTTATTCCTTAAATTGATGAATTAGTATTTGTTAGTTAACAACTGGTAGTTATCATCATGCAGAAGTAGTTGTTGATTTCTAATCTAGTTATGATTATGTAGAATGATGATTAAGTATATGAAATGATTGAATAAATGACTTCCTTGTATTTTTTCACGTACTGTTTCGACTAAGGCACTATGCCATATATTATATATATATGTAGTCACATCCTGTACATTGTAACCATAACATAGAAAAATTCATTTGATGATAGGGCTCAAACCTTTACACAAATAACCATTCATGACAGGACAAGCCTAGGGTTTTAGACCTAGCTCGAAACCAAACCATTTAGACTTTTCATTCAACGACTCATAGATAACATTCTTTTATTTAAACAAAACTGAGCTTGAAATTACAACTCAAAGGACCAAGCCCTTCGGCTCTGAACACTTTAACCATTTCAACATCTTAGTCACATACCAAACCAAGGGCTCAAGGCCGTAAAAATTTCCATATAGTAAAACGAAGTTAGACATTAGGGCTTTGAATTACAAAACGAGGCATTTTGTTTCTCGGCCATTAAAAAATTTACTCATACAGTATAAAAACACATAGACCGAAGACCTTTTCCATATATCAAATAGTCGATGAATGAACACTTTTAACAGTTACCAAAACTACTACTCCATTATTGAATTAAATCATAACTGAACATTGCACAATAAATAAGCAACTTTTAAATTACAGTAACAACACAAGGTTGAAACCCCAACAACACTCCGACAAACAACATTGAGTTGATTACAGCAACATTAAACATTCTTCTTTATAAACGACCAAGGGTTAAACCCTTCACGCATGTGTTACACTCTTCCAACAAAGTTACTTCACAGCAAAATGCTAGACAGTTATTACCAAGGTAGGTCGAGGATCCCATCCTCCCTATGCTTGTTCCTTAACTTAAAAACTTTACAACGACGGCCACATCCTCAGCCAAAAACACAAACTAAAAAGATTCGGCTAAAACCAACAGCGACCAATAGTTTCCAAGAGTAACCTATAGGGGGAAAACCACCGAGGCTTACCGGTTGGTTGAACCACATCTCCTCTTAAGATTCAAACAAAGCAACCTATAGATGGAAGATATCTGCCATCAACACATGTGATGGTTAAAATATGCATTACGATGATGAAAATATATATTTCCAGAAAACCAATAACATTTTAAAAATGAAACATTACCTTCATAAAAGAAACCGGGATCGAAACTGAGCACTCTTGCGCCGACGAGTTTCCTGAGCTATTCAAAACACCCAAAACAGTACAGTAAACCCTCACTTCAGAGCTCGGCTCTTAAAATTTCAACCAGTGACAGTAAAATCCTTCAGGTCGCAGTTTCGAATCATGGAAGGAGCTCTTAAGAACCTGTTAACAAAACCTAAATATTCGCAAGCCAGTCGTCCTCTCCACCAAGCCACTCATTAACACCAAATGAATGCCAAAGAAACAACCTTGACGAGACATAGTGGAAGACTAGGGTTTAGTCCAAAACCCGAGAGCATCACGAGATCGATGACGGAGATCTTTCCAACCAGGCACATCATGTAATGACCAACAACACCATTTAAGACCACATTAATTACCATTTCCACCATGTAGTCCAGCTCCGTAAAACTTCCAGGTTAAACCTTGCACAACTCAACGATGTGGGCACTATCCTTACGAATCCTTCACTTGACATTATCCACGATAGCAGCCACCGAGAATTCCACCAAGGTATTAGATAGGAGAGTTAATGCTAAAGACTGGACACGAATGGCTGCCTGTGTATAAAGACATTAATACATTTCCCTTTATCGGAATTGGGCATGAAGTTTATGGTTGTAACATAAAATAACATAGCATACTATAAGCACATAGTTACCACCTTTTGTGTTGTATCATTGTTGTGGCCACAACAGATCCTGTGCTTTAGCTAAGCACGGGAACCCCCGACATTCCAACACCCCGAAACCATGAACCTAAAAGATTCGGGTTGCGGGATTTAGGTTTTAATCTTTTGGTGTTAGTGTTCCCGAAATCAGCAACCCGAAAGGTGCAGGTTGTGGGTATCTCGGGTTAATAATTTTGGGAATTTGTCATCCTAAAAACCGACACCCGAAACCCGCAACTAAGGCTTTTGGGAATGTATTTTACCATTTAAATTGCGTTGCGTGTTCCCAAAACCCGCAATCCGCAAGTTTGGGTTGCGGGATGCGGGGAAATATTTTGTGTCTTTTAATAAGTGTTTCCGGTTCCGAAACCCACAACCCGCAAGTTTCGGGTTACGACTTTCAGAAATTTGTTTGCACATTTTTGGTCAGTTTACAATCCCGAAACCTGCAACTTGCAAGTTTCAGGTTGCGGATTTCAGGAATCATGAATAAGTTTGTGAATAGCCACCTACGACCTGAACCCGCTTTCCGCATCAGCTAATCTCAGCCGTTCATTCTTTTTAATCGCATAGTCGAGATTTAATCTGGTAAACCCATAAATAAGGGTTTTTTTCTATTTTCTTTTATCATTTTCACTCTCGGAAATTACTTTGCTGCGCCGATTTTTTACTGCGAATTTTGTAACAAGGGTCGTTTTTACCTGTTTTCAGTTATTTCCAAGTTGGTTTGCGGTCACTGTCGCATTTGCAATTGACATTTTCGATGTTTTGATTTTTCTTTCTTTTATTTATCATATTTTCAAAGCTCCGCCACCATGTCAAAAAATGCCTGGTCTAAGACAGCTCACAAATATTCCCTAACCAAAGACCCCAATTTTGGTATTTTCTCTGATACGCGTGAAAGGGTTACAGATACCTATCAGATAGATTGGTCCAATATATATGCCATATTTGACAATGACGACCTTTCCCACTTTGAAAATGATCGACCTCTGTATGAGAAAAATAGGGCTTCTCAGATACACGCCATTGCTGCTTGTCCTTCCATGTCACCTTACACTGATACTGTCAAATGGATAATTGAGAATGCAAACCCCAAAGACCGGTCGTTCAATGATAGCAAAAGGGCTCAACTGACCCATTTCCATCCTGAGGTATTTATTCGAGCTTTCGCTCTTAAAATGCATGTGCAGACCCTTAGTCCCGAGTTCATACAATCCTCAAAAACTCGACATAACTTCAATGAGATGTTAAAATCATGGATGGTCAAGCCTATTTCCTTTGTGCCTAAAGCTGACAAACTGTACCATATCATCTGGTTCAGAGAACCCTATTCTTTGTTAGTAGCTATGCTTTGTAGGCTTTTTGGCCTTCCTAACTGTTCTATCATTAAAGCTGAATGGGCACCCATAGCACATCATGTGTTAACTACCGGTGAGTCTTTCCCATGGGATTCTATCCTGTCATCTGAATTGAAGAACGCCATTGAAGAGTATCAGAAGGAACCTACCCTAAAGAAACCACATTTCTACCTATCGGCATATGTAATTGATGTTTTCTACTTAGAGTTCCAGTACCCAAACCTAGGTTGGAATTGGACCACTTCAGACCCACCTGTTTGTTAATTTTAGAGCATTAATTCAATATACTCTAGGATCTTTACTGACAGAATAACATGTAGAGCATATCAATCATATCAATCACAACAAGCAATAACATGAGACAATAGACACACAGAGTTTCATTGGGGAAAACCATAAAGGTGAAAAACCCCACAACTTCCTCAGAGATAGAAAGAGCAATGATACAACCCAAGTACAAGAGATAGTCCTCCTAGAAGCTACTCCTCCTTCCTCACTTGTGTGCCGCTTTCTGGAGAGTGTAGAAGTGAATAATGAAGTGATCAAATAGAGTGCATACCGCACTCTATTTATACATGACCTGACTTGTCTAATAAACTAGCAGGGCCGATTTGTCTAACTCAGTCTAATAACCCATGGTAATACTAATAAGGGCCGACCCCACACTTGGTGGTCTAATAAGCCATCACTGCAAGTTACAACACTTGCGACACTTGTCAATACAAATGATGACACTTCTGTATAGAGGAATAATACCATATCTATAGGAGTACAATATACATGGGTGAAATACATTCCGAATTTACATATACATCAACACTCCCTCTTAACTAGGAAGGTATTTCTTGACACAAATCTGCTAGCACAAGTCTTCTTCTTTGGGTCATCGTCATCATCACAGCGGCTGCTATCTCAATCAATCTCTTATCTACTCATCATAGGAATTTTTACAGAGCCCGTCCTTTTTCATACTGGATGTAGGCCCACCACCTGTAGGTCTTCATCATCGCTGGCCATAGTGTGGAATCCTCAGGACTTATTATGTGCGTCACAATGCCTCGAAAGAGTATCCCAGGACCATTTATGTGTCGAAGCACGACCGGCAAGATCTCCCAGGTCTACTTATATGTGACCCCCACCACAATGCCTCGAAAGAGCATCCCAGGACTTATTACGGGCACACAGCCCAACCTATCGGATCTCCCAGGTCTACTTATATGTGGTCATGGAAATGCCTCGAAAGAGAATCCCAGGACTTATTACGGGCACACAACCCAACCTATCGGATCTCCCAGGTCTACTTATATGCCATAGGACAATGCCTCGAAAGAGCATCCCAAGACTTAATACGGGCACACATCCCAACCTATCGGATCTCCCAGGTCTACTTATATGTCCTCCTAGAGAAATGACTCGAAAGAGAATCCCAAGACTTATTACGGGCACATAGCCCAACCTATTGGATCTCCCAGGTCTACTTATATGCTCATCTGCACAACCTGTCCATGGTCATAGAATATCAACCTGATACTCACCATACATCATCCTGATGTACATCATCACATGATCATCCTGATCATCATAGCATCATCCTGATACATATCATATGGAGCAACATCCTGAAGCTCATCATCCATGATCATCCTGATCATATAATGTATCTACTTGATACATATCATCATACATGATCTAACCAATCATACAATGTATCTACCCGATAAATATACAAATACATGATCCAACTGATCATATCAAGCATCCAACATGATGCACATACATATACATAATCCAACTGATCATAACAAGCATCCAACATGATGCTCATTCATATACATGATCCAACTGATCATAACAAGCATCCAACATGATGCTCATACATATACATGATCCAACTGATCATAACAAGCATCCAACATGATGCATATACATATACATGATCCAACTGATCATAACAAGCATCCAACATGATGCATACAGAGCAATAACTAAAGCATCGTCCAGATGCTCATCACACAATGCTTACATCCACATCCATGGGAAGGATCCTCCTTTCACCATGCTTGGAATGGCTCCTGCAAATGTGTTCATAAATTCTTCCTCGAAGTGTCATCTCATGTGATTGCTTCACTCTAGATAGTGGTTTCGTCAACACATCTGCAACCTGCTTATCTGTCGTAACATACAAGAGCTTCACTACTCCTCTCTGCACCATATCCCTGATATAGTGATATTTTATCTCAATGTGCTTCGACCTTTCGTGGAACACTGGGTTCTCAACAGCTTCCCACAACTCTGGTTGTCACAAAATATACCAGTAGCCTCCAACGGAAGATCAAATAGCTCAAATAGTAGCTTTTGGAGCCATACTGCCTCACAACTAGCCGAACAAGCTGCAACATACTATGCCTCGGCTGTACTCAGTACTACGCAGGATTGCTTCCTGCTAAACCAAGAGATCACACCTGATCCCATACTGAAGCAGCACCCAGATGTGCTCTTCTTGTCTGCAACACTACCTGCCTAGTCCAAATCAACATAACCCTGTAGGTTAAAATTTTTATTCGCATCATACTTGAGCCCATAATCAATTGTACCCTTCAGGTACCTCAGAATATGCTTTACAGCAACCAGGTGAACACCTCTAGGATCTGTCAGGAATTGGCTCAATGTGTTCACCGCAAAGCAAATATCTGGTCTCGTATTTGTTAGGTACTTCAAGGACCCAATCATCTGATGATACACCGTGACATCAACCGGCTCAGATGAAGCATCACATAGAAGCTTCAGGTTCGATGCCATAGGTGTGGCCATGGCCTTGTAGTCCATCATCTTGAACCTCTTCAGGATCTCTACTGCATACTTCCCCTATCCAAGGGGGATTCCATCTGCACTTTGCCACACCTCCATGCCTAGAAAATAGTGCATCATCCCCAAGTCCTTCATCTCGAACTCGGCAACAAGCTTCCTCTTCGTGTTGGCAATCAATCTATCCTCTCCTATTACAAATAGGTCATCCACATACAATAAGAGTATCACAGGATTGCCTTCCTCAACCTTGTATTAAATGTTGGAATCCGCTTGACTCTTGGTAAAGCCCAAACTTGATAGAAAATTGTCCATCCTACCATACCAAGTCCCAGGAGCTTGCTTCAAGCCATACAAGGCTTTCTTCAATATGGACACATATGACCCTCTGTCATGTGTCTCAAAACCAAATGGATGCTTCACAGACACTTCCTCCTCGACTACACCATTCAAGAAAGATGTCTTGACATCCATCTGGTGTATCTTCCATTTCATCACTATAGCCAGAGCAAGTACTGATCTAATGGAAGTGTATCTGGCTACAAGAGCAAAAGTTTCTTCATAATCAATCCCTTCTTTCTAGGAGAAGCCATGAGCTACAAACCTTGCTTTATGTTTCTTTATGCTACCATCTGCAACATGCTTTATCTTGTATATCCATTTGGAAGTCACAACAGACTTCCCTTCAGGTCTTGGGACTACATCCCAAACATCATTCTTCATGATCGATTGGTATTCCTCGACCATGGCATCCTTCCATTCTTTCTTTTCCATTGCTTCTTCATAATTGGAAGGTTCTTTGTTCATAATATCACAGAGTAAGGAAACATAGCTAGTATGTGACCTAGTCCTCTTCTTTGCTCTGTGTTCTTCTTCAGGAATGCCATACCTTTCTGCATCTTGAATGAGCTCTCTGTCATTTTTACCAGTTTTTAGTTATTTCCAGGTTGGTTTGCTGTCACTGTTGCATTCGCAATTGACATTTTTGCTGTTTCGATTTTAGTTTTGATTTTTCTTTCTTTTATTTATCAGATTTTCAAAGCTCCGCCACAATGTCGAAAAACACCCAATCTAAGACAGCTCACAAAGATTCCCTGACCCAAGACCCCAATTTTGGTATTTTCTCTGATACGCGTGAAAGGGTTACAGAGACCTATCAGATAGATTGGTCCAAGATATATGCCATATTTGACAATGACGACCTTTCCCATCTTTAAAATGATCGACTTGTGTATGAGAAAATTAGGGCTTCTCAGATACACGCCATTGTTGCTCGTCCTGCCATTTTACCTTACACTAATGCTATCAAATGGATAATTGAGAATGCAAACCCCAAAGACTGGTTGTTCAATGATAGCACAGGGGCTCAACTGACCCAATTCCGTCTTGAGGTCTTTATTCGAGCTTTCAATCTTAAACCGCATGTGTAGACCCTTAGTCCCGAGTTCATACAGTCCTCAAAAAATCGGCATAACTTCAATGAGATGTTAAAATCGTGGATGGTCAAGCCTATTTCCTTTGTGCCTAAAGCCGACAACCTGTACCCTATCTTCTGGTTCAGAGAACCCTATTCTTTGGTAGCAGCAATGCTTTGTAGGGTTTTCGACCTTCCTATATGTTCTGTCTTCAAAGCGGAATAAGCACCCATATCACATCATGTGTTAACTACCGGTGAGTCTTTCCCATGGGCTTCTATCCTGTCATCTGAATTGAAGAACGCCATTGAAGAGTATCAGAAGGAACTTGCCCTAAAAAAACCACATTTCCACCTCTTGGCATATGTAATTGATGTTTTCTGCTCAGAGTTCCAGTACCCAAACCTAGGTTGGAATTGGACCACTTAAGACCCACCTATTCACATTTATCACTCAGCATTATGGGATGGGAACTTTATCCCTTTATTTTATGACATCTGTGATAATTTTTTGGACACTTTTTATTTCAAGATTTTCAAGCAAGAAGCACTTGCATTTTCAGCTGATGCCAAGGATTTCATTAATACCATTGGTGATTGGTATGTTGGTGAATATTTCTCATACATAAGAGTTTATGGAAGTGACACAGTACACCTTCTACCCAGGATAGTTCCTAACAGGCTAGTTATACAAGAAGTCTCCTTTCAGACTGTAATAGATGGTATGTATAAGAAGCTTACAGTTCCTAGAAAGAAAGGATGGCCTAAGTTTGGTTTGAACCTTGGGCCACTGGTTATCCCAACCTCAAATTGGGCTACAGTGCTCGGTGATCAGTTGGATGCTCTAAAGTTAATTCTTGCTCCCAAAAGGAAGCATGATCCAAAGAAACTTCTTGATGCACACCTCAAGCAGATCCATGTTAAGGTAGACTATGTCCATGAGGTAATTCCAGATGACTTCATCTACCAAGGAGTCAACACCTTTTTTGAAGTACTTGCTAGGGCCAACAATTTAGATGAGTAGCATAACATTCTGCACTATCAGGAAGACCTTAAAGCAAGGACCCTAAGCTACAGAACTATGCAGCTAAATTTAATAGAGCAAGTAATAAGAGAAAGAGAAGAGAAGGAGGCTCAGAAAGATAAAGCTCCTCTAATGCTTACTTGTTCAGATGGGGAAAAGGGTAAAGCTCCTATGGATCCTCCTCCTCAAATAAAGACTGTTGAATAAGTCAAGGTTTTGCTGTAGACAGCTCATCAGTTCAAACAGGGTTTGGCACAGATCACATCAGTATTGGATACTTAGGTAGTTGAATATCCGAAGCTCACTGTGGATATCCAAGTGTCTACTGCAGCTACATAGGAAGAAGATGATCTAATGATAATCAAGGCTATCCCAGCTAAGAGACAAAAGATCCTTTCCCCTGCAGCACATATTCCCCCTGAGGACATTATTGATTGTGACCTTGACGAGAAGCCTCATCCTCCAGTATCAGTGATAGAAGAGGTGACTGAAGAATCACAGACAGTTGCTGATTTGTTGAACACCATTGAAATGGATCATTCTTTTCCTGATCAGCAAGAGTTAGAGGTCACAGCAGCTCTTGATATCACAACCAAAGAACTTATGCTACCAGCTATTCAAGAACTTTCTGCCTTGAATTTGGGAATGGAAATTCCACTTCTTTATCACAATTATATCATACTCTCACCACTACCACTATTCCATTCCTAGACAACCCAACCTCTTTTGCCATTCCATCATCAATCATTGTAGAGGCTCAGTCTTTGACTATCCCTCTACAATTACCCACCTCTACCTCATTATCCTTCACCACTAGTGAGGCACCTTTAGTTTCCCATTCATCATCACCTGCCAATGTTGATAATCAAGTTTCACTTTCTGAAGCCTTTGTCTTAGTTCCTTCTCCAACTCAAATTTTATCAGTCACCCAAGCCATCTATACACCTATGACTACCCCTCAAGTCACTGTGCCTATACCCAGTTCTGTTGTCACTCAAACACGCTCGTTGATCTCAACAATAAGCATTAATTCTACCTCCACAACGTTGGTGACTGAGTATGTAGATGATGATACAGTTCCTATTGGGAACTACTTCTACAGCAAGAATGACAAAGCAATAATCAAGAGAACCAGGAAAAAAGGTAAAGATCAAGCTGGGTTAGAGACACTTGTTCCAGACCAGGTAATATGGGATCCTAGGACAAAAAACCCTCGGATTGAAGAAGTTGAAATGACTGCAGCCTTAGGGGTCTTTGCAAGTGCTAATTTTGATTCAGTCCATGTTCTGGATAGGGAAGTTGATCTCACGGAAGAAGAGATCAAGAAACTTAAAGAGGAACTATCCTAGGACAAAGAACAACATGAAGTTGAAGTTGCTGACCTTAGGAAGATATGGGCAGACAGGTTAGGATATTTGGAGTAGAAGAATTCTACTCTCCAGACTGAGTTGTGTATAGCATAAGCTCAAAAAGCTTCCAATGCAGAAAAGATAGCTATTCTGGAAAGACAAGCTGAGGATGCAACTGCAAGTGCAGCCTCCTCCAATTTTTCTAAGTTTACGTCCCTTGAGTTCAATAATATGGCCCTCCAAGTTAATTAGGAACATCACAAGTTGCTTGAAAAGTTATACATTTCTCTGGATGAAATTAGGGAGACTTTTATCACATTCTATAAAATGTCTTCTACCCATGAAAAACAGAAAGACAAGAGACTCCAAGCATCCAAGGCATAGGAGAATGTTTCTGAATGGCAGGGATACATAAAAGACAGACCAGAGGATATACCAGTTCTTAGCAGCTTCCAGTTTAAGAAAATTAAAGCCTCATTGAACACTTGGCTCGATTTAAATGAGACAACTAAGGAGATCATTAGGAAGTCAAAAGATATCTGCACTAGGCATTGGTATGCAGTAGACAACATCATGGATGTTCTCCAGCTCCCACTTATGGATCCTATTCTTGAGGCCTACCCGCCCAAATGCCGACTTGAAGAGATTGAATGCAGATGTGAAGAAGCTGAACAGAAGATCCGAGCCCTCGATTAAGTCAGCATTGATGATGTGGACATGCTTATTAGGAAACCGTTCATTATGGAGGGAAAAATCCACATCTACCTTCGCACTTGGCATAACCTAGAAAATTATGATATGGAAAACAATACATGTAACGCCCAGCTGGGATTATAATCTGTCAACTATCCAAATATAGACGAGTTGTTGGAGATTTGGGATAAGTGGCAGTATTTTCTGGATCGATAGCTTTACCCAAATTTTTGTAATCCCTATCTTCTAGGAATTTCCATTTGTACTCTATTGTAATTTCCTATTTAAAGAGGAATGCCTCTCTTAGTTATGGGGGATAATTTTGGGGTTAGAAATCAGCAAGAGATGACTGGAGATACTCTGTCTTTGCAGAGCTTTGTAATTTTGTTTATAGACTTTATTAACACAGTAAAGTAATCTCTTTCAATCATCTCTTGTTTATTGTTCAAGTTTCTTTGGCAATACCTGATTTCTTATTTCAAATTGTCATCTACATTGTGTGATCCTTTTGCATATATAAATTAATGCACAGATCTGTTATACTGATTTCTCTTATGACTGGTCTTTGTATAAAAATATGTTGTTAAGTTTCTTTAATTAAGATATCTTTCTTTATCGATTTCTGCAAATGATCCATAGCAATTTCAATCATTGTTAATTTTTCAATTAACAAGGTGATTACAGGTTGATCTTGAACAGGTTTAAATGCTTAAATTTTTGGCATTAATTTTCATTAATTGATTATGATCTAAGCTGATGAGTGAGTGCATTTTTAAACATTTATGTTGAAGTTGGAAAACATACTTATCCATTTCACATCAAGATTGATCTGCACAACAAATGAGATTTTCCCTAGATTAGAACTAACCTAGTGTAGATCCTTCAGTCTTAAATAGGTTAAGTTAGAATGTACTAAGTTTTCATACTTTTGTTTTCCTTAAGTGGAGAACCGATCTTAGTGATCGAAAAACCAACTCATAGAGTGCCAGTGGAGGACGAATATTCATGGGATATTTCCATACCAAACAGGCTAGGGATAGAACTGCCATTGCGTAGGGTATTTCGAAGCCTTTCAGTCTGGGTTTTCACCCTCTACTGGGAGCCTTGGACCCATTCCAACACCTTGCAATTACCCTGTAGCCTTGAGGCCTCAACAATCGCTAGGCATCGAATTATGTATAAAGTTCCACATGATGATCACATTTCATATAGTAACATATTTTGTACCATTGTATATAGTTTACGCATTATAGGAAATGCATGATATTTGCATATAGTTTATGCATTATAGGAAATGCTTGATATTTTGCATATAGTTTATGCATTATAGGAAATGCATGGTATTTTGTATATAAGTTTATATTTCACAAATGCACACTTTAACCATATATGTATTTCATTGTGCATAGTAAAAGAACAACGATAAAATTGAAATACATCACTATCCAATAGCATAGTAGAGTTATTTCCTATATTAAGACGATGCTTTTCCTTGATCCTTCAATATTGAATAAGTTATCATAACCTAGATAATACGTTGAATAATTTCAATGACATTTACATAGTATTGGTTAAGACCTGTGTTATGTTTTTCAAAGACGGGTTTCCTAAATTGGATTTCAAGAGAAGGTTCTTCTATTTTTTGTATTAAGTTGCAAAACGTAGGACTTCAAACTATAATTCAAATCAAACAAACCAGAACGATGTTGACATGAAGTTAACTAAGATACCTGACTCGATGAAGGGAAGATAATCCTTTCCTACAGTTATATATTACAATTTCAGAATGCAGAACATTACTGAAAAATAACTTGTATTTTTATCACTCTTACCTGTGTTCTGCAACATCAAGATTCAAATGCTTTAGCTACATAGCTAAGTAAGCCTCAGGGTACCTCGTAGGACCCCTTCATCATCATCAGAAAGCAAACAGTCAGCACATATGAAGAAAACTATATCACAGGTGAACATAAATACATCACATATTTCAGAGTTTAACATAAACAAATATTGTTGTAACATGTTTTAAAAAATGATCAAAATAGCATTATCAATAATAGTTCATTAGTTAAGAAGATAGACATTTATTTTACTTCCGCACATCAACTTTTGTGTTAAATGCCTTCTCAGAAAAAAATTAAATTTTTATGAATTTTCGAGATGGTACAGTGATCCAATCATGAGACATAGTTTGTATGATTGAGTGGTGTATAGAGCCTCAACATGATAGCAAGCTGCTATCTCTGGTTCAGAAATAAAATATATATAGAACCTTCTGTTGGTAGGAAACTTGTAGATCAACATTTGTTCATGAACAAGACCAACAAACCAACATTCACATGAAAAAGGTTAGCACTGGTATAGCACAACAATATGATTAAGATGGAACACCCAGATAATGAATTTTCCAAGAGATATAGACCATGATAAAAGAAATATGGTATACCAGACTTTACATGGACGAACAATCTAGCCGTGATAGTCAACTTGTCTTTCTAAATACATGGGAAAGTAAACAAGGTAACAATGGACCTTGACCACTTTCACCAACTCAAAAGTTTATTTTTGCAAGGTAACAATGGTCCTTGACCACTTTCACCAATTCACAATCTATCCAACTAGGCAATTAAGGGAAAACCATTAAGAGTAACTTATTTACATGACAAGATAGAATTTATAGAAATACTCTGCAACCATACCTAAAGTTTTTGTTTGGTGAGATTTGGTGTCATTTAGAGGATTTTAATGGATTGCAATTGTTAAAAATGTCTTGTGTGTCACCTTCACCCTACTTTAAAAGGGTTTTAGTTAGGGATTGGTGGACCCAACATTGACATGCAACCACTCCTTAAGTTTGTACTTTGTGCATAAGTCTAGTTTCATATGGTGAATACCTTGCATCAATCAAAGATGTTATGCGAGGGTTACAATGATTTATTCATAGTATGGACTGTTATTTGAAGTTTGAACAAACTATAAACTAAAAAATTACTACCATAATTTCATCACAAGAATTGGGTTGCTGGAAGGAGACAGTGTCAAACCATGAGTCAAGTAAACTATACTTGGAAACCATTGTATAAAGAACTCGAATCTTTTGTTGCTCCAGGACTTGGCACAGTAAACAGTCAAATAAAAAACTAAGAAAATCGATGTCAGCAAAACTCATTGCACTTGAAGCTTGACCACTAACTACAATTTAGACTCTGTTGAGTGTTTAGGAGAGGGAAAGTGGCGAGGAGTGTTGTTGGAGGAGTAGTGGGCGTCGGGCATGCTAGGGTTAACATTAGAACCCACAAAACATTAAAAAACAAATCTTAACCAAGAAAAATCACTGGAAATGACATTTTAGAACTGCATTGTATCCCATTAAATGCTTGACATTGAGGTGACACAGAGGATGTCCAAATATTCTATTGTTTGAAAATTGGGGCTTCTTTCCAAGAGGTTTGGTACTTTGAGATTGTAAAGGAGTCATTAACAAAGTGAGTTTTAACCATTTTCCCAATGTCTAGTTATGGGAGAGGAATCCCTCCAATTAAATCCAAACTCACCTCAGAGCCAACTAAATAGACATGGGCCTCAATGGTTGACATGGAGGCTAGTTCCAATTGCACCCCTATATAATAGACTTGAAAAGTTTGAACTCCTTGAAAGAGCATTGTTGAATATTGTAACTTCTAAGAATATTATATTTGTACATTAATTATTCCGGAGATGTTCCATCCCTCCGATGTGATTTTATTATGTATCCGGAGATGTTTATTCCTCCGAGGAATTAGGGTAACTAGGGTTGTTAGACCCACCATGTGGGGGTCGGCCCTAAAGTTAGGTTTTAGGGGTTATTAGACTTCTCCAGGAGAGGTCGGCCCCATTAGGTATTTTTGGTGGTCAGGAGTGTGTATAAATAGAGGAGGTGAACTCCTCATTAGATCACTCACTCACTTGTGGAAAGTGGCGCACTTGTCTGGGAGATCTGCTAAGGAGGATTAGAAGGAGGGAGCACATCTTGTATTTTGGTTAATCATCTTATTGAGGAAAGCTTTGTTGGGTTTTCTACCCCATGAGGGTTTCTCAGGGTAAATATTGTGTCTATCTTGTGATTATGCTTCTTTTAGTGATCCTGCTAGTCTATTTGGTTTAAACTTAACATGGTATCAGAGCTAGACTGAATAGGACATCTTTCACAAGGTAAGAATACCTCTCTCTCTCTCTCCGGTGAAGTTGGGGTTTCAGCCCAAAGTTGGTATTATTGATTGTTGGTTGCATGGCTGGATATACCTTTTCAATACCTTTCTTTTAAGCCCTAGATAGAACTTTTTGGTTGGGTAGAACTTCGGGAAAGTCAAACCCTAATTCTACCAAAAGTGCGATACGTCAGAATTTGGTTTCAGAAAAAAGCTGGAATTTTTGAATTCTGATTACATGGCTGGATAGGCCTTCTCAAGAGCATTCTTTTGAGCTATAGATCAAACTTTTTGGTTGAGTAGAACTCCCGGAAAGTCAAACCCTAATTCTACCAAAAGTGCGATAAAATTCGGTTCCAGATTCCGAAAAAGTGAAAAGTAACTTTCTGGGTAAGTCTACTCTGTCTCTTGGACTCCCCCAAGAGAAGATGGCTCCCAACACTAAGCTTGAGGACAAGCTAGAAGGTATAGAGAATTTTCGGGCATGGAAATACAGAATTGGTCTCATTCTTGAAGAGAATGATCTTGCTCATTATATCAAAGAAGAAGTTGCAGAACCAGAAGGAGAAGAAGCCAAAGAAAAGCACAGGAAGGATTTGATTAGGGCAAAGAGAATCATAGCTGATTCTATTAAAGACCACTTGATTCCCCAAGTGGCTTCCAAGAAGACTCCAAAGGAAATGTATGATGCCGTAGGAAGAATGTTTGAAGGAAAGAACATCAATAGGAAGATGAACCTAAGGACTCAATTGAAGAGTAACAAGATGCACAAAGGAGAATCCATTCAAGATTACTTCTCAAGGGTTTCACAAATCAAGGAACAACTAGATGCAATCGGTGATACCCTTGATGAGGATGAACTTGTGATGACTGCTCTCAATGGTCTCACTAGACCTTGGGAATCATTTATACAAACCATGTGTGCCAGGAAAGAAAGAATGAAGTTTGATATAGTGTGGGAAGATTGTGTTCAAGAAGAAGCTAGGGTTGCAAACAGAGAAGCTCTTCTCAAAGAGGATGACCAAGCTTTGGCCACTCATACCAAAAGAATAAGAATGAGTCATCTCAAGAGAGTTGACCACAAAGGATCTCAACACTTCTCTAGATCTAACAAGAGAAGAGGACCCAATTCAGCAAGAGATCTTTCCACAGTAGAATGCTACAATTGTCATAAATTAGGACACATCTCCAGATTTTGTCCTTCTCCAAAGAAGAAGTTCTTCCACAAAAGACATCATGCACATATGGCAGAAAATGACAGTGAAGAAGAAGAAGAAGAAGAAGAAGAAGAAGAAGAAGAAGAAGAAGAAGAGGTAGAGGCAAGACCTAGAAAGAAAAGGTCTAAAGGAAAGAAAGAAGATCCAGAAGAATATGTCCTATTCTTTGCACTCTCTGGATCTGTATCTCCTGGAGAAGATACATGGCTCATTGACAGTGGTGCTTCTAAGCACATGACAGGACAAAGGAAGACTTTCTCAAATCTTGAAGAAAAGTCTTCTTCACAAAAGGTATCTCTAGGAGATGACTACCAGTACCCCATCAAAGGAATTGGTGAAGCTAGCTACAAGCTAGATTCTGGAACACCCTTGAAGATGAAAGACATCTTATATGTACCAGGTCTAAAGAAGAACCTCCTCTCTATCTCAACACTAGATAAGAAAGGCTTTAGAGTGGCTTTCATAGATGGACAAGTACTCATGTGGTCCAAAGGAAAGACAATTAAAGATGTAGTTGTTATTGGTGAAGAAGAAGGAGGCCTCTATAAGCTAAAGGGCCATCCAGAAGCTGCCCTTGCTCATGAAATCTCTAGCCCCAGTGAGCTTTGGCATAGAAGACTAGCTCACATCAACTATAAATCCTTACCCTATGTAAGCAAGGTAGTCATAGGATTACCAGACTTGAAAGTTGATCATGATGGCTCATGTAAAGGGTGTAAGAAAGGGAAAAATATCAAGAACCCCTTTCCAAAGAGTGAAACAAAGACTAAGAACATTTTAGAGCTAATACACTCAGATGTATGTGGACCAATGCCCACCACTTCTCTAAGTCAGTTTGAATACTATCTTTCATTCATTGATGACCATTCAAGGAAAACTTGGATATACTTCCTGAAAGGTAAGAATGAAGTCTTTGGAAAATTTAAAGAGTTCAAGGCTCTAATAGAAAATCTATCAGAGAAGAGAATCAAAATTCTCAGAACAGATAATGGCGGAGAATTTACCTCAAAGGAATTTGAGGACTTTTGTAAAGAAGCTGGAATTAAAAGGGAACTAACTACTCCTTATAATCCCCAACAAAATGGGGTGGCTGAAAGGAAAAATAGAACAATCATGGAAGCTGTGAAGACCATGATACATGACCAAGATCTTCCCATGTATCTATGGGCTGAAGCAGCCAAGACAGTAGTATATGTGCAAAATAGATTATCTCATAGTGCTCTTGATTTCAAAACTCCAGAAGAAGTGTTTACAGGTAAGAAGCCTGAGGTAAGTCATCTTAAAATATTTGGGTGTCCTGTGTACATTCACATTTCAAAAGAAAAGAGAACCAAGTTGGACCCTTCTGGTAAGAAGGGAATATTTGTTGGTTATTGTGAATCATCCAAAGCCTTCAGAATTTATATTCCAGGTTTTCATCACATAGAAATAAGTAGAGATGTAACATTTGATGAAGAAGCATCTCTCAAGAAATCCAAGAAGTGCCAACTTGAAGAAATCTATGAAGAAGATACTTCTCCCAGGATCACAGAGGCTATGCCCATTCCTGAAGATGATTCTCCAGAGGATCATGACATGTTGGAACCACAAGAGCCTCCTATTTCAGACTTATCCAAGAAAAGAAGGCCAGCATGGGCCAGAGATATTATTCAAGGGGCTGAAAGATATGGAGCTCCTAAAGGCTCCACTAGAGAAAGAAAGAAACCAAAGCTAGTGTCCAACTACATGGCCTTGATGTGTGATCTTGTAGATCAACTACCTACCAGCTATGAAGAGGCAGCCCAGAAGAAAGAAAGGGTAGAAGCAATGACAGAAGAATATCAGTCAATAATGAAAAATGATGTTTGGGATATAGTACCCAAACCAAAAGATAAAAGTGTGGTTTCTTCCAAATGGATTTTCAAGATAAAACATGCTGCAGATGGTAGCATTGAAAAATACAAAGCAAGATTTGTAGCCAGAGGATTCTCTCAGAAGGAGGGAATTGACTATGAAGAAACATTTGCACCAGTTGCTAGATATACTTCAATTAGAACTATCATGGCACTTGCATCCATGATGGAGTGGAAATTACACCAAATGGATGTTAAGATAGCTTTTCTGAATGGTGTAATTGAAGAAGAAGTATACATAGAGCAACCACAAGGGTTTGAGGTTAATGATGGAAGAACTCATGTATGCAAATTGAAAAAGGCATTATATGGGTTTAAACAAGCTCCCAGGGCTTGGTACGGAAGTATTGACAATTTCTTAACTAGCATGGGATTTACCAAAAGTAAAGCTGACCCAAATCTTTATCTCAAAGTGATGGATGATGAACCAGTTATATTATTGTTATATGTAGATGATCTATTTCTAACTGGAGATGAGAAACAAATTATTGAAAGCAAGAAGAAGCTTTCTTCAGAATTCGAGATGAAAGATCTCGGATTAATGCATTACTTCTTAGGCTTAGAAGTATGGCAAGAACCAAAAGGAATCTTTCTAAATCAAGGTAAGTATACTGTGGAGATTCTCAAAAGATTTGATATGTTGGAGTGTAAAGCCATGGCCACTCCCATGGACTCCAACTTAAAGTTATTAGTTAATGATTCATCAGAATTAGTGGACATAACTCTATATAGACAAATCATTGGATCATTGATGTACTTAACAAATACTAGGCCTGATATATGCTTTGCTGTAAATACCCTAAGTCAGTATCTAGTAGAACCTAGAAAGGTTCACTTAATAGCTGCAAAGCACATAATGAGGTACCTAAAAGGTACATTAGATTTTGGCCTATTTTATCTTGGAGGTCATGAACTCAGACTACATGGTTACTCAGATTCTGATTGGGCAGGTAGTGTCTCAGATAGAAAAAGTACTTCAGGTGGATGTTATGGTCTTGGATCTGCCATGATCTCATGGTTCAGCAAGAAACAATCTAGTGTGGCCCTCAGTACTGCTGAAGCAGAATATATAGCTGCCTGCTCTGCCAGCTGTGAAGCAGTATGGCTTCGGAAACTTTTATTTGGAGTTTTTGACTTAGAAATGGACCCCACTGTGATCATGTGTGATAATCAAAGCTGCATCAAGATGACTGAAAATCCTGTATTTCACTATAAGTCAAAACACATAGAGATCCGATACTTTTATATACGAGATATGGTGTAGAGAGGAGCTATCAAGCTCGAGTATATAAGCACTGAGGATCAAATTGCTGATATCCTGACGAAACCTCTATCTCAAATAAAGTTTGAACACTTCCGAGACAAGCTTGGTGTAGTTTAGAAGGACCCTCCTCGAAAGGGGGAGTAGCACAGTATCCGACAACAAGTCTATCTCATCAATGATGAGGTTACCTATTTACTGCACCTAGTTACCTAAAATTATTTAGATTTAGGACTCTTATATTCCTTCTTTTGATGATAGATGTATACATGCTTTTGATGTTAGTTTTGATGATAGATGTATACATGCTTTTGATGTTAGTTTTGATGATAGATGTATACATGCTTTTGATGTTAGTTTTGATGACAGATGTATACATGCTTTTGATGCTAGTTTTTTGATGATGATGATACATGTTGTGGTTATACATGTTTTGATGATGATGATACATGTTGTGGTTATACATGTTTTGATGATGATGATACATGTTGTGGTTATACATGTTTTGATGATGATGATACATGTTGTGGTTATACATGTTTTGATGATGATGATACATGTTATGTTTTGATGATGATGATACATGTTATGGTTATACATGTTTTGATGATGATGATACATGTTGTGGTTATACATGTTTTGATGATGATGATACATGTTATGTTTTGATGATGATGATACATGTTATGGTTATACATGTTTTGATGATGATGATACATGTTGTGGTTATACATGTTTTGATGATGATGATACATGTTGTGGTTATACATGTTTTGATGATGAGGATACATGTTTTGTTATACATGTTGTGAAGGGATTGGATCATTCCTGGACTTCAGTCCTAAAGAAGAGCCGTAGACGTATGTCTTCGAAAATGAAGTTCTTGATGAACATGTGAAGGAATTGGATCATTCCTGGACTTCAGTCCTAAAGAAGAGCCGTAGATGTAAGTCTTCGAGAATGAAGTCCTTGGTGGATGGTGAAGGATTAAGTCATCCTTGGATGTAGGTCCTAAATGTACGGTGGAGGATTAAGTCATCCTTGGACGTGGTCCCAAATGTACGGTGGAGGATTAAGTCATCCTTGGACGTGGGTCCTAAATGCACGGTTGAGGATTAAGTCATCCTTGGACATAGGTCCTAAATGTATGGTTGAGGATTAAGTCATCCTTGGACGTGGTCCTAAATGCACGGTTGAGGATTAAGTCATCCTTGGACGTAGGTCCTAAATGGACGGTTGAGGATTAAGTCATCCTTGGATGTGGGTCCTAAATGCACGGTTGAGGATTAAGTCATCCTTGGACGTAGGTCCTAAATGTACGGTGGAGGATTAAGTCATCCTTGGACGTGGTCCCAAATGTACGGTGGAGGATTAAGTCATCCTTGGACGTGGTCCTAAATGTACGATGGAGGATTAAGTCATCCTTGGACGTGGTCCTAAATGTACGGTGGAGGATTAAGTCATCCTTGGACGTGGTCCTAAATGTACGGTGGAGGATTAAGTCATCCTTGGACGTGGTCCTAAATGTACGGTGGAGGATTAAGTCATCCTTGGACGTGGTCCTAAATGAACGGTTGAGGATTAAGTCATCCTTGGACGCTGTCCTAAATGTACGGTAAGGATTGGATAATCCTTGGACTTTGGTCCTGTAAACTGAGCCGTAGACATGTGGTCTCCGAGAACATGATAGGACTGGATCGTCCCTAGACTTCGGTTCAAAAGGCACATGATAGGACTGGATCATCCCTGGACTTCGGTTCAAAAGGTACATGACTGGACATAGATAACTGGATTGATCGTGTGATGATGATGCTGATGATCGTGTGATGACGATGCTGATGATCGTGTGATGACGATGCTGATAATCGTGTGATGACGATGCTGATGATCGTGTGATGACGATGCTGATGATCGTGTGATGACGATGCTGATGATCATGTGATGAAGATGCTGATGATCATGTGATGACGATGCTGATAATCGTGTGATGACGATGCTGATGATCGTGTGATGGCGATGCTGATGATCGAGTGATGACGATGCTGATGATCGTATGATGACGATGCTGTTGATTGCATGTTGACGATGCTATTATGACGATGCTGATGATTGAGTACTATCAACTCTGATGATGCTGATGTTCCAGTAACTGGTCAAGTTACTGATGATGATGAATTGAAGAAAGCTTCCGATGATATATAGATGATGTAGTAAATGACTCCTTGCTCCTGCAGATGTTGTTATAATATCCTTCTCATTAAGGGGGAGTGTTGAATATTGTAACTTCTAAGAATATTATATTTGTACATTAATTATTCCGGAGATGTTCCATCCCTCCGATGTGATTTTATTATGTATCCGGAGATGTTTATTCCTCCGAGGAATTAGGGTAACTAGGGTTGTTAGACCCACCATGTGGGGGTCGGCCCTAAAGTTAGGTTTTAGGGGTTATTAGACTTCTCCAGGAGAGGTCGGCCCCATTAGGTATTTTTGGTGGTCAGGAGTGTTTATAAATAGAGGAGGTGAACTCCTCATTAGATCACTCACTCACTTGTGGAAAGTGGCGCACTTGTTTGGGAGATCTGCTAAGGAGGATTAGAAGGAGGGAGCACATCTTGTATTTTGGTTAATCATCTTATTGAGGAAAGCTTTGCTGGGTTTTCTACCCCATGAGGGTTTCTCAGGGTAAATATTGTGTCTATCTTGTGATTATGCTTCTTTCAGTGATCCTGCTAGTCTATTTGGTTTAAACTTAACAAGCATTTTGTAATAACAATAGAGGTAGAGGCATATGCAAATAGGGTTTCAACATTGTTGATAAAGGATGGACTAAACTGTAGGGCTAGAGAGCATTGACTTGTAAACTTTGTAAAGAATTTCCTAAGGATAGGGGCCTTGCCATTGGCCATCTTATTTAGGCTAGGTCACATGCTTTTCTATACTCTTCTTTAAGTTTGCATAGAATCAGATCAAGGTACTTGGGTAGCCTCCTTCCTTTCTCTAAAGAGGCCTTGTGTTTGAAATACCATTCTACATGAATGCTCTACAAATTCTCTTCCAATTTATTCTTGGTTGGAGGTTCAACACAAAGAATTTTTTAAAGAAGAAATAGTTTTACTATATTCCTTAGTGGAAAGGGTCTTAAAGAATGATTTCATAGTTTTTTACCTATTCTCTCGGAAATATCTAGTCAATCTCTTAGTTGATATCTTTCTGCTTGATAGACATGTCCACCTAAATCATGTTGCACACCTTTGTTACAAAAGCTTTATTTTCTTCATCATTAGGGGCCCATTGAAACTCCTCACATGAGACCCTCTAGTTCACTAAGCATTGAATTATTGGGACTATGACAAATTTGAGCAATTTATTTGCCATAATCTAGCGTAAAAGTGATTGTTTAGGAGATGGCTTCTTACCACCGAAGTATCCAACCATTTACCCCATGTGGCTTGCACATTAAGTTCTATAAAATACAATTACATTTGAGGGAGCCTGGGATTTGGAGGTGATAAATATTCATGATATATCGGGTTTGGGGCATCCACATGTTGGCAACTTGAGTTGTCTAACCTCTAGATGAATTGAAATAGGATATTTCTAATGAGAGGAGATCCCTATTGAGCCTTCGATAAATTTTCTTTGGCTCTTTCTTGAAATTTATTTAAGTGAACCAAGCCTTTGTAGAACCTGATGTATATTTTGGTAGAGGTCATATAGCCGATGGCAGGCCTTCAAAATTGGATAGGGTTCTTTTTTTCACAGATGGTAGGCACATCAACAATGCCCCTTCTTTATCCTCTGAACAATCAACCTTTTTGAAATCCCTATAGAGAATCCAAGGGATGTTAAAGAGTTCATGGTGAATATGGAGAATCTATGGAGCTCTTGATGGTGAAGATTGAGACAAGGATGAAGGTGGATGCACAATATTTCCATCAGGACGGAATTGAAGGAAAACATCTCATTCTCTTCAACTCCACATACCAGGAATGGTTGTCATGTCAGAATTGATATTGCTAGTCAATGTGCTCATGCTTAAGAAAATACTTAGCCAAATTACCTTACATATGCATCCAAAATTGAGTTTGAAATAGGTGCATGATGGGTGCATTTTGAAACCCATAACATGGCTGCTAAGAATTCTTGACTTCTGAACATGTAGTTATCAAAACAATAAACGAAAATGATACCAATTGAGGGTTAGACTAGGACCTGACCAAAACTGGATATACTCATATGGAAGCCACTAATAATGTGAATCATTTGGGTGGGAATATGATGTAGTGTCATAATGAGGGTCGTTAAAAATGAAAGAGAGTAAAATAGAGTCAACAAATATGGATCACCACTTTGTTGATCTCAGATATGTGCACCAAGTTCGTAGGCAACATGTGGCCACAACACCTTGACTAGCATCATTGTACACCATAATTTTTTTTCTTGTGAATGAATGTCAATGAATCAACTAGAAAGGTGTTTACACCAGTATTCCAAACTATAACATATATCCAATAGTTAGTCATAGGTATCAACTCTTGGGGCAATAGGGG
Source organism: Larix kaempferi (assembly GCA_027924585.1). Taxonomy (NCBI): domain Eukaryota; kingdom Viridiplantae; phylum Streptophyta; class Pinopsida; order Pinales; family Pinaceae; genus Larix; species Larix kaempferi. The sequence continues at coordinate 771,885 of BSBM01000895.1, forward strand.
AAATCACTATTGAAACATAGGTAGGAGCAACAAATTAACATGCAAAGCAAATGGACAACGTGTGAAAGGAAAGTACCTAGTCATGTACAGAATTTATGACAACTCCATAACAATATCCTTGAGGCTGACTTGAACTATCTTCTCATTATTATCTGTGCCCTGAAAAGTGCCAATCAAAGTTAAACAAAATAAATCTGGCAAACAAAAATTATCGAACAAAATAAAATATGGTAAACAAAAATTATCGAAGTACCTGTGTAACTACTAAAAACAATGTAGGTATTATGTCTTCACAATGCCCTTGATTTTTAGACTAAAAATTGAAGTTCAAAGATAATATATAAGTTCATGAATTTAGAAATATAATTTAAAGAAACGAAAATCATGTAAACATAAAATATCCATACTTGTGTGACTACTGGAAATTGTGCAGGCATTGTCTCTTCTGCATTTCCTTGATTAGTAGTCTAAAAATTGAAATTCAAAGTAAATTTATATATTACCCATAGATGGATATGAATTAACCATAGAGATATTTCATAGTTGGTATTTTTAAAAAATGTATGTGCACCCTTACAATGTTGGTATTAACTTTGAAGAAATTGCATATGTAGCATTTTTGCAAGGATGTTGTCCGTATGAAGTTCAAAGATAATATATAAGTTCATGAATTTAGAAATATAATTTAAACAAAATAAAATCATGTAAACATAAAATATCCATAATTGTGTGATTATTGGAAACTGTGCAGGTGTTGTCTCCTCAACATTTCCTTGATTAGTATCCTGAAAATTGAAATCCAAAGTAAGTATATAATTTTGGGAATTTATAAATATGGTTTTAACAGAATAAAATATTCTTAACATAAAATATCGATACCTGTGTAACTATTGGAAACTATGCAGGTATTCTCTCTTCAGAATGTTGTTCATTTGTACCGCTAAACTGAAAATTCCTTAATATGTGAGAGTCACAACAGTAAAAATTACATCACTTAGTTATTTTCAATTTAAAGTAAATATTCATATAGTAATACCCGTTTCACCTTAGCATCAACATGTTCATGATCAACAGAATGTTCCGCAGAGAAGAAGGAATGCCCATTTAAGAATGATGAAAAGTGCATAAGTTCGAATAAATATATGGATGTGAGGCATTTTAGCTCAAATCAATAAACATGTACGTTTTTAACATTAGTAATATCATGCTTGTACATACCTCACCCAATCTCTGTGTTTCATGGGAAATGAATCTCTGACAAGTATCTCTACAGCTTGCTACATATTCTGATGCAGGGGCATCTTGTAGAGACAACCATGTGAGCGTTTCGACACACGTTGCAGCTCAAGGTTGAATCAAGGGAACCTGAATATAAGAAGGAGCTTACTCGAATATCTTGATAATAGTATGTTTTTAGTTATAGAATAGTAGTTAGAAATAATTGGCTAATTTTAGCTCCCTGCGAAGAGACTAAGCCACCTAGATAGACTGTTACAAGATTTTTAGGAATTATTTACTTAAAATTAGAAAGAAACCTTTCAGCTGGGCAAGAAGAGCTGGCGAATGGCATTTTTGGACATCGATTTTTGTAATTCCAGTTAGAGAGGAATTGGAAGAGTTTTCTGTCATAATAAAAGAGAGAGAGAAATATGTGAAGGCCTGCTAATTAATAAAAGAAGAAATTCAAGATTTTGGGGAGAAGATGAAGTGATTTGTGTGAATGATTCAATTGTGAATGAATAATTTCTTCTCCTACTTCCTTCATTTTCTGAGTTCACCGTAACCATGTTTTGTTTGCATGTATGAAGGCATTTTAGCTATCTGCCACCAGAGCCCACGGATTACAGTCATACCAGGTTTATTTCAGTAGAACTAGGCGCAGAAACCGACCATTTTGTCCATGCAATACCTGAGATGGCCCAATAAGGCACGGTTGAGCTGAAATCCATCATAGAAACCCTCTGCGGTTGGAATATGGAAGGGACTAATGTCTTCCCAGTCGCAGGTGCAGGGGCGATTCTCATATGAAAAAAAAAATCGATTTAGGGCTTCAAACGTAGATGAGTCTCCAGATACCAGTGGGATGAGGCTCTTCTAACGGGCGTTGAAGGATTCAACGAGCTCATCTATTCTTGCAATCGGGGTTGAGGAATACCCACCGAAAAAAATTGAAAGAGAAGATGTGGCTACAGAGCATGTTACATCCACCTCCTACCGTCAAATCAACATTTTGACTACCCAAGGAAATCCATAGTTGGGAAAGGATTCCTGAACCGTGATTCCTTATTGAATGTTGCCAACCCCAGGGGAATAGAACCTGTGAAGTGAAGCCTAACCCACCATTGCGATTTGGACATATGGACAGGGTTATTTGAGAAGTAGCATAGATTCAACCTGGGTACCTGAATCTTAGTAGGGGGGATTCAGATACAAAATCCTGAGGCCTTATACAGTGTTTCCAACCTTCAATAAAGCTGAGAAGACTCATGTAGCTCATGTAGTGATAAGCTCCTAAAGGTTCATACCATTTCCTAGCATCAATTTTGGTATCAGAGCAGGAGATTTGCTCAATAAAATAAGGAAAAGACATGGCTATCCGGGTTGGTAGAGCTCGGGGTCGTGGCAGAGGAAGATCAACAATAAATACAGAGGTCATGGAGGAGTTGAGAGAGCTAAGAGCATGCATGGCAGCTGTAGAACTAGGCCGACAAAGAGGTCTAGTAGCAGGAGATGTGAGTGAACCTGAAGAGGAAGAATGTGAAGAGGAGACAACCCCTATAGCAGAGACACCTGAGATGAGATGCCTCCGATCTATTTTGAGAACCACATCTAGACCAAAGCGTGAGCTACCCATCTATGAGGGAATCCTTACTGCTGAACACCTCATTGACTGGATCAGTGAGTTAGACAAATATTTTGAGTATGATGAGATCGAGGAAAATAGGAAAGTCAGATTGGTAGTGACATGGTTGAAGGGGCACGCATCCCTCTGGTGGGATAGTGTGCAGGAAGAGAGGAGAAGGAAGAATAAGCCACTAATCAAGAGATGGGATAGGATGGTGGCCAAGATGAAGGCCAAATTCTTGCCCAAGGATTACCAGCTGACCCTGTATAGGCAAATGCAAAATCTGAGGCAAAGAGTACTGACTGTGAGAGAGTACACCGAGGAATTTTACAAAGTAAATTTGAGAGCTGGTTATGTGGAGGAATCAGCTAAGAAGGCCTCCAAATATGTAAATGGCTTGAGGATGGAGATCCAGGATGAAATCAGCATGATATCACCGAGGACAATGGAAGAGGCCTACAAGTGTGCCTTGAGAGCAGAAATGAAGTTGTCGAGGAAACAAAACTTCAATAGAGGAAGGGGCTCAACCAAAGGGAGAGGACAATCAGCTGGGAGGGAGAAGTTTGCATCCCAAAAGGGAGAGTCCAACAATTTGAATCAGCAAGAGTAGCAAGTCAGACACAGTGAACCTAGAGGGAGAAGACCCTACAAGGGAAGTAGAGGTAGAGGGAGAGGCATAGAATCTATCTTTCGGTGCTACAAGTGTAACAAACTAGGTCACAGGTCTTTCGAGTGCCCAGAGAAGGAAAACACAGGACAGAGAGGAGCCTATGTAGCTCTGAAAGGACAACAGCAAGACGAATTGCTTGTGGCTGAAAACCTACCTAATACTGGAGAGTCTTTGATGATAAACAAGGTCTTGTTGAAACCTGAGAAGGAAAGGGCAGAACCTGCTCAGAGGAAAGCCTCGTTCAGGACAATGTGCAAGGTCAAAGGAAAGTGCTGCAAGATGGTGATTGACAGTGGGAGTATTGACAATCTGGTTTCCACAGAGATGGTGGAGAAACTGAACTTGAAGAAGATCAAACATCGAGTCCCCTACAAGGTATCCTGGTTACACAAAGAACATCAAATTCTGGTAAGTGAGCAATGTGAATTTGATTTACAAGTAGGTACATATAAGGATAAAGTAATATGTGATGTCATGCCCATGGATGTTTGTCATGTTCTTTTGGGAAGACCTTGGTAGTTTGACAGGAAAGTAGTGCATGATGGTAGGAGCAACTGCTATAGTTTTGATGAGGATGGAGTGAGACATGTCTTACTCCCTTTGTAAGAAGGTAGTACAGTAGAGCAACCAGCAGCAAAAGTGTTGATGTTGACCGGTAAAAGGTATTTGCAAAGTTGGAGAAAGAGGAAGTGAACTATGCAGTGATGTGCAAGCCCAAGGTAGTAATGATGAAGACTACTATTTTAGATCTGCCTGAAGAGATTCAGAGAATGTTGGCTGAATTTAGTGACATAGTAGTGGATGATTTACCCAATGAGTTACTGCCAAAGAGAGATATCAGCCATCACATTGACTTCATTCCAGGAGCTAGCTTACCCAACAAGGCAACCTATAGGTTGACACCTCAGGAGAATGAAGAGATCAGAAAGCAAGTGCAAGGACTGTTGGATAAGGGACTGATTAAGAAAAGTTTGAGCCCATGTGCAGTGCCTGCAGTGTTGAGCCCAAAGAAGGGTGGTGAGTGGAGGATGTGCACGGACTCACAGGCCATCAATAAAATAACCATCAGATATAGGTTTCCATTGCCCAGGATGGATGACATAATGGACTGTCTGAGTGGGGCAGCATACTTTACTAAGATAGATCTAAAAAGTGGGTATCATCATATCAGAATTAGAGAGGGGGACGAGTGGAAGACAATATTCAAAACAAATGAGGGGCTATATGAGTGGCTAGTTATGCCATTCGGATTATGAAATGCCCCAAGTACTTTTATGAGATTGATGAATGAAGTCTTGAGAGACTTCATAGGCAAATTTGTGATCATCTACTTGGATGATATACTGATTTTCAGTCAGTCAAAGGAGGAGCATCTGAGGCATCTGAGACGTGTCTTGGAAAAGTTACAATCAGAGAAGTTGTTGGTGAATATCAAGAAGTGTTCATTCATGAAATCTGAGCTGGTATATTTGGGCTTTGTGGTTTCTAAGGATGGTTTGAAGATGGATCCAGAAAAAGTGCAAGCGATTTTGGATTGGCCTCCCCGCTGAAGCATATTTGAGGTAAGGAGCTTCCACTGCTTAGTAAGTTTTTATAGAAAATTCATAAGAAACTTTAGTGGCATTTGTTCACCCATTGTTGAGACTATTAGGAAAGACAAGCAGCCATTCAATTGAACAGCAGGAGCTGAAAATAACTTTCAGCTGTTAAAGAAAAAGATTATCAAGCAACCCGTGTTGGGGCTACCAGATTTTAGAAGACCATTCCAAGTTACGTGTGATGCTAGTGGGATAGCCATTGGGGCTGTGCTTAGTCAGGAAGGTAAACCAGTGGCCTATTTTAGTGAAAAACTAAATGATGCAAAATAGAATTATTCATCATATGACAAAGAGTTCTATGCTATAGTCCAAGCCCTGAAACATTGGAGGCATTATTTGATGCCTCGGGAATTTGTACTGTATTCTGACAACCATGCTATGCAGTACATAATGCAGTAGCCCAAATTGAATCAGAAACATGCCAAATGGGTAGAGTTTTTGCAAAGTTTCACTTTTGTGTTGAAGCATATTAGTGGACAATCAAATCATGTAGCTGATGCATTGAGCAAGAGAGCCTTAATCATGCAGCAAACTCAGGTACAAGTTTTAGAATTGGAATATCTTAGATATTTATATGAAAATGACAATGATTTTCAATGTGCAAATAGAGCATGCAAGAATCCCGTAGAGGTAGGCAAAGAGTTATGGGATGAATATATGTTGCAGGACGACTTACTGTTCAAAAATAGTAAGTTGTGCATCCCACGCTGCTCAATGAGGGAAAATTTAATTCAAGAGAAGCACAATGGTGGGATGGCTAGTCACTTTGGAAGTGATAAGACTTATGGACAGCTAAGTCATTTTTACTTCTGGCCCAAGATGAGGTCTGAGGTTGAGAAGTTTGTAAGCAGATGCAAAACCTGTCAGCATGCCAAAGGAAGAAGCCAAAACACTGGTTTATACACACCCTTGCCTGTCCCTACATGGCCTTGGGATTCTGTAAGTATGGATTTTATTTTAGGATTTCCAAAGACTCAGAAAGGGAATGACTCCATCTTTGTAGTAGTGGACAGATTTACAAAAATGGCACATTTCGTTCCGTGTTTTAAGACAAGTGATGCCACCCACATAACAAACTTGTTCTTTAATGAAGTAGTGAAGCTACATGGTTTTCCCAGAAGTATTGTCTCCGATAGAGATACGAGGTTCACTAGTCACTTCTGGAGGACCTTGTGGAAGAAGCTGGGTACTGAGCTGAATTTCAGTTCAGCTTATCATCCACAGTCGGATGGTCAAACTGAGGTAGTTAACAGGAGTCTGGGTAACATGCTGAGGAGCTTGGTTGGAGAAAATCCAAAACAGTGGGATAGGGTGTTAGCGCAAGGTAAGTTTGCCTATAATGACTCGCCAAACAGAAGCACAGGTATGAGCCCGTTTCAGATCTTGTATGGCATGCATCCTAGAGGAGTATATGAATTGTGAGATTTGGGGAAGATGGAAAGGAGGAGTGCAGATGGCGAAGACTTTGCAGCTAGTATCAGAGAGTTATAGGAAGAAGTTAAAGAGAGGCTACAGAGAAGTAATGCAAATTATAAAGCTAGAGCTGATTCTAAATGAAGAGAAAATAATTATGAGGTGGGAGACCTAGTGTTAGACCATCTGAGGAAGGAAAGGTTTCCTAAGAGAGAGTATAACAAACTGAAAATGAAGAAGATTGGGCCATGCAAAATCCTCAGAAAATTCTCTGCAAATGCGTATGAGCTGGAATTGCCAGTAGGAATTGACATATATCCTATTTTTAATGTTGTTGATATATATCCTATTACAGCAGACAATGAAGGTCAGGTTACAGGAGACAAAGATGCTGATGATGATTTGTAGTGGCTGAAGCAGATGCCTGTAGCACAGGAATTGGAAGGAGAGGGGATCTTGGACACTAAAATTGCAAAGAGTACTAGGCAGAAGGACTATCTAGAGTATTTGGTAAAGTGGAAAGCACACCCTGTGGAAGATGCTACTTGGATGAGTGCAGTAGAATTAGCAACCAAGGGTTTTGCTGTTGCTGATCTTTTGAACAGGGGTTCAATTATTTCGACCCTGGGAGTCTGATGCAGGGGCATCTTGTAGAGACAGCCATGTTAGCAATTCAACACACGTTGCAACTCAAGGTTGAATCAAGGGAACCTGAATCTAAGAAGGAGCTTACTTGAATATCTTGATAATAGTATGTTTTCAGTTATAAAATAGTAGTTAGAAATAATTGGCTAATTTTAGCTCCCTGCGAAGAGACTAAGCCACCTAGATAGACTGTTACAAGATTTTTAGGAATTAGTTACTTAAAATTAGAAAGAAACCTTTCAGCTGGGAAAGTAGAGCTGGCGAATAGCATTTCTGGACATCGATTTTTGTAACTCCCAGTTAGAGAGGAATTGGAAGAGTTTTCTGTCATAATAAAAGAGAGAGAGAAATATGTGAAGGCCTGCTAATTAATAAAAGAAGAAATTCGAGATTTTGGGGAGAAGATGAAGTGGTTTGTGTGAATGATTCAATTGTGAATGAATAATTTCTTCTCCTTCTTCCTTCATTTTCTGAGTTCACCGTAACCATGTTTGTTTGCATGTATGAAGGCATTTTAGCTATCTGCCACCAGAGCCCATGGATTACAGTCACACCAGGTTTATTTCAGTAGAACTAGGCGCAGAAACCGACCATTTTGTCCATGCAATACCTGAGACGGCCCAATAAGGCACGGTTGAGCCGAAATCCATCATAGAAACCCTCTGCGGTTGGAATATGGAAGGGACTAATGTCTTCCCAGTCGCAGGTGTAGGGGCGATTCTCATATGGAAAAAAAAATCGATTTAGGGCTTCAAACGTAGACGAGTCTCCAAATACCAGTGGGATGAGGCTCTTCTAACATGCATTGAAGGATTCAATGAGCTCATCTATTCTTGCAATCGGGGTTGAGGAATACCCATTGAAAAAAATTGAAAGAGAAGACGTGGCTACAGAGCATGTTACATCCACCTCCTGCCGTCGAATCAACATTTTGACTACCCAAGGAACTCCATAGCTGGGAAAGGATTCCTGAACCGTGATTCCTTATTGAATGTCGCCAACCCCAAGGGAATAGAACCTGTGAAGTGAAGCATGACCCACCATTGCGATTTGGACATATGGACATGGTTATTTGAGAAGTAGCATAGATTCGACCTAGGTTCCTGAATCTTAGTAGGGGGGACTCAGATACAAAAGCCTGAGGCCTTATACAGTGTTGCCAACCTTCAATAAAGCTGAGAAGACTCATGTAGCTTGTGTAGTGATAAGCTCCCAGAGGTTCATACCATTTCCTGGCATCATATTCCATATGTTGTGATCGATCCATCTCATTCAACAAAGCATCTGGAATATTCATAAATTGATCAGCTTCTGCAATAGGTGAATGTGGCCTCTTCACTAAGTTTAATGCCACCCTTGCTAAAGCATAAAAAATATGGTCCCTTAACTTCTCCCTAATTTGATTTGCTTCATTGGATGTAAGGGCTAAATCCTCTGTAAGTGAAACCAGTCTATGTTCTAAACGAGGTGTTGGAGCCCTAAACCCAACATCTAGCATAGCATCAGGTTGTTCATCTATATGACCTTTTCTAGTCCCATAGAACTTGGATCTCGTATCCGTATAATCCGGGTCCATGAGAATCTCGAAACTGAGAATACAACATCCTGGAAAAATATTGAAGGACCTCATCATTATTGGGCAACTTGTCGTATGCATATAGGGACTTTTCATAAATAAAAGGTGCAATGTTAGGATCATTAAATATTTCAATCTTAAAATGCTTTTTTGTCTTTGGGCCGCAAGTCAAACAATGTCAAGGCCATTTCTTTAGAACTTACTTTTAACTTCAGCATAGGAGTGGATACCCATCAATAATTCTCTCCTCCTATGCATCATATAAAAAAAAACATGGGTTAACAGTCCAACCCCACAATATGTCTCTATCAAACTCTCCAAATTGTGCAAAAAAAATTGGAGACACTCTCGACCAGCGCTAGAAAGATTGAAACTTTCTAACTAATTGTACAATCTAGTGGAATTCTCCCTCATCCCATCAATAGTAAGCATCAAGATGTTGTATTCCCAAGGCATCTCCCTTGGTATATATCTAGGATGGATGTAAAGAGGTTCATAGCTTATATTTCGAGAAAAATGTTGCACCCTATGATCTCTCCCCCTCTAAGGAGGTCTTGCAGGAGGGGGACAACCAAAACCTGTAATGTGTTATATGTGCACATAGTCAAATAAATGCAAATAAATTCCAAGGAAAATTCATATCTAAAAAATATGTGTTCATTAAAAATTACCCGGTGGAAAAACTATCTCATCCTCTCCGCTTTTTGGAATAGAATTTTCCACTTCTGAGGAAGCAGCGTCTCAACTAATCCTTGTACAAAACATTAATTTGTTAATCACTAAAGTATGAGACAAATTATAAGTTTTAACATTAAAAACATTCAAACAATATTTCTATTCAGATTTTACTTACACCAACTCTATCGGACAACGGGTTTCTTGTCAAAGGGGTTGTTATAGGTCAGATCTGCACTTCTCCATCTGTGATTACAATATGTTGTCGATCACACAAAATGACAACATGGATTGAAGAGCTAGGATTGACCTAGATGACTTGTGGACTGGAACTACGCTCTTCAGCTGAGAAATTCCCTGTTTCTCCTAATGTTTTGACATGTGCGCTACTCTTTGGGCAGTAAACCAATGCACATTTGGGAAAATGCCCTACTTTACATAAGGGAAACCAATGCACACCTTGGAAAAGTTGCAAACGCTTGTTGTAAAACAGTAAAGTTGCATACTGTGCGCTACTATGCCTTGAGAAGCTTGTGCACATCTTAAGATGAAATCAAAAAATATATTAAGATTGCGAATTGGGATTAGTTGAAGTTGGTTCTATAACTTCCCCAACCTCCCAATTCAACCACCTCTCGAATCCAACTTCCTACCTTGTCCCATAAATACAAGGAGGATCCATGAGAGAGAGGGCTAGAAAGAATGCTTTAAGGGTTGTTACGCTAGAGGAAAGTCCCAAGTCATTGTGAAGAGCAGGAACCCAGGACTCGGTTCTAGAAGCCTCTTGACATGTCAGGTATATTGTACCGATTCATGTTTCTTTGACAATAAAAGCGTGGAAATACCCTTCCTGTCCCAAATCGAATGTCTATTGGATTGTATGTTCATTTGGCTTAATATCTGATTATATTTGATGTTAAATTACTTTTTGATTTCATCATATTTATATAGTCAAGATATGCTGAGGAAGGTTTCCTTTGTGTTGCAGGTTCATCAAGCGGGAGATCAAGTGAAAGATAGGACCAGCTGTCGGTTAAAGGTACATCTTTCGATATCCCGGTGTCTTTTATTTGTAGCAAATAAATGCAATATAATGAATGTATTTACCTATCAACCCTGCCCAAGTTGGTAGTGTCTCTCCTCACTATAAGGTTAAAATCTTGAACAACAGACTGGAAACTTTGCTGGGGAGTAACCGGTAGTTATTTTGCTCTAGGAGACCTAGTTTAGGGTTTATTCCAGTCCTTTTTTTAGTTTTTGATTCTCTGAGAGGCTTTATAGGTCACTGTTACCTGTTCTCTCTTACCTGATTCATGTCAGTTTGTTGTTGCAAAGCCTGTTTTTGTCCTTCTAAGACATGTGCGCTGGTTTACCCTAATTACAGTAGCGCATCTTTCTTGATGAGCACTGGTTTGTGTACTGAAGAGTAGCGCATCTTTTCTAGTGTGTGCTGGTTTATGCACTGCACAGTAGTGCATTTTCCTTTGTCTTCCAGTTTGCTGTTAGGGTTTGATTTCTAGTGGTTTGCTTCCACTTCCAGCCTGTTGCTTTGCCTCCTTGACTGACCCCTGAGACTTCCATGTCTCTTTTGAGTCTTGTTGGCCTCTCTTGAGTCTTTTAGTTTGTTTATGCTTGCTTGAGTACTTGTTTAAGTGTCTTTACTGCTTTCTAGCCCTTTTTGAAGTTCGTGCACTATTCTCTTTTTGACATAGCTACATACTCTTACCCTAGTTGCTTGTTCCAGTCGTACAGACCTGTGTTCTTAACATTTGTTGTCTGTGGCAACGTTTGCACACTTTCACTATGTCTTACCCTTCCAATTAGGGTTTGACCTCAAGTTTGAGTCCTTAGGGTTGCTTTCGAAAGGTTGCTTGGTTTAGATACTTCCTGATTGTCTTGTCAGTTTAGTTCAAGTGAGTCAAATCTTTCTAGTTATCTTTATTTTGATTCCGTGTGCTAGTAAGTTCATTCTTGGTTCGCTTGCCTACTTTTTTCTTGGCTTAGTGTTTTCTTAGGGTTTTGATGCTTAGGAGAAACCTGTTTAGATATGCCTTTCCGTTACGAGCGTCTCTTTTCCCTGTTTCTTTTACACTTTGTTTCCAATCCCAAAGTTTTTTCTTTTTGAAACAACTTGGTAGTTTGAGTCTTCCTCGAATCTTTTGATTTGTTTGTTTTGAGCCATTTAGGTGTTTTTTTTATGCACACTTTACATTTAGATCTTACTTTCTCTTGTACAAGTTCTATTTCTTTTACAATTATCAGAAAAGACAAAAAATTGTTTAAGTAGCTTAGTAGTAAGGTATTTCATTATTTTAAGGTAGCATAGTTTGCTTTGAAATGTTAAAAGAAACATACAAAAAGAAGTTTGATTTTAGGATTGCCTAGTTTTCGATTTTTGAAAGAATATAAACGGAAAAGAGAAAAAAAAATTGTGAATTTGAAAGCATTTCTTTACATGCACTTTACTTTCATACAAACCATTCCACACACCGCACTACAACCCTTGAGTAACAAGTATCCCTTAAAAAGGAAATACTAATAAAATTTATTAGCAACATTTTTCTTTTTAGGTATACACATCATCAACTAGCTTAGGCTAGAGTTTCGGACTTAAATCACCTTAAACGATCCGAAACTGGCTTCATTACTTAACAATCATAGTACGACTATCTTTTAGGTAAATCCATCTCTATCAAATAGTCCTGGGATGCTCTACTCAAACCAAAGTTAAGCACGAGGCCATGCATGATTGGAATTGTTGAGAATATCCCCTCACTTTCCTCTTAACCATAAACTAGAGTTGATTCGCATACGGGGGTCCTTTTGGACTTTGGGCTTTCCTACCCTGCCCATGCATTTCGACTAGGCTGACGACTGTACCCCCAAGTTATTTCGTATTGATGGTATCCTGAGTATCAGATTTTTAGGGCTCTACATAGGTAGAGTGGGCGGTTATTCCCACTTCACCTCGGACAGACGTGGAAGGTAACCGTTTGGCAGTAATCCCAGGAGGGAGGTTTGGTGATTCAAATGCTTGCACCCAATGGACCTCTGGAGGACGCCACGTAACTGACCATCGATACTCTGTTAGTCTTTTCTAGGCCCTAATCATCCCATACTTGCTTTCGAGAGTATTTTCCATTGTTTTCCTGGTTTGATTACTTAGGAAATTGTTTTTTAGTGGTTTGTTGTTTGCTCCTTAGTTCTAGTGGCCACTAGGCTTTTTACTTAGGCTACTTTTTTGTAGTTGTGGAGGACCAACATATTCGTCGGTCTCGGAGGTTGAAAAAACTTCCCCCATCCATAGTGGAGCCTCCACCGCTACCGTGATGCCGGAGGACAAATTCTCGTGGTTCTTTTGAAATTACGGGCGACACAGAGGTTCTTGGTGAACCACAACCCAGAACCCCGGATCGACAAGTCTTTGATACTGTCGAGGTTGAGGATCTAACTTCTAGAGAGTTCAATACTCCTTTCAACCCTCCTCTTACTAGACCAAATGATTTGCTTTTGGTACCTGTAGGTTTTCAACAACCTGTGTATAGTGCTTGTTTACATCGAGTTATACTATGACTAACCCAGGAGACAAGTAGGGAGTCCCTCAAACTCCCACAACTTCTATGCATGTAAGGATTGTTGATCCTTCTTTCACAAACACTGCTACACCGAGTTCGTCGCAGACTGCTTCTGCCTCAACTCCGTCCTTTAGTTTTAACACTGGTACTCTAAGCATGCTGAGCTCATTAGCTTCGACATCTGCCTCAGTTTCTACCCCAACTTTTGGACCAAACAATGTCCCTTTGTCAGGGATACCTGCAGTGAATTTCACTCAGTCTTCTGCTACACAACAGTTTCAGGGTGTAACTCAAGCTGTTGCTTCCACTTCCACTATAGGATCAATTCCCTCTTCATCTATTCCTGTCATGGGTACCTTGACTGCGCCATCCGTTACAACCACACCTAGTTTCAACCCCTATGCAAGTTACAATGTGAATCTATTGAACATACCTGCAGGGAGTATGCCCCTCTCTTTATTTTCTTGAGGAGGGGGTAATATGTTTAACCAACAGTATGGCGGGGCTAACACCCAACCACAATGGAAAAACACACATGGTTTTAATTCAATTTCTTTTGGGTGGAGCAATTTCAATCCTTTCCTTTCACAACCGATGGTTAGGGGCAACCCCAACCAACAGTACATGAACCAGGCAATGGGTGTTTCCCAATACTAGGTTCCTATCTGTCAAATGCCATCAACTCAACCCTGTTTACCTTTTCTGGAAACTTTGAACTTGCCAGATCTTTCAAAGATCACGAACGACCCCGTGCATCATGACTCTGCATGGCCACCCGTTCCCACTAAGTTTCCCTCAAACATACCAAAGTTTGAAGGTAAGACTAGTGAGGACCCCGGTGACCATGTTACGAAATTTCATCTGTGGTGCTCCTCAAATTCACTGAATGATGATTCCATAAGGTTAAGGCTTTTTCGAAGAACCTTGACAAGTGTCACATCCAAGTGGTATATCGAATTGCCTGCAGTTGCCTGTGGCACCTTTCAGGATCTTGCTATTGTTTTCTTGAACCACTTTCAACTTCCCGTCCGGTACGATGCCGACACAGACCTTCTATCAACCTTTCGACAGAACAAAGCCACTCATCTATCTAATCATATTCAGGAGTGGCAAAGGCAAAAGAGGCTCATCAAAGCCGACATCCCCCCAACATTCTTATTAGAATGGTACCTTAAGTCTCTTCTTCCTTATATTTCTAAGGAAGTTGCCACTTTAGGGGTGTCCTCTGAAGAGGAATCCATTTTGAGAACCCAGCAGCTGGACTTGGTCTATGCTCAGTCTGGGATTTTATATGAAATTATTCCTGATGCGTCGAGTTCTAATATAGACTTAGGTAAACCTAAACCTGGATCACATGCTGATGGCATTGTGGGTTCAGTCGATTCTGTAGTGTTTGATGCCTTAACAAAGCAGGTTCACGCCTTGTCAGTCAAACAGTCTGCTACAGAAGCAACTTCTGTTGCATCCTCCCCTTCACTACAGAATCTGTACAGTAGGTGCAGACAAACCAAAAGGGCTCTCAGCAGCCCAAAAGAAAAGGAAAGAAAGGGGAGGGAAACCAACAAAATCCTAGAAACACACAAAATGCCGAGGAGGGAAAAAAGGAAAACATGAAGGCTAAGTTCCCTTCCAAGTTATGTCAAGAGGACCACCTTACCCATTAATGCCCTCTAATGGAAGAAGCCCAGAAGCTGATCCGTGAGAAGAAACCAAATGTTTTAAAAGACCCTTTTCCTCATGGACAGAGTTCAGCTTCTGGCAGCTCTAGTGTTGGGGGCACCACTTATGCCACCTCTGTTGATCAGTCTTTCGTTAATATGGTTAACTCAGATGCTCTATTGCAAACTCGAGCAAAGAATTATACCCTAGATCTGCAGCAGAAGGATGCTCCTGAATCCTCTACTCCTCTTCACATACTAGTGGAGACATTGCCAAAGATACCGAAAGGTGTCTACAAATGGGCTATGCACAACCCCAACGTATGGGCTTCCCCCAACTACAATGTTGTGGAGGATTTATCCCAAACCCCCTGTGCCATGTCTACTTTGGAGGTACTGCAAAGTTTCCCATTGCAACGCAGTGCACTCCTCACAGTGATTGGGAGTGTTGATTCATCCGCCATGCTTGCATGCTTTGATATGACAGATATCAAGTACCGGTTTCTGTATCATGTCACTCTCCAGATAGAGGTCGTCCATGGTCCTATGACCATTCGACGAGTTGTTGTAGATGAGGGCACATATATGTGCATAATTTCTATTTATTACTGGAAGGATTTAGGTGAACCTGAGCTAGGCCCCTCTAATACGGTACTCACCACCTTTGATGGAAGATATTTCCATCCACACAGAGTCTTACCATCATTTGATGTTGAACTTGCAGGAAAACTAGTATCAGTAGAGGTTGAAGTTCTGGATGCTCCACTCGATTATAACTTGCTGTTGGGTAGGAGCTGGACATATGCCATGCAGGCAGTACCGTCAGCTTTTTCTAGATCATAATGTTCCCTCACGAAGGAAAGATCGTCACAGTCGATCAACTTTCATTTTCCCAGAAGACCAACCAGACTTCATCGGGTTCAACTATCCCGTTGATTGATCAGTCCAGCCTAGTCACTGAGAGTTTGGGAGTAGGTATCTATGGGTCATTAATAGGCACTTTTGACCTACCTTCTCCCGTTAATTTTATTGGTTCTGAGGAATGTTCCTCTTATGAGACTTCCACGGTCGGTTCAACGACAGACCCACGGATTCTCCCTACTAAATCAGAACCAGTTGTGCCTATACCTATTGTAGAGGTAACCTACTTGGATTCACAACAAACTGCAACAGATCATATCATGACTCCATTGGTCTCTGCTGAGTCAGATATGGACTATGCTCCTACATGGTCAGTAGACTCTACCCACTCTCCTGATTGTTTAGACATGGTTTTTCCTTCTGATGAAACATTTTTAGAAGCTATGATAGGCCTAGACCACCCTTGAGAAAGTATACACACCAGGTCCTATTTACTTCCCATTCTAAACTTGTAGAGAGAGGTGAGTTCTCTCCTAGACCTAGTGAGAATGTTGATTGGTCCTCTATCCCTTCCACTTAAAAAGCTGTTTTTGCCGAAGGGAATAGGGAAAACACTTTAAGAACCATCTCGATCAATCTTTCCACTGAACCTGGAGTCACAGAAAACATTTTTATTGGAGCGGACTGTTATCTTGATGAGATCATTCCATATACCAATCTTTTTAATGATTTTCGTGACATCTTTGCCCGGTCCCATGAAGAGATGCCAGGCATTGACCCTACTTGAAGAAGTACTACACTTAGGCATCTGTTCTTTTTCATGTATTTTTAGCTATACCTTTTTGTAAATTTAAGTTTGTTTACGGTTGTATTTACATCTTATGCATCCATTGTTTTGTGTTTTAGATGTCGACTGAACACTTTATAGGGTTTGCTGATGGCGCTAGCCGCCACACCCGTCAGTTGGTCACAGCTGCTTGGGTTATTTACTCACCAACTGGTCAACTGGTGTCTTCGGGAGGGGATTGTTTAGGTCCCACAATGAATAATGTGGTTGAATACACTGCAGTCATAAAGCTACTCTGAGATGCTATGTTCCATGGCATTTCACATTTGGAGGTAAGGCTCAACTCACAGTTAGTTTTTTTTCAGTTACTGGGTGTTTATCAGGTTAGAGATCCTACTTTGCTACGTCAGTTTATGCGTGTTAGGCTACTTGAGAGATAGTTTTATTATATCACATATCAACATATTCCAAGGAACTTGAATGCATTAGCTGATTCATTTGCAAACTACGTTCTAGATTGGAATTTGCATCATTCACACACATAATAATTCATGCATAAAACACAATAACACACTTGTAAATAACTGATAATGTATATATATATATATATATATATATATCCCTATCAAAAAATAATATGAGTTTGGATCATAAGTCTATCATAGACTCATGTCATAAGATACAAAATTGGGCTTGATGGCCTCAAAAATATACATATAATATCCTTCTCCTATGGAGAAGGTGGGGCCTCATCTGGCTTTGCTACCTCTCGGTAGCATATGACCATCCTAGCCACTTTTTGCAGTAGCCTAATCCAGGCTGGGGGCACACCAACCACATCCTCCTGCATGTTGAGCGGCATCCACTCGATCCTGTAAGTTGGAACATCATGAGTCAACCGACTCATCTTTCTCTCAATGGTTCCTAGCATGGCATCAACTACACCCACTTCCACTGGCCTCACGAAAGTGCGAGGATGTCCCTTAGGACGCACTGGTCCAACATCTGCACTTGACACTTTTCTTCAGTACTTCAAACTCATCATAAAAATTATATATATAAAATATAAAAATTTAATAACTTTTCAAAAGCATAAACATACCTATCTCTCCCCAGGCAGCTCCTAGAGGAAGGATCAGCTCAGGATCGTTGCGGAAGTCTATAGCCGCATATGGAAACTGCTCGATAGCTGGCACTTGTCTTTCCCACCAACCCCAGAAATCATCCTCATGGTAACAAAAGTTGCTCTTGCCACCACCCTTGCGGAGGAATATCTCACCCCAATGAACCAACATTGGCTCATGAGGGTTGATCGGGGGAAAAGGCATGCCCAAACTCATAGCAGGCACCCTTTCAAAGAAGAAGGTGCAAAGTATGCTTCCGTACCCAAAGTTCTTCATCCTCCCGGTCTTACATCCCGAGAGTTGAAGCTTCATGTTGGCCAAAAGACTTGAACACCAGTCATATACTCTTCCGTGCAAGCATTCAGTACCAAGGTGCATATAATGCCTCGAAGCAAGATGTTTGCGTAGCACTCCCTCCCATTCGGTTAAGAACACTTACGATGACTTTAAGGGGGAAGCTTGCCATAGTCGAGATCGGGATTTGACTATCGGATTTCTCATTTCCCGGTACACAGTGAATATTCAGATACTCTTGCATGGACAAGGCACCCACCTTGCGTGAGGACCCTTTGAAGTTCACAACATCTCGCCTCCAAGAGAGACCCACGATAAAGTAGATGTCGTCGATGGTGAGTTCCAGTATTTCACCTTGGATATTAAACACCAATGCCTCGGCATCCCAGTATTGGACAAATCTCTCAAGCAAGCGATTTAGTGCCTGCATATTGACTGTTCTATAAAATTTAAATAGTCCACACCTTCGAAGCGCATGGAAGGTCTCCGGATCTTGTAATGCTATCCGATCCATCTCCTCATGCTCTCTTTCTCTCTAAACAAGAACCATCCTACCAAGAAAAGGTCAATTTTTTAGTCCTCGCCTTTTTTTACCCAACTTTCGGGGGTGTGTGCTACTGTTTAGGCTAGACAGGCACATTTGAGCGCTGCTTTCCTTGAGGAAAACTAGCGCACACTACCAGTATGCCCTATTTTTCCTCATACACAGTAGCGCACACGCAAAACACGATTTGTACATTGCTAGAAAATGATTTTTAAGCATAAAACTTGACAAAAAATGCATCAAATTGCAAGTATGGGTGAAATAAACTTACTTGGTGGAAGCAGAAGGTTGATTGGTAGCCTGGTTCGATCGCAGCGAATGGAGGAAGATCAAGGTTTTGCTCCTCTTTCGCCCTAGAAATTTCAATTTGTGATATTTGTTTTTTCAATTTGAAACTAGTTATATAAAATTGATTTTAATTTTTACCCACTTTTGGCAAAAGTGTATAGTTTCAAAATTGTCCCTCAATGTTCTATTTAATCACTAATACCTACAAAGTTTTGGTGAGTGAAATTTAACCTAGGTATTTAAAAATTTCACTAGATTTTCAAAGTATTAAACCAGAAATGACTTATTTTCTTATTGATAGACTAATATAGATATCATATTGTCATTATTATGTCATTGAGAAAATTTGTCGACAGTTACTAATGCGATTGTTGAGATCCTATTCTTTGGCAAGTCATGAACCTACGATCCTAGAAGTTGTCTTTTAAGTCGTTTTAAGCTCTTGTTTTGACTATTTGAAAAACTAAACAAGATTTTCGAGCAGACTTGCTCTCTTCAAGCTCGTTAAAGGAATTGAAGGTCCATCCACTTAGGTATACGTTTAACCCTTTTCCGGACCTTTGCAGATCACTTACGAAAAAGGAATACTCTAATCATACGTGGCTAGAAGAGTTATTCTCTCATTGTTTTAAACTTTTTCGGGGGAGGAGACTAAATATAAGAAAAATAACTTTTGGAGCCATCTTTAGGGTTTTCAGGCTCTCGAAATATGAAAACACCAAGCAAGCACTCACCTAATCGGGCTCGATGTGAAATCCACGAGAAGGTATATAGATGATTGTTTAAGTTTTTCAAACTCTATAAACAGGAAAACACCGGCGAGCATATACCAACCCGGGCTTGATATTAAAACCCACTGGTAGGTGTATGGAGTTATTGTTTAAGTTTTTCAGACTCCTTAAAATTGAAAACACCGGCACGCAAGAACAGATCTCGGCTCGATATTAAAATCCAGAGATCAGTATTATAGAGTATTTATCTATCTCTTCTTCGAACTCTTTAAAAAATGAAGAAGGTCCCGAGTCGTCCTCCCATGGGATCATTAAACTTTACATGGTTGGACTTATTGAGTTTTCTATATTTCTTGGACTCATTAAAACAACAAGAAGGACATTCTTTACCAAAAAGAATAAGGGATAAGAAGGGTATCTGACATATTTTTTAGTTTCAAAGGTAGTTAAGTTAGTTATATCCTTGAACACAACACCTACTTGAGTCTTTCATGTCGGTTGGGTTTTAGTTTTTGGCCATAGGGTGAACCTGATCTCTGAGTTTTTACTCCCCCGGTTGGTTGTTCTTCTAACCATATGGAGGGTTTGTCAATGTCTCCTACATTATAGGCTTATATCATTTCCCCTTCATGTTGAAAGCTACCTAAGTCACTTTGTGTCGTGCTCATTGTTCAAGGATACAGCCTGTGACGGCCATTCTGCAGTTTACCTTGACTTCATGTGTCGGCCATCCTGGTGTCAATTTGTTTCATCTTATTACTTGTCCTACTCCACATCAGCTCATACATGTGATTTTTCCTTGTGTTGGATGATGGAGGATGCATTAAGGCCTCACTTCTAGCGGAATTCTTCCCATCGACTTCAGCTCATTATGCTCTGGGAATGAAGTTTAGAGTTTCAGTTAGTACCTTGGGGATTGCATTCATCAGTGGAAGTTTCCCTCACTGTTGAATAATGGGAATACATCAATGTCCCTTATTTGATAGGGTCCTCAAGTGTTCGACTTCGATTCCACTTATTCACACTTGTTGGATTGTACTCAATACCTTGGACCCCATTATCATTATCAATGGAAGTCTTCGCGTTTGTTAATGGTATACATCAATGACCAGTAATCAAACGATACCCCCCATGTTCGAATTTAGCTCATTTATTTGCATGGTTAGGGTTTGTACATTGGTTTGTTTGGATGAAGACCTTGGGACTACGATAGCATCACCATATTTATGTTATCACCCAATCTGCACAAGACTGAGCCTCACTCATTTTGGCTCTTCATGAGACATAGATCCAGCTTGTTGTTATGGCTATGATCTCTCATTTTGACATGGATCCACGCTTGTATTTTAGTGTCCATGCTCTGTATATACATCTCCTAGTTATGTATCAGATATCATGCTACACATCTATATGATGTCAAGATTGTAATTGCTCGCTGACCTTGATTGTTGTTTCAGGTGTTTTTGTGACTTGGTTCTGCTAATTCTTGCTCCTCCGCTGACTTGGAATTATAATGTATTTCGGCCATCAGTTCCCTCTAATCTCACACATTAGGGGGAATCTGTTATAGGTCAAATCTGCACTTCTCCGCCCGTGATTACATTATGCTGTCGATCACACAAAAGGACGACATGGATTGAAGAGCTAGGATTGACCTAGATGACTTATGGACTGGAACTACCCTCTTCAGTTGACAAATTCCCTGTTTCTCCCGATGTCTTGACATGTGCGCTACTCTATGGGAAGCAAAACAATGCACATCTGGGAAAATTCCCTACTTTACTCAAGGGAAACCAGTGCACACCTTGGAAAAGCTCCAAACGCTTGTTGTAAAACAGTAAAGTTGCATACTGTGCACTACTATGCCTTGAGAAACTCGTGCACATCTTAAGATGAAATCAAAAAATATATTAAGATTACGGATTGGGATTAGTTGAAGTTGGTTCTACAACTTCCCCAACCTCCCAATTCAACCACTTCTCGAATCCAACTGCCTACCTTGTCCCATAAATACAAGGAGGATCCATGAGAGAGAGGGCTAGAAAGAATGCTTTAATGGTTGTTACGCTGGAGGAAAGTCCCAAGTCATTGTGAAGAGCAGGAACCCAAGACTCGATTGTAGAAGCATCTTGACACGTCAGGTATATTGTATTGATTCATGTTTCTTTGACAATTAAAAGGTGGAAATACCCTTCCTGTCCCAAATCAAATGTCTATTGGATTGTATGTTCATTTGGCTTCATATCTGATTATATTTGATGTTAAATTACTTTTTGATTTCATCATATTTATATAGTCAAGATACGTTGAGGAAGGTTTCATTTGTGTTGCAAGGTCATCAAGCGGGAGATCAAGCAGGAGATCAAGTGAAAGCTAGGACCAACCGTCGGTTAAAGGTACATCTTTCGATATCCCGATCTCTTTTATATCTAGGAACTAAATGCAATATAATGAATGTATTTACCTGTCAACCCCGCCCAAGTTGGTAGTGTCTCTCCTCACTATAAGGCTAAAATCCTGAACAACGGGGGTAGAATTAGAATAAGACACTAAACACACATATGGCTCTCGAGCAATAGAGTCAACCTAAAGTCCATCACATGCACCTATAGATGAGCGTGTTCTTTCACATTAAACACATGTTGAAAAATATTTTTTTCACATGCTCAACATTATATGTAACGTAGACTTGAACATGTTAACTAACAATGGAATGTGTACCTGGAACACGTCCTAGACCCCCCAGAATGGCGTCTATTAGTGTGGGAACCACTAGAAGTAGATGTAGAGAGCTCATGTCGATTTTTCTATGAAGAGAGATGTCTTGACACATGAATAATTTAACTACGTGCACCTATTGAAAAAAATAGCTTTGCACATTAAACATGTATTCACAATAAAAAATAAATATATAAATAAATTGTACTTGAAAACATGAACTAATAGTCTAACAAACTTGATCGTCCTCCGCTCATGGAGAGGTCTCTAGAGGGGACATTGGCAATGTTTCCTAATTCCATTGTTTCTATACACAAACAAAACAAAGCATAGGTGACCATGAAAGGAATGAAGCATTAGCAAACATGAAAGGAATAACGCTTGTAGACATGAAAGAAATAAAGCTAAATTTTGTATATATAAGAACACATCATGTACCACATAACAAACATATATATTAATTATCAGCTATCTAATAGAGAAGCTTCCACTATAAGTAAATTAAATAATGAATAGTACTTGATCTAGAGCCATATTACTCATCGATACTAGTTTTTTCTAGAAATATTGAAAATCCCACATACATCATCAATGAATGGATCCTTGTGCGGAAGTAGATCTCAAAACATTCAGTGGTGTAACACTAGTTTTATTCATTTGGATCTGGATTTAGAATCCCTTTGCGGTAGCATTTTAGAGTCTATGATTGGAAACCCTAGGTTTATCATCATGAGAATACTTAAATGATTGATGGTAGGGAGAAACAGGTGGTGTCTTTTTGGGAGATTGAAACTAGAGGGACTAGAAGATGAAGAGGGATGTAGAGGAATGGTTAACCTTGTTATTGGGTAGGAGGTTAGGATGAATGAAATCATTATTATTTCAAAAATGGTGCTCATTAGAACATTCCATGGACGAAGTGTTTGGGATAGGACAATAAGAGAATGGGTGGTTTCAAGTTTTGATCAATTTCTTGGCTATGGTCAAATATTTTACATACTTTCTAGGAGATGGCTAGCATTTATTTTTAAATTGACACCTAATGCAAATAAGGCTTTGATTTCTAGATGGAAATGAGGATCGAATCATCTGTTTCATAAAATATTGCCCCTATTTTTTAATACAAAAGCAGAGAGGATGTTAGTTTGGGTAAAAATACTTGGGTTACTGATTGATTTATGGTTTGAGGAAGTATTTTGAGAAATTGGATTGGCCCTAAGTTATTTCTATGACGTAGATCTCACTTATTGAAATAGAATTTTGATGCCCCTCACCCATATTCTCATAGGGGTATATTTGAGGGAAGGGCTTACAGAAAGTTTGATTATGAAGATAGAGATTATAAAGAGTATGAATAGGTATTGGACTTTGTGGGTTCCCCTTTATATGTTCCTAGTGTCACTCCTATCATCACTTGGTGGCAAAGTGTGGTCTTCCTTGTTGGATAAAATATGAGGTAAAAAAGGGGTTGAGGTAGGAACAACCTCATATGGAAAATATCGTCAACTAAATCCCCTTGCTACAGGTAGAGGCATCGGTCCAAAATTACTCCCAACATGAAAAAACGGGAATCAAAGTTCATAAATTAAGTGTGGAAGCGAAGACCACTAGGTCTCATGTGAAGGATTCTACACTTGTCACAAGAAAAATTCCCTAGTCTCCAAATAAGGAATATTAGAATGAGTTGGTTTCTTCAAGATCATTATCATCTAATTTAGGTAAGTATATAAAGAATTTGGCCCCTCTAAATTTAATTTTCCCTCCAAAATGAAATATTATTTTTGGGTAATGGGAAAATAATTATGTAGGTGAGGCTAGTGAGTTTGATAAGGTTGAATTTTAAAGGTTTTATTTGGGATTATGGAATCCATCTAGGACTTCTTAATTAATATTCCTAGAATTGTAGCCAAGAGAGATTGAAATTCATCCTCATCTAATTACTCTTTAAATATGAGTGATGTCAAAGAAATTTATGTATGTCTATCTGAGGTAGAAAACCCTATGTATCACTGGATCATAAGAAAGCTAGCAATAACATCATGTCTAGAAAGAAACTTTATTTGGAAGGGGTTATAAAAACCAATTCCCTTGCGATGGGTGATAAATCATTCTACTATTCATAAATTGCAAGGGCTTGGTAAGCCCTTCCAAAAAATGGCTTTAAAAAGGGTTTTGGATGCTCATAACCTTTATGTGGTCCTTATGCAAGAAATCATGTATGAGGAAGGGAAATAGTCTACGAATTGGAAAAATAGTTATAGGGAGTTAGGATTTTATGTAAATTGAATCTAAGGGTAGATCTAGGAGGTTCATCTTCGGGTGGAATAAA
The DNA here is from genome assembly GCA_027924585.1 of Larix kaempferi. Lineage (NCBI taxonomy): Eukaryota > Viridiplantae > Streptophyta > Pinopsida > Pinales > Pinaceae > Larix > Larix kaempferi. The sequence goes on from BSBM01000895.1 coordinate 796,216, forward strand.
ATAACCCTAACTTGCTCTAACTATCAATCATTTTCTTTTGTATTAGGAACAATTTTGTGCTATAAATATTTGGGGAAGAAGTAAACAATTATGAATACATATGGGCCTTATAATGACATAGTTGCATACTAGGATAAGGTTTTCATCCAAGGTTGGATGAATAGTTAAGATATAATAATTATAAGGGCTAATATAATTTTTTCATTGGAGTATTCAGATATTTGGGGTCCCATGGATCAAATAGACTACATGTCTGGTTATTTTATAATATATTGGAGGGATTAGGTATGATTGACATTGAACTACCAAAATTATTTTCTACTTAGAGGAACAAAATATCAAGGATTGAGAGAAAATCCAAAAAGTTGGATTGCAAGCTTTTTAGGTTTGAACAATGGTTGGAGTAATCGATTAGGTGTAATCAATGCATTATTTATAGAGGAGACTTAGATCACCTCCTAATGTTGATGGAATTGGTCTTATCAAAGAAAAAATAACCCAATCCCTTTCAAATTCAATCATGGTTGGTTATAGTATGAAGATTTATTAAGAAGATTAAGGAGGCGAGGGTCTAGTTTCCAAGCTTCGATAGTTTAGAATTTGGGAATTGTGAACTCTATTAGTTCCAAGCAATTGGGATGATGTAGATGATGAATCCTTTTCCACCATTCTCATGGAAACTCAAGAGCGATTTCAGCCAGTATTATTCCAGTCCATGGGCCTAAGAAACCTTGTTAAGATTGATGATATATAGATTATTGATTCTTGATGGGGTTGAAAATGCTACACCTTATGTGCTAAGTGGGTGAAATGAAGATCAAGTATTTTGATACAATTCATGTAACATTAGCATTGTGTGTTCTCAAGTCATGTTTCCGAGCTTCCCTAGTTTAGAATTTGGGAATCATGCACTCTACCAGTTCCAAGCAATTAGGGATGATGTAGATGTTGAATCATCTTCCGCCATTCTCATGGAAACTGAAGAGCGATTTTGGCCAGTATTTTTCCAGCCCAGGGGCCTGAAAAACCTTGTTAAGATTGATGATATAGAGATTCTTGATTCTTGATGGGATTGAAAATGTTGCACCTTAAATGTGCTAAGTGAGTGAACTGAAGATAAAGTATTTTGATAAAATTCATGTTACATCAACAATGTGTGTTCTCAATTTAAGTATCTGAGTTTCGTTGGTTCAGAATTTGGGAATCACGTGCTCTACCAGTTCCAGGGAATTGGCGATGATGTAGATGTTGAATCATCTTTCACTATTCTCATGGAAATTGAAGAACGATTTCAGCCAGTATTTTTCTAACCCAGCGGCTTGAAAAACCTTGTTAAGATTGATGATATAGAGATTCTTGATTCTTGATGGGGTTAAAAATTATGCACCTTAAATGTGCTAAGTGAGTGAACTGAAGATCAAGTATTTTGATACAATTCATGTTACATCAACAGTGTGTGTTCTCAAGTGAGGTTTTCGAGCTTTGCTGGTTCAGATTTGGGAATCATGCACTCTACCAGTTCCAAGGAATTGGGGATGATGTAGATGTTCAATCATATTCCACCATTCTCATGGAGACCCTTGTGAAATAAGATTAATATATTTCATACATTTGCATAATCACACCCTTGAGTTGAGTTCTCAAGGTCATCTTCCTATTAATGTTATTCCCTTCGAATAATCTCTTCAATGCACCAAACATCTTTTTAGGAGTATTCAAGGATGAGATGTGTGGGATCAAGTGATCCTTGATGGAATCAACAATGATCCTCTTGGTCTTAACCAATTTCTTCTTATGCTTAGATTTGTCTTCATCTCCCTCTGGCTTAGTAATTTCTTCTTTGACATAGTTGTCCAACTCATTCTCTTCTAGAATGAGCATCACTCTATATTTCCAAGCATGAAAGTTATCTGCTCCTTCAAGCTTATCCTCAAGCTTGGTATTGTTTTTAATCTTGATAAAATAAGAACTTCAAATGGAAATAAAGAAAATAGGACTTACCAATTGAGATGCTCCAATCAAGTGCTTGTTTCAATGTCATCTGAGATCTGATTACTTGATGGCCTAGGGTTTGTTAGAGAAACCCTAATTTTTTAACCTCAGCATCTTGAAAAACTAAATGGGGAGAGAGATGCACCTCCCTAAGGCAAGTTGAGAAAAGGTCCTCTTCTTCCAAATCTGTGGACAAATCCTCCAAAAATATTATGCCCTAGTTTTCCCGAGTAGTAGTGGGAGGGCCAAAAATGAAAGTTATCTGATCTGAATTCTACCTCCACAGAAAAATGCACCCTCCTAGAGTGAGTTTCTTTGGCCTCTTTTCTCATCCAAACTATGGTGAAAAGCCTCCATAATGAGAAACTCTAGTCTTCAAAATAAACTACTCTGCACTCCCAACTGGTTTGACTTTCTCTCTCTACTCATGTGAACTTAAGTGAGTGAGTGAGGTGACAAATGAGGAGGGAGACCCTCCTAGTTTTACTAATCAAGTGACTGACCTTTTTCCCTAACAGGGTCGACTTATCTAGGATACAATAAAATATTATTTTCATGCTTTTTCTGGATTCTTCTAGGCCGACACAACTAGTAGGGTTTACATTGATTCTTTCAATGACTTTTACATGAATAAATACAACATAAATAATTCCCGAAGGAAGTACAATACAAATAATACAAATAAAACAAGTAAGAATATCTTCCGAAGTTACAATCTTCAACACACCTTTGGTAACACATATGGTCAATGGATACCAACAATGGATTGCATGGATATTTAAAGTGTGGCAACAACCAAATTAAAAGAGACAATAAACATAACACCCTATAGATCATCCACAATATCTCATTATGTTTGTTAAGGTAGTAGGGAAAATGCATTCTTTAGGATTAATTTCTGGTAAATAAAACACGATTGTGAAACACACCTTTGGTAACACATATGATCAATGGATACCAACAATGTATTGCATGGATATTTAAAGTGTGGAAACAACCAAATTAAAAGAGACAATAAACATAACACCCTAGAGATCATCCACAATATATCATTGTGTTTGTTAAGGTAGTAGGAAAAATGCATTCTTTAGGATTAATTTCTTGTAAGGAAAACATGATTGTGATTAGGGACCCTCTTTACAACATAGTGCCTCATCAATTTTTGAAGAGTCATTTCGATTCAGTGTACATTTTTCGAAGTAATTTCTATCATATTATCCTTCCAAGTTTTTTTTATTTAACACAAAACTCTTCCTTAACTATGACTATTCAAAAGACTTTATAACAAGATTGGTCAACATGTATTGATGAATTATATCAACTATATTAAAGTCTCATATTGGATTAACTAGGAGGGTATTTTAAATCGTAGAGGTTGGTTTCCTGCTAGTGGGTCACATACATGAAGATATAGATGTAACATATGGAAAATTATTGGCTTAGTTAAGTGTTCAAACATATTTTTGCTACTAGAAATTATGGGAACTTATAAGAGATATGAGAAGTACTGTTCCTTCCCACAATTGATTGATCAAGATGTATTTGAATTCAAGAGTTTTGCAGATCATGCTTATTTGACAAGAAATGCAAGATAGTTTGTATCCAATGATTCCAACAATTCAAATTACAACTTGATGGCACACTAGCTATGCAATATAAAACTTTGTTAGATATAAACATAATTTCACCTCCTTCTTATTGATGTGTGGCATTCATTGCCTAATGGCCAATTGTACTTACCTAGAGGCGAACATTATGTATCATTCCCACAAGTAAACAAATCCTTAGAGCTAGAAGAGAATAAAAAAATGAATAGAATCATATATTTCCTTTCAGAGAAAGTGTATTAACACATGAGGGGAACAGTTTTGTCATCCAAACCTACATGGAGAATGTCTTGAAGATATTTCGACAAGCCCTTTTTCCATAATGAGTACATATGAAATAATATCTAGCCTTCCAAAGCGCAGGACTTAGAAATCAACATTCATACACCACCCACACGTGATGTCATGGAAGCATATTTGAGGGAAAATGTCCACATTAATTAAGAGCTTTGTGTTGGACCTATAATATGTAATAGAAGCAAAGATAGATTCTTTGAGCTAAAGTATGATGTTGTTGAGAGACAAATGGTCATAGTAAAATCATTAGACCCAAATGATGTAATATATTTGGGTATGGAAAAGGGAAAATTTTACTGAGATTCAAATACTAATAGTGCATATTTATAGAAACGGAGGCACAATTAACTCATCTGGAACCTAATGATGAGAGCGGGAATAATGCCAATGAATGTTACTTGTAATCAAAACAACTAGTGTTTGTAGTTTTTAAATGAATTCTATCCTAGAAGAACACAAAAATTAGTTTGTGGTAGATTTTATGTATTACTTTATATAAAAAAGAATAGTTTCTCTTCTATCCTGACTCTAGATGTGGCTTTTGTGAATATTTCTACATAAATATAGTTATAACAATTGTAGATAAGGTGAAAATGTTGGTAGGTGGGATTAACTCATAATCCTCATTTTGTATGTATAGATATTATGTGTTTGTATTGGCTAGTTTCACGAGCATCTTTATTATACTTTAATTTAAATATTTTAATGAAAAATGTATTAGTAATCAATGCAATCACTACACTATTTTTCTTCTATTTATTCTTAATGTACTAAACAATGTATGTTGACATTAATTATATTGAAAAATGATATTGACACTATTGAAATTATAAATTAGACTTTCAAATATGATATTCAGAATTTTATAAAATTTGGCAATTTGATATTCACACATTTTGTACCCTTTGGGAAACCAATATTCACACTGTCATAACCTAATATTGACACATTCATAGCTATATTCTAAGTTATAAGATAAATAATAACAAGATGGCCTTTCTAGATTATATACAATATAGACTCCATGAAAGGGCATATAGATTCCTTCTTATAACCTAAGGAATAATGGAAGGATCGTGGAAGAAGACCATCCCCCAAAAAATTTACATGCTTTCCCTTCCCCAACCATCATGCATGAGGCAAATGTTCCTTCCATATAACATCATGGATAAGGCTTGGGACACCTACTGACAATCGTAGGTAGAGGTTTTAATATAGCATGGGAAAAATATATTACTTCTCCAAAGGGATTCGGGATTGTAGAAGCATCATTTTTATGGGTTTCATCTTCCCCTCTCATGGCCTCATTGTCTTCTTATGCTCCTTAGAAACCTATATGATGAAATTACTCCAAACTACCATCCATTACTCCAAACTTCCAATCTGTAAGTATGCTGGAGCTACAGTTCTTAGAGTTACTATAATAAAATTCAAGATTGGATTAGTTTAAATCCTGTATAGTGATTAATTTCTAGCTTCTAAATGCCCAGGGGAAGATTCTCGGCATCACTAGAGATTCTAAATGCCAAAGAAGAAAATTAATTAAAACACCAAAGAAGGATCATTATCATTAATTAATTTTTCACATCCTCATAGATTTAAATTCATAAGCATATCACCAAGTAAATATTGGTGTAAATTTAAGATTTGGAATGCTTAAAGTGCAAGAAGGTGAACCACAATTCTGTTTTTCTCCGTGAATAGCAATATCACCATCAAAAGGATCTACGCTATGACAGGCCATGCCTTTTTCTCCAATTGAGGGCTTGTAATTTCAAAAAGTAATGTGATCAAAGGAAAACAAGGAGTGAGAAAAGATGTTGTCAATTGTTGGGATCCCAAGTAGTTTAGTGGAATTGATTGGAACTCAGGAAAAGGCGGAATCCTCAATGAAGAGAAGGCAGTGGAAAAATAGCAGAAGGATTTAACTATAGAAATTGTTATAGCTTTCATAAATTCATTCATTATCATCGAACCAAGGAAATTATACTACCTTCACTTAGCAGGCTATGTATGTAAAACACCAACTACTTTGCAAGTAATTTTGTAGTGTTTACTTCTGTTCATGGCAATTTTCTTGGAATTGCAAGTCTATATCGGACCAACAACTTGTTCAACAAGTAGATCAGAACAATTCGCTGAACATAATTCAAACCTCGTGTCTATGTAATTGTTTCTCTTGCTGTTGAGATTGCTTACAACCTTTTTTAAATAGTACAAGTAACTGTCATTGTCAAAAAAACGTTTTCATTAATTAATTTTGGTAATAATCCCTAGTATTGATCATTATGTGCAATAATGTATTTTACAAATTCAGATAATTACAAAAAAGTAAGCCTTGGATAATGAATATGTTTCGATTATTACGGGTCAGACAAATGAATTATGGTAATGTTCAAATGCAACCCATGCATCTCTTAGAGACCATAAGGAGCAAAGCAGTCTCAACCGATAGGGTTCCCTCTGATGTAGGAGCATCGGAACCTAGGCCAATCAGTCAAAGTTGATCGACTGAAGGGAGCCGACCAGCGGGAGTGCTGATGACCACTGGTGTGGAGAGCAGGTTGACTTGTCGAAGTCAGCAAGTCGGGCAGAAGCAGTCGAGGTACAACCAACTGAAGGAATAACGGATGTCACATGAGGTCGAGAATCGACAGGAAATGGTCAACGGACGACAAGCGACGTAAGATGTCGAGTAGTCAACAAGTGGTTGAACTACGACACAACTGGGTTGACGAAGCCAAGTGTAATTAAGAAAGGAGTGAATCGACAGGAAATTCGAGATGTGACTGACTGCTGTAGTAGGTTCGGAAGGACAGAAAGTCAAGGGACTGTACCTGGTAGCCGTTTGGGGTTGTTGAGGAAGTTATTACGAGTTGGTAAAGGACATGACAGTGGACGTCATGGGAAGAAGCTGTACAGCACGGCTAGGAGCTGACAGTGCAGGTTCGCAGGATTTGGCAGGATCAGCGAACAGAGGGGAATGCATGTCTCAGGATTGTAATAGTCTTGGGAACAGCACCCGCAGAGTAGAAGAGGAAGAAAAGGTCTTTAGTTTGAGGAGGGGACAGAAAGAAAGAGAGCTGAGAGAGTAGAGAGCAGAGCTGAGAGATTTGTGAAGAATCACATCAGCAGAAGAGCAGAGAGTTGAGATCGAACCATAACTCAGAGTTCCGTGGTGAACCAGGAGTGGTGAGGTCGACACACAGGGAGAACACACCACATTTACTTCTAAGTTGTAACGGCTGAGGCCGATCGTAGTTAGTTATTTGCTTACAGTTATTTTGCATTGTAACTGATTTCAGAGAAGTAATATAAGCAATCCTGGCATCTTGTTCTACACCTTGTTTGTGTAAGCATTGTGGTTTGTGTCGTGTGTATTGTTAAGCAAGAAAGTATCCCGTAGGGTGACTAGCGTCAGTTTGGTATCAGTATTAAATTTTGAGCATTAATTCACAATACTCTTGGATATTTACTGAGAGAATAACATATACATTATATCAATGCATAACAATCACAAGAAGCATGACAAGCATCACAAGAATCAAAAGCATGAGAGACAAGAGACATAGAGTTTCCGTGGGGAAAACCCTAAGGTGAAAAAACCCACAACTTCCTCAGAGATAGAGAGAGCAATGGCTCAACCAAAGTACAATGAAAATACACTAAGATAGTCTCCTAGTAGCAAATGATCTTCCTCCTCACTAGTGCGCCACTTTCTGAGTGAGAGAAGTGTGACTTTCTGAATGATCAAAATAGAGATCTCTTGATCTCTATTTATACTAACCTGTTTCCCCAGTGACCTTATGGGGTTGACTTTTCTAGCTAGGTACATCCACAATATAATATATATATTTCAGGGCCAACCCCAGACATGGTGGTCTAATAACCCATCAGCAAGTACACACACTTGCGACACTTGTCAATCCACATGACGACACTTCCTTATAGAGGAATAACACATCTCTAATAAGGGTACAATAAATATATATGAAAAACATAGATGAAATACATTCCAAAGTTACACATACATCAACACTCCCTCTTAACTAGGAAGGTATTTCTCGACACAGTTCTGCTAGACAAGTCTTCTTCTCGAGATCATCATCATCGATGCATCGTCATCATCATCATCACTGTTGCTGCTATCTCAACCAATCTCTGACTCTACTCGTCATAGGAAGTTCTACAGAGCCAGTCCTTTTTCATACTGGATGTAGGCCCACCACCTGCAGGTCTTCATCATCACTGGCCATACTGTGGAATCCTCAGGACTTATTACGTGCGTCACAAAACCTGGCTGCAGTATCCCAGGCTATTACGAGCACACAGCTCTACCTGTCGGATCTCCCAGGAGCACATTACATGTGACCCATCACAAAACCTGGTTGAAGCATCCTAGGCTGTTACGAGCACACAACTCTACGTGTCAGATCTCCCAGGAGAAAATAACATGTGGTCCACCACAAAACTTGGCTGAAGCATCTGAGGCCTTTTTCATCCTGTCCAGATCTCCCAGGAGAAAATTACATGTGGTCCAACACAAAACTTGGCTGAAACATCTGAGGCCTTTTTCATCCTGTCCAGATCTCCCAGGAGCAAATTACATGTGGTCATGGAAAAAACTGGCTGAAGCATCTGAGGCCTTTTTCATCCTATCTAGATCTCCCAGGATCAAATTACATGCCATAGGAAAAAACCTCGCAAGAGCATCTCAGGATGTTACGGGTACACAACTCCGACCTGAAGATCTCCCAGGGCACAAATTACATGTCCTCCTAGGGAAATGTCTCGAAAGAGTATCCCAGGCTGTTATGGGTACGCAACTTCGACCTATAAGATCTCCCATACATGCTCATCTGCACAACCTGATCCACGATGACAAAGTATCATCTGATACTCACCATACATCATCCTGATGTACACATGATCATCCTGATCATCATCACTGCAACATCCTACTGCATGTCATCTGGAGAAGCTCATCATCCACGATCACCCTAATCATACAATGCATCCATCTGATGCACACCAAGTATCTACCTGATACATAGATACATAATCCACACAATGTATCCATCAACATACATGATCTACCTGATCATACCTGATACATATCAACATACATGATCTACCTGATCATATAATGTATCCACCTGATACATATACAGATACATGGTCCAAGAATCCAACATGATGCATATACAAAATACATACAAATGATCCAACCGATCATATCCAGCATCCAACATGATGCATACATACATATAAATGATCCAACTGATCATATCCAACATCTAACATGATGCGTACATACATATAAATGATCCAACTGATCATATCCAGCACCCAACATGATGCGTACATACATATACATATAAATGATCCAACTGATCATACAAAGCAGAAACTAGAACATCATCCAACGCTTACATCCACAGCCATGTGAAGGATCCTCCTTCCAAAATGCTTGGAATGGATTCAGCAAATGTGTCATCACTTCTTCCTCGAAGTGTCCTCGATCTGAAGAACACCAAGCCTCTCCCTGAAGTACTCGAACTTCACCCTGGCTAGTGGCTTCGTCAACACATTTGCAATCTGCTCGTTTATCGCAACATACAGGAGCTTCACAGCTCCTCTCTGCACCATATCCCTGATATAGTGATCTTTGATCTCTATTTGTTTCGACCTGTCATGAAACACTGGATTCTTAGACAGCTTCACACAACTCTGGTTATCGTAGAAGATACCAGTAGCATCCAATGGGAGATCAAATAACTCAGATAGTAGCTTCCGTAGCCATACTGCCTCACAACTAGCTGAACAGGCTGCAACATACTCTGCCTCAGCTGTACTTAGTGCTACGCAGGACTGCTTCCTGCTAAACCAAGAGATCACACATGATCCCATACTGAAGCAGCATCCAGATGTGCTCTTCCTATCTGCAGCACTGCCAGCCCAATCTGAATCAACATAACCCTGCAGGTTAAACTTTTGATTCGCTTCATACTTGATCCCAAAATCCATTGTACCCTTCAGGTACCTCAGAACATGCTTTACAGCAATCAGGTGAACACTCCTCAGATCCATCAGGAACTGGATCAATGTGTTCATAGAAAAGCAAATATCTGGTCTCGTGTTCGTTAGGTACATCAAGGACCCAATCATCTGACGATACGTAGAGACATCAACTGGCTCAGATGAAGCATCACATAGAAGCTTCAAGTTCGATGCCATAGGTGTGGCCATGGCCTTGCAACCCATCATCCCAAATCTCTTCAGGATATCTACTGTGTACTTCCCTTGACCAAGGAAGATCCCACCTGCACTCTGCCACACCTCCATACCTAGGAAATAATGCATCATTCCCAAATCTTTCATATCGAACTCAGCAGCAAGCTTCCTCTTAGTATCTGCAATCAATTTGTCATCTCCTGTTACAAATAAGTCATCCACATACAGGAGTAGAATCACAGGATTCCCTTCCTCAAACTTGCAGTAAAGGTTTGAATCCACTTTACTCTTGGTAAAGCCCAAACTAGATAGGAAATTGTCCATCCTACCATACCAAGTTTTGGGAGCTTGCTTTAATCCATACAAGGCTTTCTTCAATCTGCACACATATGACTCTCTGTAAAGTATTTCAAAACCGAGTGGCTGCTCCACATATACTTCCTCTTCAACTACACCATTCAAGAAAGCAGTCTTGACATCCATCTGGTGTATTTTCCATTTCATTGCTGCAGCTAGGGCAAGTACTGTTCTGATGGAAGTATACCTGGCTACAGGTGAAAAATTTTCTTCATAATCTATTCCCTCTTTCTGAGAGAAGCCACAAGCTACGAATCTTGCCTTGTGTTTCTCTACACTGCCATCTGCAGCATGCTTGATTTTGAAGATCCATTTGGAAGTCACAATAGACTTCTCCTTAGGTCTTAGGACAACATCATAAACATCATTTTTCATTATTGATTGGTATTCCTCAACCATGGCATCCTTCCATTCTTTCTTTTCCGCTGCTTCTTCATAACTTGAAGGTTCTTTGTTCATAATGTCACAGAGTAAAGAAACATAGCTGGTATGTGATCTGGTTCTCTTCTTTGCTTTGTGTTCTTCTTCTGGAATGCCAAATCTTTCTGCATCTTGAATGAGATCTCTAGCCCATGTAGGTTTCCTCTTGTGAGAGTTATCCTCACAGGGTGGATCTACAAGTTCTTGCGGATCTTCAAACTCACGAACAACTTCTAGAATTGCTTCAGTCATGGTAGTGTCTTGAAATCTAGTTTCCTTAGGTTCTTCATAAACTTCGATAGGTACCTTCCTTGATTTGATGAATGCTGAGTTTTCATCAAATGTTACATCCCTGCTAACATCAATCTTCTTGAACCCTGGAAAGTATATTCTGTAAGCCTTTGAGCTTTCACTGTAACCCACAAAGATACCCTTCTTTCCTGAAGGATCTAGTTTGGTCCTCTTTTCCTTTGGGACATGAGTGAATACTGGACAACCAAATATTCTGAGATGGCTGACTTCAAGTTTCTTACCAGAAAAGACCTCTTCTGGTGTCTTGTTGTCCAATATCTTGTGGGGTGTTCTGTTCTACACATATACAGTTATTCTAGCTGCTTCTACCCATAGATGCATAGGTAGATCCTGGTCATGCAGCATTGCCCTTGCTACTTCCATGATTGTTCTGTTCTTCCTTTCTGCAACTCCATTCTGTTGAGGATTATAAGGAGCAGTCAACTCCCTCTTAATCCCTGAATCATTGCATAGCTTCTTGAAGTCACCTGAGGTGAATTCTCCACCATTGTCGGATTTGAATTTTTTGATCTTCTTGTTAGTTTGATTCTCCATCAAGGTTTTGAATTCCTTGAACTTATCAAACACCTCATCTTTGTTCTTCAAGAAGTATACCCAAGTCTTCCTGGAGAAGTCATCAATAAATGAGACATAGTAAACATACCCACTTAGAGAATTGGATGACATAGGACCACATACATCTGAGTGGATGATTTCTAGGATATCCTTTTCCTTGCTTTCACTGCTTGGGAAAGCCTTCTTAATGTTCTTACCTTTTGCACATCCTTTGCAAACACCTTCATGTTTGGTCTTGATTTCAGGAAGACCCTCTATCGCCTTGCTTGCAATTGGAAGTGCCTTGTAGTGCATATGAGCAAGTCTTCTATGACAAAGTTCACTTGGCTCCATGGATTCATGCACCATGGCATGTTCAGGTTGTCCCTTCAATTTATACAAACCTCCCTCTTGCTCTCCAATCACTACTGCATCATCTATGGTCTTTCCCTTTAGCCACATTAGGACTTGGCCATCCACAAATGCAACCCTCATACCTTTTGCATCCAATGCAGAGATGGAGAGTAAGTTCTTCTTGAGCCTAGGTACATAAAGGACTTCTTTCATCTTCAAAGATTTTCCAGAATCTAGGTTGTAGGAGGCTTCACCACTTCCTTTGATTGGGTATTGATGATCATCCCCAAGTTTCACCTTATGGGGTGATTCATGTTCAGATAGGTTCATAAAAGATTCCTTAAACCCAGTCATGTGTTTGGAAGCCCCACTATCAATTAACCAATCATTACAACCATGGGAGATAGTACCTATGAGAGCAGAGAGCAGAACATACTCTTCTTCACTTGATGAGTCATCATTACTATCATCACTTTCTTCCCTTGCCTTCTTCTTGGGTGGTTCATCATCCTCGGCAGCATGAGCATGAAACCTTCTTTTGCTACCCTTCTTCTTCTTGTTGAATTTGTTGTTGTCCTTCTTGCTCTTGGGACAATTTATGGCAATATGTCCTTTCTCATTACAGATGAAGCATATTCTTCTTTCTTTGAAGTGATGTGAAGATTTCTTGGAGTGAGATGGCTCTCTCTCGGACTTCCCTTTCTTGGTGTGAGCTGTGAGAGCTTGATCTTCATTCCCCATGTTTTCTTCTCATGCCACAAGCCTTGCTTCTTCTTGTGAGCATTCTTCCCGTAGTCTGCTGAAGGAAATCAACTTCTTTCTTGCACAGTTTCCTTGAATGAAGGAGTCCCATGACCTAGGTAAGCCATTCAGAGTGGTCATGACAACTTCACCATTCTCCACCATTTCAGCCACTGCTTCTAGTTGTTCCTTGGTCTGGGAGACCCTTGAAAAACAAGATTGATTGGTTTCTCCATTCTGAAACTTTACTCCTTTCAATTGGTTCTGCAGGGTCATCTTTTGATTTATGTTCTTCCCTTCAAATAGCTTGGTCAAAGAGTCAAACATCTCTTTGGGTGTCTTTAGAGAAGACACATGGGGTATGAGATGGTCTTTAATAGAATCAGCAATGATTCTCTTTTCCTTGACCAAGTTCTTCTTATGCAATACTTTAGCCTCTTCATCCTCTGGGATAGGGATGTCTTCTTTTATATATGAGTCCAACTCATTCTCTTCCAGGATTAACCCAATCCTATACTTCCAAGCTCGGAAGTTATCAGCCCCTTCAAGCTTATCCTCAAGCTTGGTGTGGTGAGACATCTTAAAGAGTACTTCAAATGGAAATAGAAAAGATTTAGGTCTTACCACTTGAAATGCTGAAAACTGGATCTGGTCCCAGATTAGGGTTTGTCAAAAAAACCCTAAAAATTCAAAATGTGAATTTCAACTTTCTGAAATGATAGAAAGATGTGCCCTGATGAGCTGATTAGCCTGGTGTATTGAGAATTTGAGATCAGCAAAGCTTTACCCTTTAGATTTTCCTTTTTGTCCTCCCGGGTTCACTAGGGAGAGCCTTGAATTAGGGTTTGAGTTTGTCGGAGATCTACCTAGCCAAAAATCTCGATCCAAATCTCTGAACTTCGATTTTTGCAAGGCGCTTCCAGCTATGTCTTCAGATTTTAGAAATTCCTATTTTTGTGGAAACCCTAATTTTTAGGGCCAAATTTGAAAATGCTCATAATTGAATTTTGATTGGACAGATGGATTCTCCTTGATGAGTAGAGTCAATCTACTATACTGCTTTTCCAAAATCTATGGAGAGAAACCCAATAAACAAGAAACTCAAGTTTTCGTCACTGCAAAATGTCTTCTTCTCAGGTTAGCTCTGATACCATGTTAAATTTTGAGCATTAATTCACAATACTCTTGGATCTTTATTGAGAGAATAACATATACAGTATATCAATGAATAGCAATCACAAGAAGCATGACAAGCATCATAAGAAACAAAAGCATGAGAGACAAGAGACACAAAGTTTCCGTGGGGAAAACCCTAAGGTGAAAAACCCCACAACTTCCTCAGAGATAGAGAGAGCAATGGATAAACCAAAGTACAACCAAAATACACTGAGATAGTCTCCTAGTAGCAGATGATCCTCCTCCTCACTAGTGCGCCACTTTCTGAGTGAGAGAAGTGTGACTTTTCGAATGATCAAAATAGAGATCTCCCGATCTCTATTTATACTAACCTGTTTGTCTAGTGAACTTATGGGGCCGACTTGTCTAGATAGGTACATCCACAATATAATATATATATTTCAGGGCCGACCCCACACATGGTGGTCTAATAACCCATTGGCAAGTACACACACTTGCGACACTTGTCAATCCACATGCCGACACTTCCTTATAGAGGAATAACACATCTCTAATAAGGGTACAATAAATATATATGAAATACATAGATGAAATACATTCCGAAGTCACACATACATCAACAATTAGAGCCTGGAAGCGATTCCGGTTGAAGACAACAATACCAACCTAACTTGCGTCATTTTGGTATTAGAGCTCGGAGGCGAGTTCGGTTGGAGAAGACGATTATACCAACCTGACCTGCGTCAGTTGGTATCACAGCCCGGAAGTGTGAGAGTTTTCAGTGGAGGTTGAAAATGGCTCATAGAGGCATTAATGTCCGAGGATGAAGAGTGCATGGTGCAGCAGCTGTCACAATGGATCATGAGATGTTCGACAAATGCGTTTGAACGATGGAATTTGACAAATGAAGTCATAGCGATCAAAGACAACCAGAGGCGTGGTTGCATTCCTGAAGCACTGGACCACAGCGATGAGGAAGTTGAGGAAGTGGAAGCTCAGGAAGCCGTAGCAGAAGAACCAGAGGAAAAAATCATCAAGCTTCTGACAGAAATGAGAGGTCGGGCGAAGATAGATGTGCATACGTACTCGGGAAGCCTGGACCCAAAATACTTGATCGACTGGTTCAGAGAGATGGAGAAATACTTCGACGTAGAGCAGATCGAGGATCCTAAATGGGTTAAGACTGCATGTCTAAGGTTGAAGGGTCATGCCTCGTTGTGGTGAGACAATGTACAGGCTGACAAAATCAAGAAAGGCAAGGAGAAAATCAAATCTTGGGACAGAATGGTTGCCTAGTTGAAGGGGAAGTTCTTGCCAAATGACTATGTGATTTCCTTGTTCTGAAAACTACAAAACTTTCGACAGAAAGAAATGGCCGTGAAGGAGTACATGGAGGAGTTCTACCAATTTTTGATTCGGTCAAGACACACTGATGAAGGAGAAGAAGCTTTCGCCAGATATGTAAATGGCTTAAAATACACTATTCGGGATGAACTCAGCATGTCGAGATTCAGAGCAGTCGGAGAAGCCTATCAGTTAGCTCTGAAGGCGGAAGAGAAACTGTCGAGGAAATCCGCAGCGACCAGAGGCAGGATGACTGGTCGGGGTGGAAGACTGTCTCCGTGAAGGATCAAGGTAGCGGCTACAGAAAGGAAGGTGTTGAAGATAGTCGATGCACAGAAGGGACATCAACAAAAGAAAGAGCGCAAGAGAACCAACGCGATGGTCGTGAGAACCGCGGTCAAGGCACGTATAGTCGAAGTGGTCCATCCGATAAGAAGGGAGCTAACAGACCAGCCATAATCTATTACAAATGCTAAGGAATGGGACACAAGGCATATGAGTGCCCAAAAAATCTAGATACTGCAGAAGAATCAAAACCCAGACGTCGAAAGGATGAGCAAGTTGACGAGAGGGAAGAATCGGCATCAGATAGCAGTGGAGGTGAGAAAAGGAAGAACTAGAATTTGACGATTCAGAGAGCTTTGATCCAGGAAGATCAACGTGATCTGATGGAACTAGCACAATGGAAGGCGATCTTTCGAACGAAGGTGCGGATTAGAGAATGGCGTTGTAAGACCATAGTTGATGGTGGGACTACAGAGAATCTTGTGTCGACAGAAGTCATCGACAAGATCGGGTTAAAATGTCGAGAACACCCACATCCTTACAAGATCTCATGGTTACAGAAAGGGCACCATGTTAAGGTGACCCGACAATGCCTAATCAACTTCAAAGTTGAAGGATTGGAGGACAACGTACTGTGTGATGTAGTTCCCATGGATGCATGCCATCTGTTGTTAGGGAGACCATGGCAATATGATAGTAAGATGATTTATGACGGTTGAGATAACATAGTCACAATGTGGAAGAATGGCATGAAAAGAACTCTTAAGCTGAGGCGAGAAGAGCCAGCTGACGGTAGGGACGGTGAGAGCAATATTTGGGAAAAGTGAGTGTTGATGAGCACTGCCAAGGAATTCCTTGCAGAGGAAGAGAAACAGTCGGGATGTTTTGTAATCATTCCAAAAGGACCATATGTCGAAGGAACGACCAACATGGAGAACATTCCGGTCGAAGTCGAGGAGTTGCTTGAAGAGTTTCGGGACATAATGGCTGATGAGAAACTGACGGGATTGCCACCGACAAGGAGTATATCCCATCAGATCGACTTGATTCCAGGGTCGAGTCTGCCAAACAAAGCACCATATAGGATGAGTCCAGCCAAGGGACAGGAGCTCAACCGGCAGGTCCAAGAATTGTTGGACAGGGGATTGATTTGAGAAAGTTTGAGCCCATGTGCCGTACTAGGAGTATTGACACCAAAGAAGTTCGGGGAATGGAGAATGTGTACCAATTCTAGAGCCATCAATAAGATCACGATCAAGTATCGATTTTCATTGCCAAGGATGGATGACTTGATGGATTGCCTGAGTGGAGTGACATACTTCACAAAATTAGACCTGAAGAGTGGGTATCACCAGATTAGGGTCAGAGAAGGAGATGAATGGAAGACAACATTCAAAACAAGAGAAAGGTTATATGAGTGGTTAGTCATGCCGTTCGGATTGAATAATGCACCCAGTACATTCATGAGATTGATGAATGAGGTACTGAAACCATTCTTAGGAAAGTTTGTCGTAGTCTATTTAGACGACATTTTGATTTTCAGTCAGACCAAGTTAGAACATTTGGAGCATGTTCGACAAGTATTACAAAAGTTGTAGGAAGAAAAGCTGATGGTTAACCTGCAAAAGTGTTTCTTCATGAAGAAGGAATTGGTGTACTTGGGATTTGTAATTTTAGGTAAAGGTTTGGAGATGGACCTCGAGAAGGTGAAGGCAATAGTAGATTGGCCGAAATCGACAAGTGCGACTGCAGTGAGAAGTTTCCATGGACTTGCTAGTTTCTACCAGAAGTTCATTCGGGGATTTAGTCGAATTTGTGCACCATTGATAGAATGCATGAGGAAGGGCGAGTTCAAGTGGATGGATAAAGCCCAGGAAGCTTTCGACAAATTGAAGGAAAAGGTCACTGAGAGCCTAGTGTTGGCGCTCCCAGACTTTGACAATGTTTTCCAAGTCGATTGTGATGCGAGTGGAACAACAATTGGAGCAGTGTTGAGCCAGGAAGGCCGACCAATTGCATTCTTCAGTGAAAAAATGAATGGAGTGAAGCAAAAATATTCGGTCTATGACCAATATTTTTATGCGATCGTACAAGCATTGAAGAAATGGAGGCATTATTTGTTGCCTTAGGAATTTTTGTTATACACGGATCACCAAGCACTGAGGTATTTGAATACTCAGTTGAAATTAGATCAGAGACACATGAAGTGGGTGGAGCTACTCCAGAGATATACATTCGTGTTGCGACATATGTCTCAAACAAAGTTGTCGATGCATTGAGCAGGAGAGTTGCGCTATTGGGCACAACGACTGTTCAGGCAATAGGGATAGAGTTGATAAAGATGGAGTATGGACCAACGAATATTTTGCGAAGGCATGGAAGGCTTGTCATGAGCCTTGGAGCATCGACATAACTCCATATTTGAGTTATTTCATTCAAGGAGGTTATCTGTTCAGGCGAATTTAGCTGTGTATTCCCAGAGGATCAGTGAGAGAGAACCTAATCCGAGAGTTTCATAATGGCAGGTTAGCAGGGCACTTTGGGGTTGACAAGACCAAAGCACTAGTTGACGAGAAGTATTTTTGGCCAAGGATGTCAACAGATGTCAGAAGATGGGTTCGACAATGTCAAATCTACTAGTTGGAAAAAGGAAGGAGTCAAAACACGGGGTTATATACACCATTGCCAGTACCAGAGAACCCGTGGGAGTATCTTAGCATGGATTTTGTGTTAGGATTGCCAAGGACTCAGTAGGGGAGTGACTCAATATTTGTTGCAGTCGACAGATTTTCGAAGATGGCACATTTCATACCATGTAAGAAAACAAGTGATGCCATAGGGATCGCTGTACTATTCTTTAAGGAAATAGTCAGGCTGCATGGGCTGCCAAAGAGTATCACATCGGATTGGGATACAAAATTCATGGGGCATTTCTGGAGAACCCTATGGAGGAAACTCGAAGTTAGAGTTTAGCTCGGCACATCATCCGAAGACAGACGGACAAACCGAGGTTGTAAATAGAAGTTTGGGAAACCTTCTGAGATGCCTAGCAGCCGATAGACCCAAGCAGTGGGAAAATGTGTTGGCACAGGTAGAGTTTGCATATAACAATTCTGTGAATCGATCGAAAGGATTGAGCCCATTCCAGATTGTTCGAGGGAGGAGTCCACATGTAGTGGTAGATTTTGTTGAATTGCCGATAGAAACCAGGAAGAGCGCAGATGCAGAATCATTCGTAGAGCATATGCATGAAGTTCATGAAAATGTGCGAAAGCGCATTGAGAAGAGTAACGTGGCCTTGAGAGCCGATTGGAGAAAGAGGCTACTGTCATTCCTAGAAGGGGACTTAGTCTATGCCTATTTGCGGAAGGAGCGATTTCCGACAGGAACCTACAACAAGCTGAAGTTGAAGAAGATAGGACCATGCAGGATTCTGAAAAAGATTTCAGACAACCCATATGTGTTGGAATTTCCAGAAGACTTGAACATTTCAGCAACGTTCAACGTCTCAGACCTATACAAATTTGAAGAAGGGTCAAGCAGCAGAAAGGAGGAAGGAACAAGTATCGACTGGATGAAATATATTCCAGACCGACATAAAGAAGGGATCACAGAAGTAATCGATGAATGCGAAGTAGGGCATACCCGTAGATCGTGCATGAAGGAATACTTGGTGCGATGGACAAATGATGAGTTGCAGGAAGCGACGTGGATTTTCGAAGAGGAGTTCAGGAGACTGACGGAGCAGTCGAATTCTTTTCCACTTAGGGAGTCTAATGCAAGAGCATCAGAACCTAGGCCAATCAGTCGAAGTTGATCGACTAAAGGGAGTCGACCAGCGGGAGTGACGATGACCACTGGTGCAGAGAGTAGGTTGACTTGTCAAAGTCAACAAGTCGGGAAGAAGCAGTTGGGGTACAGCTAACTGAAGGAACAACGGATGTCGTGTGAGGTCGAGAATAGACAAGAAATGGTCGACGGACGATGAGCGGCGTAAGATGTCGAGTAGTCGACAAGTGGTCGAACTATGGCACGACTGGGTTGGTGAAGCCAAGTGTAATTAAGAAAGGAGTGAACCGACAGGAAAGTCGAGATGTGACTGACTGCTATAGCAGGGTCAGAAGGACAGAAAGTCAAGGGACTGTACGTAGTAGCCGTTCGAGGTTGCTGAGGAGGTTATTACAGTTATTACGAGTTGGTGAAGGACATGACAGTGGACGTCATGGGCAGAATCTGTACAGCACGGCTAGGAGCTGACAGTCCAGGTTCATAGGATTTGGGAGGATCGGTGAATGGAGGGGAATGCATGTCTCGGGATTGTAATAGTCTTGGGAATAGCACCCGTAGAATAGAAGAGGAAGAAAAGCTATTCAGTCTGAGGAGGGGACAGAGAGAAAGAGAGCTGAGAGAGTAGAGAGCAGAGCCGAGAGAGTTGTGAAGAATCACACCAGGAGAAGAGCAAGGAGTTGAGATCGAACCATAGCTCAGAGTTCTGTGGTGAAACAGAAGAGGGTGAGATCGACACACAGGGAGAACACACCACAGTTACTTCTAAGTTGCAACGAAGGAGGCCAATCGTAGTTAGTTATTTGCTTACAGTTATTTTGCATTGTAATTGAGTTCAGAGAAGTAATATAAGCCAATCCCGGCATCTTGTTCTACACCTTGTTTGTGTAAGCATTGTGGTTTGTGTCATGTGTATTGTTAAGAAAGAAAGCATCCCATAGGGTGACTTGCGTCACCCTCACAAAGGGATTCGACCCCTATAGCAATGACCTCCACCTATCGAGGAGGAGGAATGGTTTCAACCATTTAGGAAGGAAGGACAACTTCATAACCACATAAATTTACGGTTGATAAAAAGGAGGAGTGGTTCGTCCGAGGAGAGGTTTTTTTGTTGTATGTTGGGAGGCTCTGTTTCAACTAAATAATTATAAATTAGATGGATACCGGGGCTGTTCCCTCTCAGAGGCTTCTCCCTCTCCATTCATATGGAAATCAACAACACATTAACAAACTTCATTAAAAAGAAAACAACCTCCGCCCGGGAATGCGCCCTCATGGCTCACTGATACATACATCAAATTTAAAATTTTAAAGCACCCACAAAACCTAGAGAGGGATACATACCCGGTGTTGCTGAGCGTTGGTTAAAGGATGGGTGCTTCAATAAAGGGTCACATACTCGATTCTTCCGCTCGCTGGAATGAAGACGAAGCCCGCTTTTTCCACCACTAATCACACTACGAGGTTATCCACCAGCACCAATATATCCTCCAGCACCAAAACTGATAGATCTTAGTTTCCACCACTGTGCAGATTGAAGCACTAGTGTAGTTGTTTTCACGGGAGTGGATTGCATACCTGGTGTTCTCGCGGGTGTTCTGTTAGGTGTGTCCCAACACATAAAATAACATGGTGGGGAAAGTCAAATTTTTGGATTTTATATATAAAATAGTCTCTCGGACGAGAGTTTAAAAAAAATCTGATTTCTCGACCAAGAGTTCTGCCCAAGAGTTTGTTTGGCGGGTTTGAGAAAACTCTCAGGTGAGAAAATATTAAACTCTTAGACGAGAAAATTGTTAACCCAACATAAACCCAACCAAACTCTCGGATGAGAAACTTTTAAACTCTCGGGCGAGAATTTTAAAAACTCTCGGTCGAGAAAATGAATTGACTATTTTCTCAGACGAGAAATTGAAAATCACAATCAAAATTCACCCAGTTGTCAAAAAAGTGTATACCAACTTCGCGAGTTCACCCATATATAAAGTCATTACAATAAATAGTTTAAGGTGATTTCATTATGATTTTAATTAATGTGATTTTTCTTTTAAAGGATTGGAAGTATGATAATATAAAATACTCTATATTTATTATATTTTAAGTTGACATTATAAATATATTAAGTAAGGTTAGGTTTATATGTATTTAACTATTGTCAAATAAAAATATGGCACATAATGATCTTTGACTTCTATAGATCCAACTCAATTATTATTGTTGATCCAATTTCTTGAGATTTTATTGGTATTTAAATTCAAACTCATCAATGTGGATTTTTTTACGAGGCTCATTTTATACTCTAAATTTTCTTTAATGCTCCTTTCACATTATTGAGGATCTAGTTGTAGCTTATTAACATTTTCCTACATTGTTTCACACAACAACTCATACTTTATAGAAACAAATTTTGAAGTTGTCTTTACCACTTATCTAGGATGGTTGAAGTTATCATTAAGGAGGATTGTAATGTAATTCCATATTCTCCCAAATATGTTCATTACAACCCATGATGTGATGATTGTTTAGTGGCCATGATTACAGTTATATAACTTTTCATTATAATGAATGTGAGAACATCATTATGATCAATTTGTATAGATAATGAGGCATAATTAGACTTGTTATATCTCAAATATATCACATTATTGCCATATTATTCTTACACAACACAACTCCTTTCTTTGCTCAAGTGCTCATTTCTCTACACAACATTAAGGGGGGTGCCAGAATGTGTTTTAATGTTTTTGAATGGCTTGAGGTAGTCATCTTGTACTTAGTCTCATAATGTTGATAATTATAAAAACATTTATGAGGAACATATACATGTAATTATGGATCACTAGACTTTTGCAACATTGCACATGTGCACATGGAGATCATTTTGGGAGTAACTTGGTGGTGACATATTCCTCAAGTAATGTTGAGCTACACTCCCAAGTCATTTGTATCCACTACTTCTCCCTTATATGTCCATGAGCCTATTGCTTTCCCTTATGAATTGGTTGATCTCCAAAAACCCCTAATTGTGCATTATGATCAATGGTCCAAGTTTCTCTTCATTACTCTAAATTCATCCCATTGGTCTTGAAATCAAATAAGGAAGACGATGGTTTATGATATTGATTATTATCATGAATTAACATTATTATTTTATATAAAAAATGAATAATATTTAAAGGGAAAATGGACATTGGTGACTATACCTTTTCTTTCAAATGACAAAAAATATCCAATTGGAAAAAAACTTCTACTAAAAAATACCCTACTCCCATGGTTGGACATTATCCCCACAATGCTTGGTACAACTCAAATTGTAAAAGCATTGAAAAACTAGAATAAACTACATTATGAAGCATATACGCTCAAATGAAAGAAAATATAAATATTATACAAGAATATTCTTTGTTATGACCCTTCCTAGGGGGTAATAGGGGGCCTAGAGGACCCAGTAGACTACAATTGGAGGTCATTCAATGTAAAGTGGACTAGGTCCACTATATTGTTATTATTAAATAAGGCTCATTAACTTCGGAAATAAATGTAATGGGGCCTCATTAAAGAATGTCCACTAAGTGGTTAGGAGGTTAGTATTGTATGGTGATTCTATAAATAATGATGGAGTCCTCCTTTTGTGATGTGGAGAAAAAAATTATATGTTGAGCTTATCTTATTATGAGGTAGCCCCCCCCGAAGAGGAAAGAGAACATGGTTGATTCATCCAATCAAAAAAAGCATTTCCATTATAATAACGAGTAGTTTATTGAATATCTATCCTATTCTTTTATGCTATTAATATATCTTGTGTAATCTAAATTTGATATTGGGTTTATAACCATTGGTATCAGAGTGACCTGGGGCCACAACATTGCAAAATAGTTTTGTTTTCTTTTTTTTTGGTATATTTTTTAAAAGAGGAAAGTTAGGGCCACGACATTCAGATTCATTTATGAGTCTTTTCCAACATAATCTCCAAAAACTAATTGTAGATCTGAATTCCTCTTGGAAAAATAGGTGATTAAAAGAATCAATAAAATCAGATTCCATGAGAGGGAGATATCATAGTTTGAAATCTACATAGTTTTCATGGTTTTGGGAGAGATTGCACGAACCTTGTTGAGGTTGTATCTTTTGATAGAATAATCATATTGCAACAAAACCAATGCCATTGAAAATCTATTTTTTAGATATTTCCTATGATATATTATATGCCATAGTTCCTACTACTCTCTCCTATGCTACGACCCTTGCAACAATTTATCCCTCCATCGAAGCATGGCGAGGTGGGGGGGCATGCCATAGGAGACACAAATAAGGCTCACAAAACCTTTCAAAGAAGGTTAATCTCATAAAAAATCTAGACAAGGGATTAATGTTGAAATCAGGGAGGCTAGTGTTCAACATAAGGAGGCGTTAGATAAATTGCTAGATTCTTAGATTATTTAGGACATCTAGGAAGAGTATACCTAAGAAATATATGTCTGGTATTCTTTGGAGGATGATTCTGAAGATTAGTACATGGATATTTGTAATATTTGGGATTTCAACTACTTCCAAATTATTTTTGAGGAATCTTATCCTTCTTGTGAAGAACAACAATAGTATGCTTCTTCTACAATTGAAGACTTCCTCATCACTCCATCATTTTCCTGCTTATTGGAGGATTGACCTGCTTTGGGAGGTTATTTGGATCCATTTGATCCTCCTGGGTATATGCATCTCAACACTCAACAATTTCTTAATCTTCAATGTCAGATATGGGGTGGCAGCTACTACACATGGACATTAACCCCAGGTTTTTGATGACTTGCTTCAACTACTTCACCATGGCCATTAGCACTTGTACAAGGAACCCATGCTTAAGCTAGAGTTTCTTTGATGATATCCACATGGTGGTTCACACTATTCCATGGTAACTTTGATCCTACTTTAGCATGGAAATCAACATTCACGAATGAGACCTTGGATTATGGTTGTACAAATTCACACAAAGTGTTGAGGATGACACTTTCCTAAGGGGGTGGAGTTTTATGACCCTCCCTAGAGGGTAATGGGGGGCCTGGAAGACTTGTTAGAGTAGAAGTGGAGGCCATTCAATGTTAAGTTGACTAGGTCCATTACATTGTTATTAGTAAATAAATCCCACTAAGGTAGTAAATAAATGTAATGGGACCTCATTAAAGAAGGTCCACTAGCTAGTTAGGAGGATAGGAGGTTAGTATTGTATGGTTATTCAGAGGTTAGTATTTTATAGTGAGTCTATAAATAAGGATGGATTCCTCCTTTTGTGATTTGGAGAATAATATTGCATGTTGAGATTATCTCACTAGTAGGTAGCCCCCTCAAAGAGGTTAGTGAACATAGTTGACTCATCCTACCAAAAGATTCACTTCAATAATAATAGAGAGAAGTTTATAACATATCTCTTATATTAATTCATATTGTTGATATCTATTGTGTATGATATTAATTTCATATTGATCCCATTAGAGTAGAAATGGAGGCCATTCAATGTAAATTGGACTAGGTCCACTATATTTTCATTATTAAATAATTCCCACTAACTAAATAAATGTATGGGAACTGATTAAATAAGGTCCACTAGGTGGTTAGGAGGTTAGGATGTTAGTATTTTATAGTGATTCTATAAATAAGGATAGAGTCCTCCTTTTGTGATGTAAAGAAGAATATTGTATGTTGAGCTTGTCTCATTAAGAGGTAGCCCCCTCAAAGAGACTAGTGAATAGGGTTGATTCATCCTACCAAAAGAATCACTTTAATAATAATACAATGTCATTTAATACATATCTCTTGTATCGATTCATGTTGTTGATATCTATTTTGTATGATCTTAATTTCATATTGAGCCCATTATATTAGAAGTAGAGGCCATTCATTGTAAGGTGGAATAGGTCTAGTATATTGTTATTATTAAATATGTGAGGCACCTGCAACAATTAATTAACAAGAATACGCGAAATAGCAGAAATGACAGAACTCAGAATCACTTTTGTATTGATCACAGGCCACTTCGAGGGGGCAACCTCCTTTGAGCAAGCTCAATACAATAACTTCATGGTGCCTTCATAGGTCTCAACACACACTTATATACTAATTCTAGGCGCCAATACTATGGGTCGAAACCATGGGCCGTTACAAACTATGGATCAACAATACTACGAGCGACTTACAAAGCATATGCGCCAACAACAATAACACAAACTATTGATCAACAATTACTACGGGACGACTTACAAAGCATATGCGTCCAACAACATCCTACTAACAAAGTAAAGACATGGGTTCCTAACATCCCCTCCCCCTTAAAAAAAGCTTTGTCCTCAAAGCTTTAGATGTGGAAATTGTTGTTGAATCTGAAGGAGTGGTTCCCATGTAGCATCCTCGGGTTGCATGCCGTGCCACTGAATTAAGACCTCTGTGATAGAGCAAGAGCGAAGCTGACGCGTGTGCCGATTGAGGATGGCCTCTGGCTCCAAAAGGATGGATCCTTCATTATCCAGTTCAGGTAAAATTGTTTGGCCACTGATGTTGGTGCCAAGAACTTTCTTCAGACAAGAGACATGAAAGACTGGATGAATGCGGGAAGAAGGAGGAAGTTCCAATTTATAAGCAACAGACCCAATCTGCTGAAGAATCCGATATGGCCCATAGAACTTTGGAGCGAGCTTATGACGCCCTTTGAGTTTCAAGGAGGATTGTTTGTACGGCTGGAGACGAAGAAAAACCATATCGCCGACTTGAAAAGTGCGCTCTGAACGGTGCTGATTAGCTTGTTGCTTCATGCGATTTCTTGCCATGTGAAGATTGTCCCGCAAAATGCGAAGAATCTGATCGCGGTTGCGAAGGACCGTGTCAACTTCCTGAATTGGTGAACTAGTGGGGGTGTATGGGAGAAGAGCTGGAGGTGCCTAACCATAGACTGCTTCATATGGGGTCATTTTAGAGGCAGTGTGGTAAGAGGTATTGTACCACCATTCAGCGAGAGGGAGCCATTTTTCCCACTGATTTTGTTGTTCCGAGGTGAAGCAACAAAGATAAGTTTCCAAGCACTTATTGACAATTTCAGTCTGACCATCTGTTTGTGGGTGATACCCTGAACTCATCTTCAGTTTGGTGCCAGTGTGGCGAAATAATTCTGTCCAAAAATGACTGGTGAAAGTCGCATCACGATCCGAGACAATGGAAGAAGGGATGCCATGAAGACGAAAGATCTGGTCCATAAAAATTTGAGCGACGGAGGAGGCTGTATAGGGATGGCTGAGAGCACAAAAATGACTATATTTGGAGAGACGATCAACCACAACGAGAATCACTGTCTTCCCGCCAGATTTAGGGAGCCCTTCAATGAAATCCATAGAAATATCTGTCCAAATCCGTGTAGGTATGGGCAAGGGTTCAAGCAATCCTGGAAGGAGTGTTGTTTCACCCTTATTGCATTGGCAGGTATCACATTCGGCCACCATCTGTTGAATTGTCCTTTTCATGCCCTGCCAAAAGAAGTTACGCCGTGCTCGTTCATATGTTTTGAGGAACCCAGAGTGCCCGGCCGATGGAGAAGCATGGAGTTCATAGAAGACAGCCTGTTGAAGATCTGTGCTCTGGGGAAGCACCAGACGACCCTTGTATCGCAGAGAGGCACCATCCCAAGAGTAATGTGGGACAGTAGAAGGATTGTTGGTCAAGCGTTGGATGATCTGAGATAAAGAAGAGTCATTGACATAACCTTGTTGAACAGATTGCAACCAATTTGGAACCGGCATAGAAATAGCTGAAAGAGAACCTTGGGCATCAAATGTGCGAGAAAGAGAATCTGCCACAATATTGTCTTTACCCTTCTTGTAAGTGATCTCATAGTCATAACCCATGAGTTTGCTAACCCATTTCTGTTGTGCCGGGGAGGAGACACGCTGGTCCAAGAAATATTTCAGACTCTGGTGATCAGTCTTGATGCAGAAATGATTCCCTAATAGGTATGGATGCCACTTCTGTACTGCATGCAAAATAGCCATCATTTCCTTCTCATAGGTAGAGGAAGCTAAATTCTTACCTGAAAGGGCTTTGCTGGTGAACGCAATGGGGTGTTCATCTTGAAGGAGAACAGCACCAAGTCCATTGCCGCAAGCATCACTCTCAATAGTGAAGGGCTTGGAAAAATCAGGCATAGCTAGCACCGGTGTAGTACACATAGCTTGTTTTAGTTTGTCAAATGCACACTGAGCAGCAGGTGTCCATGTAAAAGCATCTTTTTTCAATAGAGCAGTTAATGGAGCTGCAATCTTCCCATAATCCTTGACAAACTTGTGGTAGTAGCCAGTCAACCCCAAAAAACCACGAAGGCTCTTGAGTGTCTGAGGATGTGGCCAATTGTTCATGGCCTCGATTTTGGCAGGATCCACGTGAACACCTTGTGCTGAGATAATGTGCCCTAGATACTCAACTTCCTTTTGTCCAAAAACACATTTAGACTGCTTGGCATGGAGATGATGGTCAGAGAAAAGTTGCATGACAAGATCCAGATGCTGGAGATGTTCATCCCATGTTTTACTGTAGATGAGGATATCATCAAAGAATACCAGAATGAATTTCCGCAAGTAGGGTCGAAATATTTTATTCATTAAGGCCTGGAATGTGTAAGGAGCATTAGTGAGGCCAAAGGGCATGACCAAAAACTCATAATGGCCATCATGTGTGCGGAAAGCTGTTTTAGGAATATCATCCTCATGAACCCGAATTTGATGATACCCAGAACGAAGATCCAACCTGGAGAAAAAGTGAGCCCCATGAAGCTCATCGAGAAGCTCATCAACAACAGGAGTTGGAAACTTATCCTTGATGGTGAGGTGATTAAGTGCTCGGAAGTCAATGCAGAGGCGCCATGACCCATCTTTTTTGCGGACAAGAATAACTGGAGAAGAAAAGGAACTAGTGCTTGGGCGAATAATACCTTGCTTCAATAAGTCCCGAACGAGCATTTCAATCTCCGTTTTTTGGTGAAATGGGTAGCGATAGGGCCTGATGTTGGGAGGAACGCTGCCAGGAAGGAGCTGAATACGATGGTCTTCTGGCCTGGAAGGTGGTAATCCCACTGGTTCAGCAAAGACACCTGTATACCGATCCAGAATTTGTTGTAGATCCAAAGGAGTAGTGGAGACTGCTGCTGGTTGCATCTGGATGGAATGGATCTGAGTGATGACACCATGTGAATTCTTCTTGAGGAGTTTTTCCATGCGATGTGAACTGATGATGCTGAGAGAACTTGGTTGTAATCCTGTCAATGTGTGTTTGTGTCCATTCTCGGAAAACTGCATCCAAAGTTCGGCAAAATCCCATAAGATAGGGTCGAGTGTGCGTAGCCATTGAGCGCCCAAAACCACACCACATCCGCCTAAGGGCAAGGAAAACATGTCAGAGCGCAAGGTATAATCTCCCATAGAGATACGCACATTTCGACACTTCCCTTTGGAAGGTAAGGTGCCCCCATTGGCAATCATGACTTCAAAGTTGGAGCAAGGATGGATAAAACAATCAGCTTGTTTGGCGATCCGAGGGTCAATGAAATTATGCGTGCTACCAGAATCAATGAGGATTGTAAGAGGAAGCTTCTTGAAGTAACCCCTGACCCGCATTGTTTGGGGGGTGGTGATTCCCGCTAAAGCATGGAGAGATATCTCTGGCTAGTCATCCTGAGACGGAGGGTCACTAGGCGGTTCCTGAATGTCAACCGGTGCATCCAGTGTTTCTAGATCTTCGTCACCCATTTCAGAGGCAGGCGGAGACTCCACATCCAGGAGATAGAGCTTTTGCTGAACACATCTATGCCCCCGAGTGAATTTCTCATCACAATTATAGCAAAGCCCCTTTTCTCTGCGTGCTTGCATCTCTGTTTCAGACAAATGCTTGATAGGAGTCGGTCGAGGAGCCTACGGTATAGGTGGTCGCTGAGAACCCATATTTCGGAAGGGAACAAAAGTGGGCTTGGAGCGTTGTTGGGCTGCAATCTTATCTTCTGCCAACTTAGCCAACCCGAGTGCTTCCATCATTGTGTTGGGACAGAACATTTTGACCTCAGAGCGGATGGCATCCTTTAGACCACTGATAAAACAACTCCGGTAAAATTCATCAGACAATCCTTCGGTGTGGTTGGCTAGATTCTCAAATTTGGTTTGATACTCTCTCACAGTGCCAGTTTGGCGAAGTTTAGTGAGGGCTCCTGTGAAGTCATCAAAAGCACTAGGACCAAATCATTGCAAAAGGAGCTGGCAAAAGTATGGCCAGTTGGGCTCTGGATGAGCCTTGATGTACCAATGGTACCATTGAAGAGCTTCCTGTTCCAAATGAAAGGATGCCAACAGAACTTTGTTGACATCAAAAGTATTATGCAGACTGAAATACTGTTCTGCACGATAGATCCATCCAGTTGGATCGGTACCATTGAAGCAAGGAAAATCAAGCTTCGGACCACGGAAATTGCTGGAAGAAGAGAACCCATTGTCTACTGAAGACTCGGACTGCCGTTTGTTGTTCATAGCTGAATGTTCAATATGGAGACCAAGAAATTTTTCATCCAGATCCTGGAGTTTGGCTTGGATGGTTGCAAGGGCTTCCTCCATGGTTTTTGCTCCTGCACGGGTGACAACCATAACCAGGGATTTTTTTTTTTTTCGACTGGGTAGGAAAACAAAAACAGGAACTACTTCAGTAAATGAAAATTTGGATTTGGGAAAAAATCAGAAGGGTAATTGGGGTTTGACTCATTTTTTGGACACTGTTGGATAGACAGGGAAGCAAAAATGAGGATTTCAGAAGTGGGGTGAAAGAATGGGAAAATTTGGCAGAGGGGAACAAAGAAGCAGAATTCAGAAAGGAACTCTGTGGTAAAAATTGAAGGTGATTGGGTGAAATCTGAGGAAGTTATGGAAAACCCTAAAAATAGACAAATGTGGGATTTTGGGCTGTAGGAAGGGGAATTGAGGATAGGGTCCTCAGGGATGAAATATGCAGAATGGAATGACAGGGGTTCCCTGAAATTTTCAAGGAAAACATAGGTAAAACAAGGGAGATATGGAGAAAAAACTGAATTTTTTTTTTTTTTTTTTTTTTACAGACTGGAGCGGCTACGGCTCTGCTTGCAGAATGGGATCTCCGGTTCGAAGTATTCTGGAACAATGCCGAACGGCTGGATCTGGAACAGCTTGCAAAATGGATCTGAAACGGCGCAGCAGTGATCGACAATAGTTCAGCTGAAGGTAGATATGGACCCCAGGTATATGCGGCTTCCTAACAGTTCAGGGTTTTCACTCGGCCACCAATGCTGTCTGACGGCTTGCGTATTGGGGCAGTACCCCTCACTCCACGGCTCAGGTAAAACTGATAACCGCTTTGCCACAAACGATAGCTCTTGGTTTACCTCACGAGTGGGAACTAGTCAATCAGGTAGGGGTCGTTGCCCTTTTCGTCGGCAGGTCCTCTCAATGGGCCAGCTACTTCGGGGTTCCTGTGGTACTCCTCACAATGAGTTTTAGGGATTATGCCCAAGTACTTCCCACAGTTAAGCGGATAGGGATTATGCCCAAATCTGAACCTGCAACAAATGCGAAAAAAAATTTGGCAGAAATTTCACCCAGCGAGCCCAAGAAAGTGCTCTGATACCAGATGTGAGGCACCTGCAACAATTAATTGACAAGAATACGCGAAATAGCAGAAATGACAGAACTCAGAATCACTTTTGTATTGATCACAGGCCACTTCGAGGGGGCAACCTCCTTTGAGCAAGCTCAATACAATAACTTCACGGTGCCTTCATAGGTTTCAACACACACTTATATACTAATTCTAGGCACCAATACTATGGGTCGAAACCATGGGCCCTTACAAACTATGGATCAACAATACTACGGGCGACTTACAAAGCATATGCGCCAACAACAATAACACAAATGATCAACAATTACTACGGGACGACTTACAAAGCATATGCGTCCAACAACATCCTACTAACAAAGTAAAGACATGGGTTCCTAACAAAATAAGACCCACTAAGTAAATCAATATAATGGGACCTCATTAAAGAAGGTCCACTAAGTGGTTACGAGGTTAGTATTGTATGGTAATTTTATAAATAAGGATGGATTCCCTCAATCCTCTTTTTGTGATGTGGAGAAGAATATTGTAAGGTGAGCCTAGCTCATTAGGAGGAAAACCCCTCAAAGTAACAATTGAACATTGTTGAGTCATCCCACCAAAAGAATCACTTCAATAATAATAGAGTACAGTTTATTGCATTTCTCTTGTATTGATTCATATTGTCGATATCTATTGTGTATGATGTTAATATCATATTGGGTTTATAATATTCTTAGGATAAAAAGAGAAATTATATTCTCAACAATCATAAATCTATCACTGACCAACCTCCTTTCACTCCTCAAGTCTTTTGGAGAATCATTGTTCCTAAGAAATCATTGTGTAAGATATGATCCCTCTAAGATTTATGTTTATACAATGCACCTAACCATCCATGCATTTGATTCAATCCTAAACTTATTTCATTGCCACTTATTCGACTAACCATGTGGTTCTTCATGTCATCCTTATGTTTTGATCCAATAAATCTCATGATATAGAGAACCTCAAAGATTGATCCTTCAAACATGGTCTTCATGAAGTCTTAGGAGTCCATATAGAAGACCGGATTAAATTCATTGTATCCCATGGATTCCCACCATCTTGGACTTCCCTTATTATTCATCCTAATTATAAAACTAGAGAGAAAAATTACCCTCGCAATTTTTTGTTGCAGCAACATCCCCCCCCAATCTTTTGTACATATTGGGGCCCCTCCTTCTGTATTTTTAGGAAGGTTGCCTCAAGGGGCCATTCCCATCTTTTATCTTTGCTTTCCAACGGAAAAATCTTGCCATAAACCTTTGCGAATTTCTTCCGTAGGACAGAAAAGGAACTTAGAAATTTTTTTCCAAAATTTTGGAGCCTTTCAAACTATCTCCCCGCAGTTGTGTTTCCTTTTGAGTTTTCAGCCGAAGGGCGGAAGCCTGTGTTTAAACTCCCGAAAGAAGACTTAGAAAAATTTCGTTGGAAAGTTGCGGAAGCTTTCGCCATATCTTTCCGAAACGATGGAGTTCTTTGTTAAGGCCTTCCGCGAGCGTGGAGGGATTCAGGTTTTCCTCCCGAAATGCGGAAGCCTTTGTTTAAGCCTGCCGAAAAGGAGCTTAGAAACTTTGTTTTGAAAAGTTGTGGAACGGAAGAAACAAACTCTGCAGAACCTTTCAGCTTTGTCTCCTGAAATTGCGAAATCTTTCGGGCTATCATCCCGTAGTGGCGGATTTTAAAATTCAATATGCTAAGACAGAAAATAGCAGCATTACATTCCATTTCACAATAATAGCATATACAGGATCACTGAAGAAACAACAAGCATAGCATAAACATAAGAGACAGAGATTTATCCTGGGAAACCCTCATGGGGTAGAAAACCCAGCAAAGCTTCCTCAATATAGATGACCAGCAATATACAAAGATGCAAACCCTGAGCATAAGCTCCTTCTTCTCCATAGCAGACCTCTCCTCCACAAGTGCGCCTTTCTCAAGTGAGTGAGTGAGTGTATAATGAGGAACACACCTCCTCTATTTATACACTTCTCTGATATGTATTTTACACAAGTACATGTAGGCTCGTATTTAACCATTAGGTTAAATAACCCATTATAACTGACTGGGCCGACCCCTCTAGGGTGGTCTAATAACCCTTTGACCCACAAAACACATTTAGGGCCGACCCCCACTAGGGAAGTCTAATAACCCGAGTTACCACATTCCGACGGAGGAATAAACATCTCTGGATATACAATAAGATCTTCACGGAGGAATGAATCATCTCCGGAATAATAAAGTACAAATATAATATTCTTTGAAGTTACAATATCTCAACACTCCCCCTTAACGAGAAGGATATTATAACAGCATCTGCCCGAGCAAGGAGTCATCAACATCATACATGATACATCTATAAATCACTGGAAGCTTTCTCAACATCATCAGTAACTCAAGCAGTTACTGGAACATCACTGTCAACATCAATCATCAACATCACGATCTTTAGCATCGTCTTCATACGATCAACAGCATCGTCATCACACGATCAGCAGCATCGTCATCACACGATCAGTAGCATCGTCATCACACGATCAACAGCATCGTCATCACACGATCAGCAGCATCGTCATCACACGATCAACAACATCGTCATCACACGATCAGCAGCATCGTCATCACACGATCAGCAGCATCGTCATCACACGATCAGCAGCATCGTCATCACACGATCAGCAGCATCGTCATCACACGATCAGCAGTATCGTCATCACATGATTAGCAGCATCGTCATTGCACGATCAGCAGCATCGTCATCACATGATTAGCAGCATCGTCATCGCACGATCAGCAGCATCGTCATCACACGATCAGCAGCATCGTCATCGTATGATCATCAACATCATCATCATACGATCATCAGCATCGTCATCACACGATCATCATCATCATCAAGGAATGATGTAAACCAGTCATGTACCTTTTGAACCGAAGTCCAGGGACGATCCAGTCCTATCTTTATCGAAGACATACGTCTACGGCTCTTCTTTCGGACTTAAGTCCAGGAATGATCCAATCCCTTCATTATCGGAGACATACGTCTACGGCTCTTCTTTCGGACCGAAGTCCAGGAATGATCCCAATCCCTTCATTATAGGAGACATACGTCTACGGCTCTTCTCTCGGACCGAAGTCCAGGAATGATCCCAATCCCTTCATTATCGGAGACATACGTCTACGGCTCTTCTTTCGGACCGAAGTCCAGGAATGATCCCAATCCCTTCATTATCGGAGACATACGTCTACGGCTCTTCTTTCGGACCGAAGTCCAGGAATGATCCCAATCCCTTCATTATCGGAGACATACGTCTACGGCTCTTCTTTCGGACCGAAGTCCAGGAATGATCCCAATCCCTTCATTATCGGAGACATACGTCTACGGCTCTTCTTTCGGATCGAAGTCCAGGAATGATCCCAATCCCTTCATTATCGGAGACATACGTCTACGGCTCTTCTTTCGGACCGAAGTCCAGGAATGATCCCAATCCCTTCATTATCGGAGACATACGTCTACGGCTCTTCTTTCGGACCGTAGTCCAGGAATGATCCCAATCCCTTCATTATCGGAGACATACGTCTACGGCTCTTCTTTCGGACCGAAGTCCAGGAATGATCCCAATCCCTTCATTATCGGAGACATACGTCTACGGCTCTTCTTTCGGACCGAAGTCTAGGAATGATCCCAATCCCTTCATTATCGGAGACATACGTCTACGGCTCTTCTTTCGGACCGTAGTCCAGGAATGATCCCAATCCCTTCATTATCGGAGACATACGTCTACGGCTCTTCTTTCGGACCGAAGTCCAGGAATGATCCCAATCCCTTCATTATCGGAGACATACGTCTATGCCTCTTCTTTCGGATCGAAGTCCAGGAATGATCCCAATCCCTTCATTATCGGAGACATACGTCTACAGCTCTCTTTAGGACTGAAAGTCCAGGGATGATCCCAATCCCTTCATTATCGGAGACATACGTCTACGGCTCTCTTTAGGACTTGAAAGTCCAGGGATGATCCAATCCCCTCACATGTTCATCAAGAACATGTATCCTCCTCATCATAACATGTATCACCTCAACATGCATCATCAATATCAAAACATGTAAAACCACAACATGTATCATCATCATCAAAACATGTATAACCACAACATGTATCATCAACATCAAAACATATATGACATGTATCATCAACATCAAGACATGTATAACCACAACATGTATCATCATCATCAAAACATGTATAACCACAACATGTATCATCAACATCAAAACATGTATACATCACAACTAGCATGTATTCTCACTAATACATCTATCATCAAAAGCATGTATAAGTAAAGCTAAGTATTCTAAGTATAAGAGTCCTAAATCTAAATATTTCTAAGTAACTGGGTGTAGAGAACAGGTTACCTCATCAACGACCTTGTTGTTTGATGAGACAATCTCATCGGTAGTGACTATACTACTCCCCCTTTCAAGGAGGGTCCTTTTGAACTACACCAAGCTTGTCTCGGAAGTATTCAAACTTCACTCGAGACAGAGGTTTGGTTGGTAACTTCTTCACTAGACGTAGAGGCTTGGTTAGTACAATGGTAACCTGTTACAAATTCAAACTTTTAGAGTTCCTTTCTGTGTCATATCTTGTTAGTTCCCTATGTTCTTTGACTTATCATGGAACAGTAGATTCTATGTCATCTTGATACAACTCTAATTATCACATAGGATCTCAGTTGGTTCTATCTCTAAGTCAAACAATCCTAAAGCCAAACTTCTTCACAACTAGCAGAGCAAGCATCCATATATTCCGCTTGTGCTGAGAGCCACACTAGACCGCTTCCAGCTAAACCACGAGATCATGGCTAATCCCAGACAATAACATCCTCTCGATGTGTTCTTCTTGTCTGATACACTTCCTGCCCAAATAGAATCTGAATAGCCATCTGAAGTCATGATCTTCAAGATAGCATAGATCAAATTCTATCGAGTCCTTTATGTGCCTCATCACATACTTTGCAACTATCAGGTAAACACATCTAGTTTCCACTAGATACTAACTCAAGGTGTTCATAACAAAGCATATATCTAACCTAGTATATGTTAGATATATCAAAGACCCAATAATTTGACTGTACAGAGTTATATCCACTAACTCTGATGAGTTATCCCCTAACATCTTCAAGTTGGAATCCATAAGAGTGGCCATTCCAACACCTCAAGTCATATTTCTCATCATACTTTCCCTGGTTGAGAAATATTCCTTCTGAGCCTTGCCATACTTCCAGACCTAGGAAGTAAAGCATCAATTTAAGATCTTTCATTTTTCATTTCTGCATTGAATGATCTTCTGCATATCTATCTGTGACATCTCTCGTTAGATGGGTCTACTGATATGAGCCTCAATATCATTCGAATTCTGTGGTGATTTCCTTCTTGCATCCATGTCATATGTGTATCATATTCAACCTTGTAGCAAAGGGTTGAGATCCACATCACCCATGGTGATCATTAAGCTTATCAAATTATTATCGATTCTAGGTACCTATACAGAACCTGATTCATACTTCTTCTTTAATTACACCATACTTGGAGCAAACATCTTGTCGTGATTCTCTTCCCCTTTCTAAGAGAATCTTCTAGCCATGAGCCTTCTATATTTTGTTTGATTTGTTAATCTTCTTGTTTGAACATCCACCACTTGTACGATGTCCAACATTCTTCATGACCTTTCCTACAAATCAAAATTAAGTACATGATTAGTAATACTTCATAATCATCAAAAGATAACCCATTATGCATACAGATATCATTTACATAGTGATGCAACTATTTTGACCAATACTTTGGCACAACACTTTCTCATATCCTGTATGCATACATTGGCTATCTAGATGCCTTCCATCTCTACCAGAACATACTATCGAGAGTGTGCACAACTCTCAGCATGTCAGCAAGGAGGTTTCATTCTAGACAAGCAACAATGGAATGTTTGTCCAAACATATGCACATTAGTTGTACACTATTCAATGCTCTATGAATGTTTACACTCAGCATTATATATTCTAGGAATACAAATATGCATGCAGGCAATATCATTACTATTTCAAATAGCAACTCAAATACTTATCTTTTATGTTTGTGTGGCTGCCTCCCGCTTGATCTTCTGTATGTCTTTTGAACTTCTATTCATTCTGTACCACTGTGCATGCTCAAGAGTCATCCTCATGATCTCATACACAAACATACATTCATTAGTATATTCTAAATGCTATCAAAACTAAATAATCTTGAAAACATATAGTCATGATTATAGTTAATAAACATTAGTATTCAAGATTTCAGGGAAGTCTTCTTTTACTCATGCATATCATTGATAAAAGATATAATATGCATAATCCCTTGATTACTAACTTTATGAATAAGCATAACCAATCATTCCAAGTATACTTATATAAGGGATCCTAACACAAGGTAAGATTCATGGGAAACATACCTGGATTAGTATACCTACTTGGTTATGTACAACATACCTCGTAAGTAGAACAAAGATTATGGATGAGTCTTTGTCTTCATGTTTTCATGGTCATGGAGCCTGATTTGTCTTTTGTGATGTACCTGTATCTTGTTAGCAGACAACCTCAACCTCACACAACACCATAATGCATTAGTACAATCATAAGTGTCAACACCCTAACCAATGAATATCTTCTATCATGCATTCATAATTTTGTTAAGGTGATACAACAAATCTAAAATCAAGATTGTACTAACTGTAATAACATGAAGACAAACATACCATAAACTTAATCATGAACAAATCTCAAAACATACCTCGATGAGTCATACCTATCGAGATCGCTTGTAATCTCCTTATGTAAAGCCTTAGCCTCATCTCCCTCTGAAACATGAACTCCTTCACTTATGTAGGTGACGAATCCATCTTCTTCTAGGATTAACCCTATCCACTTGATTTGCAAGAACTGGACCTGGAGCTGGATATGGGTTTGTCAGAGAAACCCCAAAAATTCAAACTTTGAATTTCAAACTTCCGAAAGGATAGAGATATGCGCCTTGATGAGCTGATCAAACTGATATATTCAGAATTTGAAAACTGCAAAGTTTTACTCCTCAATTTTGCCTTTGAAACTTTCGGATTCACTGGACGTGACCCTGAACTGGGGTTTGATGAAGCCCACTCTTTTGCCCCACCAAAAAGTTTGATCCAAAGCTCTAAGCTTCTATTTTTCTGAGGAGCTTCCAGCCGTGGTCACAGATTTCAAAAATTCCCATTTTTACAGAAGCCCTAATTTTCCGCTTTTCTGATCAAAGTCCCGAACTAGGGTCTAATCAAGCCCGGCCTTCTGCCCAACCAAAAATTCTGATCTTGGTCTCTAAATTTCTATTTTGATGAGTAGCATCCATCCGTGGTCTCCGATTATAAAAATTCCAACTTTCTCCAAAGCCCTAAATTCCGGAAGTCATGAATGAAAGTACCAAAAAATAATTCTGTTTTGACAGAAATATGTACCTGATTGTTTCTTGTGTAACTCTGAAATTTTTGATCCACAGGGTCTGAAAAAGTTTCCTGAGATAGCCTGACCTGTTATCTTTCCATCCTGACAGGTCTGACCTCAATTGGATTCTCTGAGAGAGAGTTATGCCAAATGTCGCAACGTGACCTGTTTTGGGAAAATACAGGAGAGTGAACTTGTACGGCGTGCCACGTGTCACTGTTTGACCTTCGGCCTCTGAAAACGTTTTCTGAGATATCTCGGCCTGTTATCTTTCCATCCTGATAGGTCTGACCTCAATTGGATTTTCTGAGAGAGAGTTATTCCAAGTGTCGCAACGTGACCTGTTTATGGGATAATACAGGAGAGCGCACTTGTACGGAGTGCCACGTGTCACTGGTTCAACTTCGGCCTCTGAAAAAGTTTTTTGAGATAGTGAAGACTGTGTAATACCTGTCACTTTTTACGAAATTTCATTTCGAGCTTCCTAGCCCAATATATGACCTTTTTCCCAAGGTCACCTGATTTTGACTCAGATCTGGAAGAGGCAGAAACCCTATATTGTACAGATCATAAATCACAAAGTACAAGGAATTAGAGGTTGTCCTTTGGACACAAGGTACCTGAAGATTTTAGCTTCGTCCTGTAACAATTTCAGATCCGAAAACTTCGCCAAAACGGATTTATAGCGAAAGTGCTACGATGACTGGTGTTTGCTATGTAAAACCCTAACCTTCAAATTGTCGTAAGTAAAGCAAGTGTCTTTAGTGCCATACCTTGTCTTCCTTTAGGTCAGCTCTGATACCATGTTAAAATTCAATATGCTAAGACATAAAATAGCAGAATTACATTCCATTTCACAATAATAGCATATACAGGATCACTGAAGAAACAACAAGCATAGCATAAACACAAGAGACAGAGATTTATCCTGGGAAACCCTCATGGGGTAGAAAACCCAGCAAAGCTTCCTCAATATAGATGACCAGCAATATACAAAGATGCAAACCCTGAGCATAATCTCCTTCTTCTCCATAGCAGACCTCTCCTCCACAAGTGCGCCTTTCTCAAGTGAGTGAGTGAGTGTATAATGAGGAACACACCTCCTCTATTTATACACTTCTCTGATATGTATTTTACACAAGTACATGTAGGCTCGTATTTAACCATTAGGTTAAATACCCCATTATAACCAACTGGGCCGACCCCTCTAGGGTGGTCTAATAACCCTTTGACCCACAAAACACATTTAGGGCCGACCCCCACTAGGGAAGTCTAATAACCCGAGTTACCACATTCCGACGGAGGAATAAACATCTCCGGATATACAATAAGATCTTCACGGAGGAATGAATCATCTC
This sequence comes from Larix kaempferi, assembly GCA_027924585.1. Taxonomy (NCBI): domain Eukaryota; kingdom Viridiplantae; phylum Streptophyta; class Pinopsida; order Pinales; family Pinaceae; genus Larix; species Larix kaempferi. The sequence continues at coordinate 836,174 of BSBM01000895.1, forward strand.
CGGAATAATAAAGTACAAATATAATATTCTTTGAAGTTACAATATCTCAACAGCGGAAGCCACTTGATTAAACCTCTCGAACAGAACTTGGAAATTTTTCCTCAAAAAAGTTGCAGAAGAATTCAAGGAAATCGCAGAAGGATTCAAGAATTGTCTCCCGACACGGCGGGCGCCATTCGCCGAACCGCTCCGGAACTCTGAAGCAGAATTAGAAACTTCCTTTTGAAATATTGCGGAGCCTTTGAACTTTCCATCCCGAAACTGCGGGAGCACTCGTCATAAGTCTCCCGAAACGCTTCGAAATTATTTGTTGAAAAGGTCGCGGAAACATTTGCCGATTTCTTCCGAAACAGCGGAAGCAAATCACGAGAGCTTTCCGCAACGTCAGAAACGAGCGCGGCCAAAAAACTTAGAAATTTTCTCGAATTCGCAAGAACCTTTTGTGGAAGCATTGGCAGAAGTCTTCCGAAACTGCGGAAGCCACTTACGAAAGCTTTCCGCAGTTTCGGGAGCCTTCACGTTTTCGTCCCGAAGAGGCCGCGAAAAGAACTTAATCGTCCGCGTTCCAACTTGCGGAAGCAATTCACCAACCTCTCCCGAAACAGCAGAAGCTTCCGCATTATCCTTTCGAACAATTTGAGCTTTGTGGAACGTTTAGGTTTCCCTTCCGCGTCGCGGAAGCCTTTTGCGGTAGCCGTTCGCCATTGTCTCCCGACACAGTGGAAGCTTTCGTCATATCTTTCCACAACGGTGGGTGAGATTCACAAGTTTGTCCCGCAAGAGGCGGTTGTGAGCAAACTGAGACGGCTTGATTTGACGCTGACGTACCCGTATTAAACCCGTTTTAAATGCGCCACCCACCCCGCACGTGCCAGCTTATTTAAATAGGCGGTGGGGGGCTTGAGCCAAAACATTGTTAATTCTTGATTGGAAGATTTGTTGGACGCCGCGCAAACCGCTCCAGCTCAGCATACTTGTCCACGTTCACGGCCACCTCATCCAGCTGTCTTCACGGTGCCAGGTAGGAACTTTAACAGTTAAATCTTGTCTTCCACGCGTCTGAGTATCTTTTGGGTGTTCTCTTTTTCAAAAACGATAAGAATTGGTTGGATTTTGATGGGCAAAATGCCCATCATGGGCCGTTTTTCTCGTCAAATGCAGTCTAATTTCGTTTTTCCTGTCGTTTGCGTATTGGTTAAGAAAATGTCATTTTGGACGGACGGGTTTATTGTTTTTTTTTTAAGTTCCCCCCCGAGGCCTTGTGGATTTTTCTTCGTGTCCCCAGCCGAAAGCTAAAACCGTAGCCCCTCGGGCTTTTTCATAAGCCTCAGTCCCGGCGTAGCCACTACCCATTTTAAATCCTAAGACGGGCGCCATCACCCCTGCTCAAACCAGCCGTACGACACCCCGTCAAATATTATAAGTAACAACAGCGTTTGGGCTGAAACCCCTCGCCTATGTGTCAACGCAGGAGCTCCTCCCTGGTCTCGTATTAAACTTGTTATATCACCCCGAACTTCCCCGCCATTAGCCATTTAAAAACACAATGGCGAAGATCACCATTTCTCCTAGGGCTAGCCCGAGAGCGGATTGTTTCCGCGACATACCTATCCTCTCAGGAGCATCCCAAACTCATCCCTTTAAAATATTCAAATGTGTTAATTTATGTTTCATGTTGAAATGGTGTATTTTTGCTTCCTAAACGCAGTTTCGCATTTTGTTTTTTTATCTCATTCACATATTAAAACGATGATGATCTCTGTTAAAATCTCACAGTATGTTGCCCAATTTAATGATGACTTGTATGTGGGTGCTATCAGGGATAAGTCAAAATGCCGAAAGTTGGTAAGAAGAAGGCTAAAATGACAGAAAAGAAGCCTGCGCCACTTAAAACTGAGACCTCACTCCAGGATACTAAGTGCACCACTGGTGTTCCTCCAGAAATTAGATGGAGTGACATTTACAGGATGATCCGAGACCAGGATGTCTCGGACATGTTGTTAGAAGAGGGTCCAATTTATCTAAATATCAAAGCCTCAGGCATAACCAGAGCTGCTACCCGCCCTGAACTATTCCCCTGTGCCGAAGTGATCGGATGGATACTCCAACATGCCGATGCTGAAGGAAGAGTGATAAATGACAGCGGGAAAGTGGCCATTTCCTCGTTTCAACCTGCATATCTTGCAGCAGCCTACAAATTTCCCCGCTCCCAGCAAGCTCTGACTGATGAATGGTTGGGAAAAATGGACAACGTTGAGATGGCCAAAAAGCTGCTGGTCGCTGGCAAGCATCTAAGAAAGAAAGGTAGCGACGAATATGATGTACAGAATCTGAGACCTCCTTTTAGATTGATCGCTTTGATGCTATGCAGAATCTTCGGCACGCCCGATGGCACCGTGTATAAGATTCAGTGGGTCCCTATTATCCACTTCGTGGCATTTAAGGGAACTGTGTTTGACTGGGCCACTATCCTGTCAGATAGTCTGGCCTCAATGATAGTAGCTGCAAGAGAAGGACTAGCCCTGAAGAAGGCAGAATTTTTTATGTCCGCATATCTGATTGATTGTATTTTGGCCAAGATGGACTTCCCCAAATTGGGTTGCACATGGGATAATGCCATCAATCCGGTTTACACCACCTTTAAGATGACGTGGGCCCAGAATTACAAACCTAGCTACAAAATCATCTGTGAGGGGTTCATCATGCCCCTATATGAGAAGATATTCAAGGAGGAGCCCAATTGCCTGTCAGAGAATGCTGTGGAAGTCCTCAGAATGTTTGGAGGGAGCAAAGCTCCATACATTTTGCCGCAGTATGCCACAGATTATGTGGTCCTTAAGGAAGCAGTAAGACAAATTTTCCTGGATGGAATTGGAGCAGTGCTCCACAAACAGCATAAGGCTTCCTTTCCCCCTCTACCTTTCTGCATAGATGCTTACAAGTTCTCGGGGGTTGCCTCAGCCGAAGAGTTTGTTCAAGAGCTGAAAGCCTTCCACTTCGCTGAGGTAATATTCCACAGGAATGACAAGAAAGGAAAAGTTGTTGAGCACTGTAAGGACATTTATGCTCACTTCGAGTACTCTCACTATCCTGATGACGAGGAAGAGGCATTCAGAGGCATCAGAAACATGGCTGAGCTACGGGTCTGTCGCCAAGGCACTGGAGCAAGCTCTAGCTCATCCAAGGTCCAGAAGACCAGCCAGCATAAGGAGAAAGAAGCTGATGATGCCCGAGCTCAGGAAGAGCTCAGATTAAGAGAAGAAGCAAGGTTACTCCAGGAAGCTGAGGAAGCCAGATTGCAGCGGGAGGCGGAGGAAGCCAGAAGGCAGCAGGAAGCTGAAGTGGCAAGAATGCAGCAGGAAGCCAAAAATGAAAGGCTGCAGAAAGAGGCTGAGGATTCCCAACAGCAGAAAGAGGCTAAAGATGAAAGGCTACGGAAAAGAGAACAGGAAGCTGAGGCAGAACGGAAAGCGGAAGAAGAGCTGAAAGCAGGGGAAGATGCCCAAGCAAGTGGGTCCGCGACGCAAGACATGGAAATAGACACATCTCAAGCAGGTGGCTCTGGTACCCAAAATAAGGGCGTAGATCCAGCTCAGGAAGTCCGGACCCCGCCTGTTGAAGAAGAAATAGACATTATGGACCGCCCAATTGTCCCGTACACTCCATCGGGAAAACACACGGTGTCCAAGTGGAATGAGTTTGTCTATGACAAGAAAAGGAAAGAAATGGTCCTCAAATCGGAAGAGAGGATCAAAAATCCCTTCCATGAAGACATCGTTACCCACTGAGAGGTCACTATAATGCAGAATACAGATCAAGATCCCTTTGCTATGGCATCCGCAGCTGTGGAAACAACAAAAGCATCACTGGACAATGTGGGCGTTATAGTCAGAGAAAATGTATTGACAAAGAAGAGAGCTCGTACGCTACAACAGACGGTGGCTAATGAGCAGGCCCAAAGGGATTTGGTGGTGAACAAATATAATTGCCTGTATGCCGAGCATAAAGAACTATCAGGAAAGTATAACCAGTTGGAGGAGGAAAAGGACCAGCTAACACTTCAAATGATGATTGTAGAAGCAGAGAAGAATGGAGCGGAAGGAAAGGCATCCCAGCTAGAAGCAAACAAGCGGGCATTAGCTGAGCAATTAGAGCTAACTGAGAGCAGAACGATGGACATGTCTCCCTTCCATGAGCTATCCTGCAGCATCCTGAAACAAACGCATGAAGCTCAGGAGCTAATCACTAATGAGGTGTGCAAGCTCAAGGCCATGGTGGTCAGGTTAAAAGAAATTAATGCGGAGGCCCAAAGGCTCAAAGCTAAGAATACCCGTGTCAAGGCAAATATCATGAGTCAGATGGCATGGAGAGAAGGAAAAGGGGGTTTCCCCACGCATCTCCCATTTAAATATGTGGACGGTTTTAATGAGGACATAGCCCTTTTGGAGTTCGGCAGGAACTGTGCCAGTAAGCTGATAGCCAGTTTGAAAAGAACAAGGGATAGGATCGACGGTCTGTATCAAAGAATCAAGGGAGTGCATGATAGGTGCAAGCTGAATTTCCCACAATCCCTCGATGACTTCCCGGATTCAGAACAGTGCTCGACTGAGCTAAAGGAAGAGCTGGGCATTCAAACCGAATACGTGAAGAAAATTGATGTCCTAGCAATTGATGACTTACAACATTATGTTGGAATGTCATCAGTCCACGATCATTTGCTCAAGGAAGTGCATCAAGTTGCAGTGGTAGAAGTTCAAAGCATTGGAGCAGAACTCGGGATGAATGTGACTTCTCAGAAAATCTTGTTTCCTACTGCAGCAAACATAGTCATAAGGGACACAGGTGTGTGGTATAACTACATAGCGGAAGAGGAAAAGAAAGCTGCAGCAGTAGCAGGAGCATAAGCAGATCCAGAATCTTCTCTCCCAGCAGCCATTCCAGCAACAGCAGTGGGCTCAATTCCCTCTTCCCCAGCAGTGGCAGAAAGTCTAGCCAGCTCAATCCCTTCTTCCCAAGTAGAAGCAGCAGCAACAATTGGTTCGAGTGTCTCCTCCTAGGCAGCATCAGCAGCATCAATTGACTTGGGCGACCCTCTCCCAGCTGAAGCTCACGCACAAGAATGACAACACGATATTAGAACATTATTTCTGCTATGTGTATTTTGTTAAACTCTCAAATGTATAAAGCGTGAGCTATGGGACAGCTGTCCATTCTCTTTTGTTAAATATTTTGTAAAAGAAAGAGAATCACAATTTTGTCTATTATAGGAGAGAAATTTCTGTAGATGACAAGTGGAAGATGCTAGGTGGCATCCCAAAGGGCAGATTTGTAACTATAAAGAGAAGTTAGGAAAGATTAGAAAAGGACTTTTGGCAGGGAACTATTTTTCCAACCTGTACGAGCTATCTTGTATACGTTCCAAGAAAATACAGTTTTCTAATAAAAGCCTGGAGATGGACGTTTTGCATAAGAATGATGGATGGATGTATGTTGGACTACTCTAATGACTTCCGTACTGTAATGTGAGATCATTCCTACTATCTGAATTATTTCTTTGTATTAATGATTTTTGCTCCTTCCTGTGCAAACGATTTTTCTCTATTTTGTGAACAATGAATGTGTTTCATATTAAATCAGGAGCTATCTGCTGATTTCTTCATCTTTGCTGTAGAATTCTCTTTTAGATCAAATGGCTAACTATTCCTTCTTCAGGATAATCCCTACTGTTCATTGTTCATCCTTTAAATTTGCTCTTTGCAGGGATCATTAGATTTATTTCAGTTTGTGTTAAACTTAGATCTGTTCCTTTCATTCTTTCCAGCTAGATTAGTTAATTTTGCTTCTTTCTTTGATGAGTAATGAAATGTGTCATTTATAATCAGAAGCTACCTTCTGAGATCTTTCATCTTGCTGTAGTTTTCTCTTTAAGATTCAATGGCTGCTTGTTCTTTCTTTAAAGATAACTCTCACAGCTCATTGCTCACACTTTAACTACGTTCCCTGCAAAGATAGGTAGATTTACTTCATTCTTTCTCAGATTTAGATACGTTTTAGTTTTGCATTTAGATCAAATATAGACTAGGCACTTGCACATCATTATCAAACATAAAACCCAAAAGAAAGGTGGATCGGGCCATAACCGGTATAATCGTAATTAAACTCCAAACCCACGGTTGCCGGAACCACTAACTGGATGGATTCCCTACACCAAACGGGAGATAATCTAATTGGGATCATCTCTCGGGGAGAATCCCTTTCTGATTGATGCTACGATATCCGAGGCATCAACAGTTTTTGGCGCTAGAAGGAGGGCCTGAAAGTGCATGGCTGATAGAGGAAGATATTCCGCTGTCATAGATAACACTGAAAACCCGCTTAAAGAAAGCATTTCAAACAGCCCAGATCTTGGATTATCAAATCAAGAACACCTCATTTCTGACCCTAAGCTTCAAGAAGCTTTATACGCTGTCCCTTTCACAGAAGTAGAGGATTTGAGAAGACATACCAGATCCTACGTTAGGCAGCTAGGTGGTTTAAACGCTGTCAACTTCCTCTCTAAGAAAACTACCCCTAGAAAAGAGCCAAAATATACCCGATATTCGATTCTTGTTCAAAGTTTCGAAGAGCTTGTGAATCTGACTTTGGAAGAAATTTCAGACACTCTTAACAAGGCAGATCTAGAAAACTCAGACAAAATTTCAGACCAAGATAACCTTGAAGAACTTACCACTCCAAAGAGTACTCCTCAGAATTCACCATACAATTCTCCACCAGGGTCTCCACATCTAAACATGGTTGTACCTGCTTGGAGAGCAAGGGTAGCGCTGAACCTGGCTGGACCATTCTATAATCTTCCAAAAAATCCAGAAAAGGTCTTGCCTAAGTTCGATCCAGGGAAAGCCATTTCGGCGGAAGATCACCTCAAGAGTTTTTACTTAGCTCTGAACCTTTTGAACGTACAACATGAAGACGTAGTCTACAGGTTGTTTCCATATACATTCGAGCCAAAAGTATCATCATGGTACTTTAGCCTACAACCCAGCTCAATCTCTAGTTGGGATGAATTCGAAAAATGTTTTCTAAAGAAATACGGAAACTAAAAGATTGTGGCAACACTTATGAAAGAACTCTTATCCATGAGAATGGAAAAGAAAGAAAAGGTTCAAGATTTCAATCAAAGATTCACAACGCTGTTAAATAACTTCAGTGAAGCTAATAAACCAGCGGAGGAATCGCTGATTGAATACTATACAACCGCTCTAGATGGACCCATAGCAATGTTCGTAAAAAGGTCCAAGAAAACTACCCTGATAGAGAACTTTGAGGAAGCTAGAAAGGTAGAAGAAGCTGATAGCATTGCTAAACATGCCTTATATGTAGAACCAAAACCAGCAGCTGGCAAAAAACCTTTGCTGCTCACTAGAGGTAAAGAGGAGCCATCTACGGATATGGAAAATGTAGTCAAAATGATGCAGAAATTATCTAATAAAATCGTGTATCTCGAGAAAGACAAGGCTGCTAGCACATCTAGGAAACCTTTCAAGCCATTTTATAAAAGAAGGGAAGACGGTGAGCAAACTCATCCACCAATGAACACTGCCCCTGTTTTAAACTTGAATGAGATTGGGATGGAAAATTTCTGCACTTTTCACCAAGAACCGCATTCGGAAAAGAGCTGCCCGCAATGGATTAATTCCATGAGCTTAGTCATGAACCAAATGCTGGACTCACAGATCCCAGACCAAGATGATCCTCTAGAAGAGTCTAGCCCTGAGTTATAGGAACCAACCCCGGACACTACTATGGTGTTTTGGGATTGGGTACCTATGACTGAATTAGTAGAAGAAGATCACATAGATAGCTCTCCCTCTACCATAAATGTTGCTACTCGGAGCAAAGGCCCAATTGCGGATCCTGTGCCAGCCACAGCCCCTCATAAGCCTAAAGTTTCAAAAGAACCACCTAGGAGGCACATAACAATTATCCCACCGCAGCCCAAAGTTAACCAAACAGATGCCAAACAGCCAAGCACTGACACCATAGTTCAGCCACCTAAGGTCACAATGAGCAAAACAGATCAGCCAACTCGAATTGGGAACGAATCTGATATAGGATACGATATTATTGAAGATATCAAAAAAGTCAAAGCGAATGTGTCAATATTTGACATGTGCAGCTTACCCCATCAACGAGACAAACTGCTGCATGTTCTACAACCCCAGATCAGCACTCCATTAACGGATTCTCAAGACAATCCCGAAATTAATGAGGCTAGAATCGGTGGGAAATCCAAATCTCAGACATTGCCATTCCTATTGACCTTTGAAATTTTCAACCACAATGTTCACAACTGTTTGGTAGATTCTGGAGCATCCTCAAACGTTATGCCACTGTCTATTTGTAAAAAGATTAACGGGAAGCCTGTCCCGTCTCCAGCTCAAATTATCCAATTAGATAGGACCACTGTCAAAGTAATTGGGGAGATGAAAGATGTTCTAATTAGACTATCAGCTGACCCTAGAGTCTGTCAATTCATTGACATAATGGTGGTCGATATTCCTGAAGCCTATGGGATGATTTTAAGTAGGGATTGGTCTACCAAGCTGAGTGGCTACTTTGCTACGGATTGGTCCCACCTATGGCTGCCTTATCAGAACAGGCAGAATCAGATTAAAGTTCTTAGGGAACCTCACATGAAGCAAAACGTAACCCAGTTAGAAGAAAAGAATGAGGCTGTCGCTTTCTCATCCTCGGTTCTGGGGAATTATTTCTTAGAAATGGATCCGGGTAATTATCAGTCTGAAACCATTAGCCATGAATCAGATAAACAGTCCGATCTCCTTCATTTCTCTCGGACTGATGATGTTGATTGTAACATAGTCAATTTAGTTACTGACATAGATCACAAAGAAACTAACTTAGTTGAATCTAAAGATACCTTTTGGATATTATACTTTGATGGTTCTAAAACTCTGGAAGGATCCGGGGCCGGTTGTGTTCTAATGGATCCAAAAAGAAACAAGTATTTTTTGTCTTGTAGATTAGAATTCGATTGTACTAATAACACCGCTGAATATGAAGCTTTGGTACATGGATTAAAGAAGTCCATTGGCTTAAATGTTAAGTACCTGAAGGTCTTTGGTGACTCCGAGATAGTTGTAAGACAGGTAAGGGACACCATTCATTGTCTCTCACCTCATTTGAAAGGTTATCAGGCTGAGGTATGGGATTTAATTATGCATTTTGACGCTTTCAATATAAAATCAATTCCTAGATTGCAAAATTCTGCTGTTGATTTGTTAGCAACATCTCCTTCTAGATTGGTGCCGTCAAATAATAAATGCTCAATTGAATTGATTTTCAGGCCTTTCGTTCCCGATAACATCACAAACTTTAGAGTCTTCGATGATGATGAACAAATTATCAGCTTTCTAACAAACGAAGATAGCTTTCAAGGAGCTGCAATAGATGAAGAAGAACACGATGTTGATTTGATGAAGAAGGATGAGGAGAAAGGAAACTTCATGCCCAAGGGGGTAAGGTCCCTCGAAATGCTGTTCGATCTTCAAAATAAGTTCAAAAGGCCAGCTAATACCAAAACTAACAGCTCATCAATGCAACATGAGTTAGTTAATTTGGGTACCGAGGCAGAACCAAAATTTATCAACCTTGGCAAATGTTGTTCACTAGGAGAAAGAGACAGGTTCATCAAATTGTTTAAACAATACAAAGATGTTTTTGCATGGACCTATGAAGATCTAAAAACGTATGACATCCGCATTATTCAGCATGTTATACCAATGAAAGCGGGCGTCAAACCATTTCAGCAGCAGTTAAGAAGAATGCATCCCACTCTAGAACTGCTGATCCAAAAGGAATTTAAGAAGCTCCTGGACGCTAAGATAATATTCAAAGTTCGGCATTCTGAATGGGTTGCAAACCTGGTTCCCGTACGAAAGAAGTCGGGAGAGATAATGCTATGTGTAGATTTCAGAAATTTAAATAGAGCTTCGGATAAAGACAACTACCCCATCCCTTCAATGGAACAAATCCTTCAAATGGTGTCAGGATCCAAATTGTTTTCTCTCCTCGATGGTTTCTCTGGCTACAATCAAGTGTTAGTAGCCGAAGAAGATCGCCTTAAGACTACTTTCAGAACTAAGTGGGGAACTTTCACCTACAGAAGAATGCCATTTGGTCTGATAAATGCGGGAGCTACATTCCAAAGGGCGATGGATATTGCCTTCCGAGGATTGGGTGGACAATGCGTGGTTGTATACCTGGATGATGTGACAGTCTTTTCGAAGAAACGGGAAGATCATGTCGTGCATCTAAAGCATATTTTTGATCGCTGCAGGAAATATGGTATTTCCTTGAATCCCAAGAAGAGCGTATTTGCTGTTCCCGAAGGTAAGCTCTTGGGTCATATCATCTCCAAAAGGGGAGTGTCAATTGATCAAGAAAGAGTCCAAGCCATCAATAAGATTCCAATGCCTCACAACAAGAAATCTATGCAGTCCTTTATGGGCACCATCAATTTTGTCAGTAGATTTGTTCCAAATTTTGCACAAATTGTTAAGCCGTTGCAACAGATGGTTAAAGAAAGCATACAATTCAAGTGGACAGATTTGGAGGACGCATTTAGGAGATATCAAGGCAGCTGTAGCTAAGGCTCTTTCCTTAAGAAGCCCAAATTTTGATAAGGATTTCATCTTGTATACCTTCGCTTCGGATGACTCTCTCGCAGTTGTACTCGCACAAAAGGTGGAGTTGGGGGACGAATACCCAATTTTGTTTATGAGCACTAGTCTGCAGGGAGCTGAACTGAACTATCCCATGGTTGACAAGCATGCGTATGCGGTCTTCAAAGTAGTCAAGCAGTTTAGGCCATACATTCTAAAGAACATAACTAAAGTCATAGTTCCCCACCCAGCTGTTAGATCCCTTTTCGTTCAAAAGGAATTGGGAGAAAGGAGAGGGAACTGGGTCACAGCTCTGCAGGAGTATGATTTGGAATTTAAACCAGCTACGATCATCAAAGGGCAAGGCCTGTGCAAATTACTTGCGGGAAACTCAACTGATGAAGAACAACATTGGAAGAATGAGGCTGAGTTAAATTCGGTTGAGGTGTGTCATATCTTCACAGCTCCCCAATCATGGTATAGGGATCTGGTGCACTATTTGCAGCAGGGATATCTACCTGAGCACTGGAACTCTAAGCAAAGAATGGCACTCCGCTTGAAATCAGCACCTTATCAAATCATTGATGGGATTCTTTTCAGGAAGAATTATGATGGAGTTCTCCTTAGATGTTTGGAAAAGGAAGATGCAAACAAAGTTGTCAAAGAATTGCATGATGGCCCCGCAGGTGGACATTATTCAGGAGAGACGACAGCACACAAGATACTGAGAGCTGGTTATTATTGGCCAACTTTGTTCCGAGATGCCCACACATATGCACGAAACTGTGATGTATGCCAGAGAAGTGCTGGGAAGTTACCCAAGGCAGCAGGACCATTGCAGCCAGTCATCATCTCTGAGCCTTTTGAGCAATGGGGTATAGATGTTATCGGAGAAATAAATCCAAATTCGTCGTTGCAACATCGATACATCCTGATGGATATTGACTACTTCACTAGGTGGATGGAGGCCATCCCTTTGCGCAAAATCAACGAAGATGCGGTCATAAGTTTCTTAAAGGAGAACATCATAACCAGGTTTGGGGTTCCGATTTCCCTTATTTTTGATAATGCTACTTATTTTTCGTCTTGCAAGATAAAAGAGTTTGTTTATGAATGGGGAATTAAGTTGCATTATTCGGCTAATTATTATCCTTAGGGGAACGGATTGGCTGAATCCTCAAACAAGAATCTGATTCGAATTCTAAAGAAGACTGTGATAGAAAACCAGAGAAGTTGGCATGTAGCTCTCCCAAACGCCTTATGGGCAGATAGGGTGACCCCAAAGAACGCTTTAGGTGTTTCCCCTTTCACTCTTATCTATGGCAAGGAAGCCATCCTTCCCCCAAACATCTTGCTCCCATCCTTACATTTATCCCAAGCCTCTCGGGGTTCTGGTAACCAAGCCTTACAATCAAGGATCAATACCCTCCTTCAACTTGAAGAAGCCCGACAGAAAGCTAAAGATCGATTCCACCAACACCAAGACATAGTTAAGAGATGGTTCGATAAAAGGAAGTCCGGTAAGAGAAGCTTTGAAGTTGGGGACGTAGTCCTGAAATGGGACCATAATCATGAAGGCAAAGGAATGCATACGAAATTCCAACATCTATGGGTAGGCCCGTACCAAATTTCTGCAAGATTAGGCCCATCCACTTACAAATTGACAAATCTCGAGGGAGAAGAAGTAGCCCTTCCTCTCAATGGCCTTGCTCTCAAACAATACTTTCCATAGTCTCTTTGAGACTTACTGTACATAAATAAAGTTTTCTTTTGTTGTTGCTTTAGCCTTTAGTTGCTTTATTTTCGGCCATTTTATTTCTTTCATTGTCGTTTGAACCTTTGCTACAAGTTTTGTTTTCTGAAAGCCCTTCTGGTTGAGTTCCCCATTGAGGATAGATCTCTCAAAGAAATCTCGCAACCCATGAGTCCGGAACTATGCTCGAATGAATTCTGTCTGTTGTGCCCTCGCTGAAATGCTCAGAAGGAAGGAAGCCTACCCTGCTAGTCACACTAATCCTGTTTAATAGCAGAGACCTATGACCATCTTCACTACTATCGTTGGGCTCCACCCACTTTCACACTTTAAAGGCATCTCAAGAAGGTTATTAGAGTTGGACCCATGGAAAGTAGCACACCTCGAGGGCATAGGGTATTGAAGTGACTCCATGCTGCAAATTTAACAGCCAAAATGACATGTACTCAAGAGTCTATTTTCCATAGATTCTCACCTCAATTAAAGCACGGCTGAGACAAAAGCAAAAGACATGTAAAATCAAGAAGGTTGTCCAAAAGGCTCAGCTCAAAATGGGCTCCTCTCCGTCTGTGAGGCTTGATCAAATCAATAAAAATTTCCAACTCACACAAAAGGACATTATGGATTGAGGAGCCTAAATCAAAGATCATGTCCAAAGAAAATATCTCTGGAAGGCTCAAACAGCTAAGCTGTCCAAAGTACAAACATCCAAAAGGATGCAAGCAACATGGGAATGAGGAATAAGAGCAATAATGTCCATGAGAAGGTGTTGCAAATCCTATGGAGTCCGGTAGTAGTAACCACTTGAAATATGACCCTCCTAAAATGAATCTCATATGTTGGCCCTTTTGAGAGTGGTGAAGATGTCTTGGTCAAAGCTCCCCTTTCCCCAATGGCTAGCAAGTAAAGTGTCTCCTTCCCCTCGCATGAATTTAAAATGCCCAGCTGAGTATTGCACCTAAGATGGATGTCTTTGATGAGGTTTTGGACCATGAAGAGGAATTTTTTCAGAGATCTGTGTTCACCAGCGACTCGCCATTGTTGTTGCAGCAACATCCCCCCCCAATCTTTTGTACATATTGGGGCCCCTCCTTCTGTATTTTTAGGAAGGCTGCCTCAAGGGGCCATTCCCAGCTTTTATCTTTGCTTTCCAATGGAAAAATCTTGCCATAAACCTTTCCGAATTTCTTCCGTAGAATAGAAAAGGAACTTAGAAATTTTTTTCCAAAATTTCGGAGCCTTTCAAACTATCTCCCTGCAGTTGTGTTTCTTTTTGAGTTTTCAGCCGAAGGGCGGAAGCCTGTGTTTAAACTCCCGAAAGACGACTTAGAAAAATTTCGTTGGAAAGTTGTGGAAGCTTTCACCATATCTTTCCGAAACGGTGGAGTTCTTCGTTAAGGCCTTCCGCGAGCGCGGAGGGATTCAGGTTTTCCTCCCGAAATGCGGAATCCTTTGTTTAAGCCTGCCAAAAAGGAGCTTAGAAACTTTGTTTTGAAAAGTTGCGGAATGGAAGAAACAAACTCTGCGGAACCTTTCAGCTTTGACTCCCGAAATTGTGGAATCTTTCGGGCTATCATCCCGCGGTGGCAGAAGCCGCTTGATTAAACCTCTCGAACAAAACTTGGAAATTTTTCCCCAAAAAAGCTGCGGAAGAATTCAAGGAAATCGCGGAAGGATTCAAGAATTGTCTCCCGACACGGCGGGCGCCATTCGCCAAACCGCTCCGGAACTTTGAAGCAGACTTAGAAACTTCCTTTTGAAATATTGCGGAGCCTTTGAACTTTCCATCCCGAAACTGCAGGAGCGCTCGTCATAAGTCTCCCGAAACGCTTCGAAATTATTTGTTGAAAAGGTCGCGGAAAAATTTTCCGATTTCTTTCGAAACAGCGGAAGCAAATCACGAGAGCTTTCCGCAACGTCAGAAACGAGCACGGCCAAAATACTTAGAAATTTTCTCGAATTCGCAAGAACCTTTTGCGGAAGCATTGGCGGAAGTCTTCCGAAACTGCGGAAGCCACTTACGAAAGCTTTCCGCAGTTTTGGGAGCCTTCACGTTTTCGTCCCGAAGAGGCCGCCAAAAGAACTTAATTGTCCGCGTTCCAACTTGCGGAAGCAATTCACCAACCTCTCCCGAAACAGTGGAAGCTTCCGCATTATCCTTCCGAACGATTTGAGCTTTGAGGAACGTTTAGGTTTCCCTTCCGCGTCGCGGAAGCCTTTTGTGGTAGCCGTTCACCATTGTCTCCCGACATGGCGGAAGCTTTCGTCATATCTTTCCGCAACGGTGGGTGAGATTCACAAGTTTGTCCCACAAGAGGTGGTCGCGCGCAAACCGAGACGGCTTGATTTGACGCCGACGTACCCGTATTAAACCCGTTTTAAATGCGCCACCCACCCCGCACGTGCCAGCTTATTTAAATAGGCGGTGGGGGGCTCGAGCCAAAACATTGTTAATTCTCGATTGGAAGATTTGTTGGACGCCGCGCAAACCACTCCAGCTCAGCATACTTGTCCACGTTCACGGCCACCTCATTCAGCTGTCTTCACAGTGCCAGGTAGGAACTTTAACCGTTGAATCTTGTCTTCCACGCGTCTGAGTATATTTTGGGTGTTCTCTTTTTTAAAAAGGATAAGAATTGGTTGGATTTTGACGGGCAAAATGCCCATCATGGGCCGTTTTTCCTGTCAAATGCGGTCTAAATTTCGTTTTTCCTATCGTTTGCGTATTGGTTAAGAAAATGTCGTTTTGGACGGACGGGTTTATTGTTTTTTTTTTAAGTTCCCCCCCGAGGCCCCGTGGATTTTTCTTCTTGTCCCCAGCCGAAAGCTAAAACCGTAGCCCCTCAGGCTTTTTCATAAGCCTCAGTCCCGGCATAGCCACTACCCATTTTAAATCCTAAGACGGGCGCCATCACCCCTGCTCAAACCAGCCATACGATGCCCCATCAAATATTATAAGTAACAACAGCGTTTGGGCTGAAACCCCTCGCCTATGTGTCAACGCAGGAGCTCCTCCCTTGTCTCGTATTAAACTTGTTATGTCACCCCGAACTTCCCCGCCATTAGCCATTTAAAAACACAATGGCAAAGATCACCATTTCTCCTAGGGCTAGCCCGAGAGCCGATTGTTTCCACGACATACCTATCCTCTCAGGAGCATCCCAAACTCATCCCTTTAAAAGATTCAAATGTGTTAATTTATGTTTCATGTTGAAATGGTGTATTTTTGCTTCCTAAAAGCAGTTTCGCATTCTGTTTTTTTATCTCATTCACATATTAAAACGATGATGATCTCTGTTAAAATCTCACAGTATGTTTCCCAATTTCATGATGACTTGTATGTGGGTGCTATCAGGGATAAGTCAAAATGCCGAAAGTTGGTAAGAAGAAGGCGAAAATGACAGAAAAGAATCCTGCGCCACTTAAAACTGAGACCTCACTCCAGGATACTAAGTGCACCACTGGTGTTCCTCCAGAAATCAGATGGGGTGACATTTACAGGATGATCCGAGACCAGGATGTCCCGGACATGTTGTTAGAAGAGGGGCCAATTTATCTAAATATCAAAGCCTCAGGCATAACCAGAGCTGCTACCCGCCCTGAACTATTCCCCTGTGCTGAAGTGATCGGATGGATACTCCAACATACCGATGCTGAAGGAAGAGTGATAAATGACAGCGGGAAAGTGGCCATTGCCTCGTTTCAACCCGCATATCTTGCAGCAGCCTACAAATTTCCCCGTTCCCAGCAAGCTCTGACTGATGAATGGTTGGGAAAAATGGACAACGTTGAGATGGCCAAAAAGCTGCTGGTCGCTAGAAAGCATCTAAGAAAGAAAGGTAGCGACGAATATGACGTACAGAATCTGAGACCTCCTTTCAGATTGATCGCTTTGATGCTGTGCAGAATCTTCGGCATGCCCAATGGCACTGTGTATAAGATTCAGTGGGTCCCTATTATCCACTTCGTGGCATTTAAGGGAACTGTGTTTGACTGGGCCACTATCCTATCAGATAGTCTGGCCTCAATGATAGTAGCTGCAAGAGAAGGACTAGCCTTGAAGAAGGCATAATTTTTTATGTCCGCATATCTGATTGATTGTATTTTGGCCAAGATGGACTTCCCCAAATTGGGCTGCACATGGGATAAGGCCATCACTTCGGTTTACACCGCCTTTAAGATGATGTGGGCCCAGAATTACAAACCTAGCTACAAACTCATCTGTGAGGGGTTCATCATGCCCCTATATGAGAAGATATTCAAGGAGGAGCCCAATTGCATGTCAGAGAATGCTATGGAAGTTCTTGAGAATTATGGGGATTTTTACTTTTCGGAGCAAGGCACCTACCTCAGAATGTTTGGAGGGACCAAAGCTCCATACATTTTGCCGCAGTATGCCACAGATTATGTGGTCCTTAAGGAAGCAGTAAGACAAATCTTCCTGGATGGAATTGGAGCAGTGCTCCACAAACAGCATAAGGCTTCCTTTCCCCCTCTACCTTTCTGCATAGGTGCTTACAAGTTCTCGTGGGTTGCCTCAGCCGAAGAGTTTGTTCAAGAGCTGAAAGCCTTCCACTTCGGTGAGGTAATATTCCACAGGAATGACAGGAAAGGAAAATTTGATGAGTACTGTAAGGAGATTTATGCTCACTTCGAGTACTCTCACTATCCTGATGCCGAGGAAGAGGCATTCAGAGGCATCAGCAACATGGCTAAGCTACGGGTCTGCCGCCAAGGCACTGGAGCAAGCTCTAGCTCAGCCAAGGTCTAGAAGACCAGCCAACAGAAGGATAAAGAAGCTGATGATGCTCGAGCTCAGGAAGAGCTCAGATTAAGAGAAGAAGCAAGGTTACTCCAGGAAGCTGAGGAAGCCAGATTGTAGCGGGAGGCGGAGGAAGCCAGAAGGCAGCAGGAAGCTGAAGTGGCAAGAATGCAGCAGGAAGCCGAAAATGAAAGGCTGCAGAAAGAGGATGAGGATGCCCAGCAGCAGAAAGAGGCTGAAGATGAAAGGCTACAGAAAAGAGAACAGGAAGCTGAGGCAGAACGGAAAGCGGAAGAAGAGCTGAAAGCAAGGGAAGATGCCCAAGCAAGTGGGTCCACGGCGCAAGACATGGAAATAGACACATCTCAAGCAGGTGGCTCTGGTACCCAAAATAAGGGCGTAGATCCAGCTCAGGAGGTCCGGACCCCACCTTCTGAAGAAGAAATAGACATTATGGACCACCCAATTGTCCCGTACACTCCATCGGGAAAACACACGGTGTCCAGGTGGAATGAGTTTGTCTATGACAAGAAAAGGAAAGTAATGGTCCTCAAATCGGAAGAGAGGATCAAAAATCCCTTCCATGAAGACATCGTTACCCACCGAGAGGTCACTATAATGCAGAATACAGATCAAGATCCCTTTGCTATGGCATCCGCAGCTGTGGAAACAGCAAAAGCATCACTGGACAATGTGGGCATTATAGTTAGAGAAAATGTATTGACAAAGAAGAGAGCTCGTACGCTACAACAGACGGTGGCTAATGAGCAGGCCCAAAGGGATCTGGTGGTGAACAAATATAATTGCCTGTATGCCGAGCATAAAGAACTATCAGGCAAGTATAACCAGCTGGAGGAGGAAAAGGACCAGCTAACACTTCAAATGATGATTGTAGAAGCAGAGAAGAATGGAGCGGAAGGAAAGGAATCCCAACTAGAAGCAGACAAGTGGGCATCAGCTGAGCAATTAGAGCGAGCTGAGAGCAGAACGATGGACATGTCTCCCTTCCATGAGCTATCCTGCAGCATCCTGAAACAAACGAATGAAGCTCAGGAGCTAATCACTAATAAGGTTTGCAAGCTCAAGGCCATGGTGGTCAGGTTAAAAGAAATTAATGCGGAGGCCCATAGGCTCAAAGCTAAGAATACCCGTGTCAAGGCAAATATGATGAGTCAGATGGCATGGAGAGAAGGAAAAGGGGGTTTCCCCACGCATCTCCCATTTAAATCTGTGGACAGTTTTAATGAGGACATAGCCCTTTTGGAGTTCGGCAGGAATTGTGCCAGTAAGCTGATAGCCAGTGTGCAAAGAACAAGGGATAGGATCGACGGTCTATATCAAAGAATCAAGGGAGTGCATGACAGGTGCAAGCTGAATTTCCCACAATCCCTCGATGACTTCCCGGATTCAGAACAGTGCTCAACTGAGCTAAAGGAAGAGCTGGGCATTCAAACCGAATACGTGAATAAAATTGATGTCCTAGCAATTTATGACTTACAACATTATGTTGGAATGTCATCAGTCCACGATCATTTGCTCAAGGAAGTGCATCAAGCTGCAGTAGCAAAAGTTCAAAGCATTGGAGCAGAACTCGGGAAGAATGTGACTTCTCATAAAATCTTGTTTCCTACTGCAGCAAACATAGTCATAAGGGACACAGGTGTGTGGTATAACTACATAGCGGAAGAGGAAAAGAAAGCTGCAGCAGTAGCAGGAGCATCAGCAGATCCAGAATCTTCTCTCCCAGCAGCCATTCCAGCAACAGCAATGGGCTCGATTCCCTCTTCCCCAGCAGTGGCAAAAAGTCTAGCCAGCTCAATCCCTTCTTCCCAAGTAGAAGCAGCAGCAACAATTGGTTCGAGTGTCTCCTCCCAGGTAGCATCAGCAACATCAATTGATTTGGGCGACCCTCTCCCAGCTGAAGCTCATGCACAAGAAATACAGCACGATATTAGAACATTATTTCTGCTATGTGTATTTTGTTAAACTCTCAAATGTATAAAGCGTGAGCTATGGGACAGCTGTCCATTCTCTTTTGTTAAATATTTTGTAAAAGAAAGAGAATCACAATTTTGTCTATTATAGGAGAGAAATTTCTGTAGATGACAAGTGGAAGATGCTAGGTGGCAGCCCAAAGGGAAGATTTGTAACTGTAAATAGAATTTAGGAAAGATTAGAAAAGGACTTTTGGCAGGGAACTATTTTTCCAACCTATACGAGCTATCTTGTATACGTTCCAAGAAAATACAGTTTTCTAATAAAAGCCTGGAGATGGACGTTTTGCATAAGAATGATGGATGGATGTATGTTGGACTACTCTAATGACTTCCGTACTGTAATGTGAGATCATTCCTACTATCTGAATTATTTCTTTGTATTAATGATTTTTGCTCCTTCCTGTGCAAACGATTTTTCTCTATTTTGTGAACAATGAATGTGTTTCATATTAAATCAGGAGCTATCTGCTGATTTCTTCATCTTTGCTGTAGAATTCTCTTTTAGGTCAAATGGATAACTATTCCTTCTTCAAGATAATCCCTACTATTGATTGTTCATCCTTTAAATTTTCTCTTTGCAGGGATCATTAGATTTATTTCGGTTTGTGTTAAACTTAGATCTGTTCCTTTCATTCTTTCCAGCTAGATTAGTTAATTTTGCTTCTTTCTTTGATGAGTAATGAAATGTGTCATTTATAATCAGAAGCTACCTTCTGAGATCTTTCATCTTGCTGTAGTTTTCTCTTTAAGATTCAATGGCTGCCTGTTCTTTCTTTAAAGATAACTCTCACAGCTCATTGCTCACACTTTAACTACGTTCCCTGCAAAGATAGGTAGATTTACTTCATTCTTTCTCAGATTTAGATACGTTTTAGTTTTGCATTTAGATCAAATATAGACTAGGCACTTGCACATCATTATAAAACATAAAACCCAAAAGAAAGGTGGATCGGGCCATAACCGGTATAATCAGAATTAAACTCCAAACCCACGGTTGCCGGAACCGCTAACCGGACAGATTCCCTACACCAAACGGGAGATAATCTAATTGGGATCATCTCTTGGGGAGAATCCCTTTCTGATTGATGCTACGATATCCGAGGCATCAACACAATTATTGTACTATCATAATTAACCATATATTAGTGAAGATCTCGACCACAACTTAGACATATACATTTCTATATGGTTAAAGACCAAGGAATTGAAGGCCAAAGGACAAGCAAGTTTAAGGAGAAGCCATGGTACTAGTGATCAACATATATTGTGACCTTGAACTATATAAATGAAGGGGCCAAGCACAAATTATATATTGTATTTATGGAAATTTCCAAGACATTTTGACATGGTTTCTTGAAATTTGTTAATCAACAGTCTTAAAGGTCTAGAACTTCGAACATCAATGTTATTCAAGGATTTGCATACCTATTCATTATGGTAGCGAGTCCCTATAATCAATGCAACAAGTCCCTATAATCAATGCAGAGCTAAAGGGTGCCATCCTTATTCTTGAAAAAAAAATGGTTCTCCCCATAGAGATACACTTACTTTAATCATTCTAAGATCTCATAGCTCCTTAATTAGTGTACCAAGTTCATTAAGTTTGGGTACCATCATTAGATAAGGGGTATTTTATAGGATTTTTTCCAGGCTTAAGGGTTGTGGTAAAGTCAATATATATATAATTGGAGGTAGCGTAGGTAGTTATGAAGAAAAATCATCTTCAAACTTTGACAATAAAGGGTGGGGTTTATGGGAAAGATTATTGTTGTCACTCGTAGCTTCAACTTCCTAAATTTTACACCCTTTATCAAACATTTATGTACCTTCATGGATGAAATGAAATGAAAAGAACAATATCATTTATTCCTTGAATCACTATTGGCCCAATTCATCATTTATACAATGAATCTTTTTTGGAAATAGTCAAATAGCGCTTGATGTGTTTCTATCCAATCCTTCGCTAATATCAAATCATAAGTACATAAGGGTATGCTATAAAGGTTCATATAGGTCATTTATTCTCCCAGATTCACCATGCAATTATCCACAAAATGACCCCACTAATTGTTTTACCCTAGATGTCATTTCAACTTAATAAAGTCATCGTGTCTATGAGTTTCCAACTTGTGTATTCTTAAGGAGAGATCAAACTATTTGTAACACCAATATCAAATAAAATGAAAAGTGAAAAAATATTGATCACACTAAATGATTCCATGACAGTGGTTTGATGGTGATTCACTATGACATGAATGTAGTGACTTCCCTTTGATTTGTCAGATTTAGCCTTTCCATCATGCTATCTAGGCTTGTCCCAACCTTCAAGGCAATTTCTTTAAAGATACGGTCCCCCACAGTTTTGACTACCCATATGTCATGTTCCCTCTTACTAAATCTAAGTTGCACAAGAGTCATGTGTCTCTCACCACCCTTAAGAAACAAAGCTTCCAACTTTATTTTCAGGGCATTCGAATGAAGATCCATCTCTTTTATTCATTTATCACACTTAATCTCCCATATGGACTTAAGATTTGGGGAGAATACCATGGGATAGAGAAGGTACTATGCCAACTTGCTTCATTCCGAGAGACTATGTATTATCATTATCACTTGTAATCTCCAATATATCATCTATTATATTATGCTCCATTCAATCCCATAAAGTAATTTTGACTTTTAGTTGATATTAATATATAAATTGAATTAAAGCGTAGTGATTAAGTAGCCAAAGGAATAGGACCATGAAGGAATGAGCCTACCGAATTAAGCACTCTGGCAATATGAAAACTTTTGATTCTACCTTCTTAATTAGTTTATGGATTGTTCAAGAGGACAACATCTCTATGAGACTTCAGGTTTATACCCTAAGGTTTGTGACGTGGACACAAACTCTGTTTTTAACATGAACATGATGTCATAAGATTCATTAACAAAAGTCTAATTTATTCATATTGTTGAAAATATTTATTGATTTTTAATTACTAATTTATTCATATTATTTACAATATTTATTAATTTATTGAGAAATTAAATAAATGATTAAAATTATTTTGTACAAAGTTAATTTAACAATAAAACTAAAATACAATATACAATTTAAATCTGAATATGAATGATTAAAAATAAAGAAAACCTTGTTACGTTTAACGGAGCAATAATTTAGACATTAAAGCATAACCACGTGATCCATAGTATGTTAAATTCGCCAGTTTTGTGTTAAACTCCGAGTTTGGTAAATCCATGATGAATACAAATTTATATTATTTAAAGTGAAGATTTGAAAAACTATATAGAATGGAATACAATTTTTTTATTTATGTTTTTGAGATAATATAAAAAAAAAAAATATTTTTATAATTTTGATACGATTTTTCCACTTAGGAATTTATTTTAACAATGTTTCCACTTACAATATATTTATTTTAATTAATGTTTTAAAGAAATTTCAATATAATAGTTAATTTGTTTTATTGCCAAATTCAGCGAAAAATTTAAGATACCAAATTTAAGTGTTGAATTGAGTGTTTTCTCACATCTTCATACATAGAATTGTTGTGGAACAACTTTCTTGATGATTTTCATTGAGTAGAAATCAATCATTTATACATTAATATGACTCTTGGCTTTCAACTTCTAAGAGGATACATGAAGACTCTTCACTTTATTCAATAACTAAAATAAATATTTACAAAAGGAACCAAAATCTTGTAGGATTAAGTTTCCAACATTCCTCCCTTAATCCTAAGGGGTATTCATGATTCCAAGCATCCTTTTGAACTTTTCAAGTTAATTCTCTTCCAAGATCCGTGGTAAAGGTGTCCATAGTTTGCTAATTTGTAGAACAATGTCTCATATTACTTGTCTTGGCCACTACATGATATTCAATCAGATGGTGCCTCGTGTTGATGTGCTTAGTTTGATAATGGAATCTGGGATTCCTGGACAAATTAAATGCAAAAGTGTTTTCAAGCATTAGAATAGAATTTACCTGTTTCTCTTGCAAATATTCAAGTATTTTCCTTGGCACATTCTCCTTTCTTGTTTCTACAACAACCACATGTTATGCCTATGTTGTGGAATCTATTGGAATTTATTGTTTGTGTGATCTCCAGGAGACAACTATTGATCCAAGACTCATGAGGTAGCTTGAAGTAGACACTCCATTCTCTTTGTTTTCATCAAAGTCTAAAGAAAAATACCTAATCAGTTTGAAGTCATCCAACTTAGAATACTTGAGTCCAAAATCTTAAGCTCCCTTCAAGTAGTTTATAACTCTTTTGGAAAAAGACTAGTGTCCTTCACAAGGTTTTTGCATGAAACCGAAAAGGATCCCAACAGGGAATGAGTTATCTTGTCTGGTGGTGGTAAAGAAGATAAGACTCCCTACAAGCTGTCTATACTTGGTTTCATCCTCAGATTCATTTCCTTATTTCAATCTGAGCTTCAAGAACTCTATTCCATTGGAGTGGAGAGATTATTACATTCTGCCATGTTGAACCTATTCAACATTTCTCCAATGTACTTCTTCTGGGATAAGAATATGTACTTGGGATTTTGAGTCACTTAAATTCCCAAGTAGTAGTGAAGTTATCCAAAATCTGTCATCTCAAATCCCTTCTTCAATTATTTCTTTATGGATGCAATATAGATTTCATTATTCCATGTCATCGAAAGATCATCTACATATACCACAAGATATACAATAGATCTTTGAACTTTTTTACAAACAATGTTGCATAATCAAGATTAAAATGTTGGAAATTTAACTTCAAAACATGTCCTATTAACTTTTTGTACCACACATGAGGTACTTGTTTTACGTCATACAATGAATTGATGAGTTACATACCTTTTGTTCTTGTCCCTTCACAATAAAGCTCTTTGGCTGAGACATGAAGACATTATCTTTCAAGTCTCCATCCAAGAAAGCAGTCTTCACATCCATTTGATGAAATTTCCACCCATTATGTGCATCCAAAGACAATAGAGTGTGGATGGTTTCTCATTCTGTTGTGGGGTATAAAGTCTTCTCATAGTCATTACCTTCCTTCTATGTAAAACCTTTTTCAACAAGCATTTCTTTATGCTTATCAAGTGAACCATCTAATATGTACTTATTCTTGTAGGCCCACTTATAGCCAATTTATTTGGTTCCAAATGGAGGGTCTACCAACTTCCAGGTCTCATTCTTAATGAGAACATCATATTCATTTTGCATGGCTTCTTTCTTCTCATCACTAGTCGCATCTTATTCAAAGGAACTTGGTTCAAGGTAAGAAAATTAATTCAATTCACAAATCATATGAGACATCAATGTCTTCTACATCACCTGCATTTGAAATATCTCCATCTCCTACATCGTCTAGTCTAGTCAAATTTCTTATTCCCATCTTTCCAATAGTCTTCATTAGGATGGACACTTTCAAGTGTCTTTGTGACCCACTTTGGAACATTCCATGAAGGTCTGGGTTACTTAGTTGGTGATGCTTCATTCTCTTCAAGATTAAGTATTCTAATCCTCTCAATCACACCATCCAATTCAACCTCTTTTTCAAGTGAAGTGACATGAACTTCTTCATGAGTGGGTGATGGTGCTGCAGCAAGAGATTCCAAAGATTGATCTAAAGAGATCACTCCTTCAATATGTGGAATTTCATTATCAATTTCATGAAATGTATTTACATGGATAAATTTATCCAAATGATCAAGTTGCCTCTCAATAGACTTGTCATTTTTATTCATTTCAAGAAAAATGATATCTTTGGAAAGTATACAAATTTTGTTTACCTCATCATAAAGATGGTATTCCTTAGTGGTGTTGGAGTACCCCAAGAAGATGCACTTTTCAATCCTTGCACCAAGCTTGTTTCTTTGTTCCTTTGGAATGAAGGAATAACAAGTGGAACCAAAAACCCTAAGATGCCTGACCGAAGAAATGTGGCCATACCACATTTCATATGGAGTCTTATTTGCAAGACCATGTGATGGAATTATATTGCTTAAATAAACTGCACACAAAATTACATTATCCCAAACCATCGACTTTATTTTCTTCAAAAACATCATGGAACACACCATATTCAAAAGTGTCATGTTCATTCCTTTTGCCACATGGTATTTGTTGAGAATTGTATGGAACAATTGTTTGATTCCTAATCCCATGTTTTTGTCTAAGATAGACTTCAAATTCATTTCATCTGTATTATCCTCCATTATCGGTATGAAGGGAACCAATCTACAATTGTGCTTCAATTATAATCCATACATGAAAAATTTTAAATATTTCAAAGGATTGAGATTTATCTTTCAACAAATACACAAAACAAATCTTGGTGTAATCATCAATAAAAATCATGATATATTTGTTACCATGGGAAAAAAACAAACATAGGGCCACACAAGCCAGAGTGTACCAACTCTAATTTTCTACATTCTCTAAAATTCAAATCATAAAAATGGTTGCTTACTATGTTTTCCAAAAATACGAGCATCACACTTGTTCCAAATTCTTTTGAATGGTGGGAAAACAAGAAACACCATTGTTCTTCAACAATCATAGACTATTATAGTTGATATGTCCATATTTATCATGCCATAAAATACTGGATGACAATGTATCTTCTTCATGCTAAGAGAGGTAAACAAAATTATGAGCTCTTGCAAATGTTCTTTTTAGCTTAAATAGTTTCTCATCTTCATATCCGATCATGATGCCATGGCTATAAAAGGATCTCCTTATCTCAACTATCCCATTGAACATTTGCATTTAAAGGCCTTGTTGTCGAATGTGCACCAGGAACAACAAGTTTCTCTATAACTCCAGAATATAGAGAACATTATGCAACAAAAAGTCTATGATTCCAGGAATACTAAGCCTAATGGAGCCAATTCCCTTGGGCTTGATGCTAGACTTATCTGCAAAATGCACTACATAATCTACATTGTCATCCAATTCTTAAAAAAAAATCTTTTCCGAATGTCATGTGGCATGTTTCCCTATCTCAAGCAACCACATATCTCTCTAAGATGCAAATGAAGTATTGAATGAAACTTCATTGATACTAGTATTACATTGCGCAACAATAAAATTAGTGGATTCAAGAGGTTTACCCACATCTTTGTCTTTTGCTTGTTTTTTTCTGGTCATGCTACTCTTTGATCTTCTTCAAAGGAATGTTGCACATATTTTTCTCATGTCCATCTCTATCACAATGAACATAAGTAAGATCAAGTCTTTGTTTCTGGTAATATCTGCCTCTCTTCCTTTGAAAGTATTTCTTCTACATTCTCCTTTACTTTGTTCTCCTCTATAAGAATGCATCTTCAATGGAAAAACTATGCAATGAAAAATATAATTTCTAGTGAAAATGACGTAAGGTGGAGATGTAAGTCTTTGATACCCTTTTCAATTCAATACATTAATGATAAAAGTCTCTGCTACCTTTATCAATTCAATACAATAATGATAAAAAAAAAAAATTCCACTGCAAACAACTTTTCAGGTACAAAACTCTCTATGCACATCTACAATCTATGCAAAATGGATTTAAGAAGTACAATAATCATGAGCAGTATCAACTTGTGTCACTATCAAATATCCCTTGCTAAAAAAACAAAAGTAGGAGTATATGTAGATATGTGTTTTTCCAAACTTCACCCTAAACTATAATGGCCTAATTTCATACAGGAAACAACTTAGATAAGTTGAGGACCTTCCCTCTTATGAAAGTATACCAATGAAATTTCACTGGCTCTAGAAGGATCTGTTACAAAACATATAACTTGCACTCTTGAAAACCCATACAATCGAAAAGAAGCAAGCAGTGTGCCTATATCGCTACATTTCCCTAGGAATTGCACCCACTACTTGCGTAGCTAAAGCATACCATGCGTAACTTGTAGCATCAATATGATGAAATCTAGCTCTGCTTTCCTTCCTTGTACATTAAATCAAACCTAAAATCCTCAAGGAAACACAACACTAGGTACAACAAGCTCATTGTGTTAAACCAGGAAATTAATGAGCTAATGAGCTTGGTCACCTAGTGGACATGTATATGCAAAGAGGATAAGGCATATCACCATTATCGGTTAAACCTATAGGGCACCCTCGCACTACTCCATGTCTACAATGTCAATGCTAGTGAAATTCCCAATGACCGTGTGCGAAGACATCCATGGGAAATTCCATGATCTGATAGATCTCTTTCACATTAGTGGTTGTTAAGAATTGTAATCTCATCCGTCCACTACCGATCATTAGTGCATTAATTAGTTTCAAGTATTTGAGTAGTTGGTTGGTCACTTTCACTAATTAGTTAGCATTATTGTCCCATAGTATTTTCTGCCTCAGGGTATTTCCCCATGGTTTTGGTGTGATGTAATCCTATATATGCTTATGCTTAATGATGAGAAGGAAATCCATATTCCCACTTGTGTTCCATCCTTTTTTGTTTCTCTTGTGTTAAAAATTTAACATGGTATCAGAGCGCATGGTCTAATCCATTCTCCATGATTGTTTTGGGTAAGCCTTTTCACAAAGTGGAAAGCACACACATAGATCCGATCTCACATTTTTTGGAGGTTGTGGATCAAGATGGGAACACATCGGTGTGGAGACATGATGTTTTCTTCACATAGTGAGAAATTGGGGTATATCTTTTTTTTCTCCTTTGGAAACGTCGATTCACCCTCTCCCTATCGAGAACTATGACAACCTTCCACCAATGCACTTTTTGCTGAGAAGAAGCGTGTCACCAATGCATTATAGGCTCAGGAGAAGCATGTCACCGATGCAGTTGTTGTGAAGCCAAAGTGCATCATTCACTGTTCACTTACACGATTTTTTCTTC
Source organism: Larix kaempferi (assembly GCA_027924585.1). NCBI lineage: Eukaryota > Viridiplantae > Streptophyta > Pinopsida > Pinales > Pinaceae > Larix > Larix kaempferi. The sequence goes on from BSBM01000895.1 coordinate 864,223, forward strand.
ACGCACCATGTGACGCACTGTGTTAGCTTTACAAGTTGCGGCACTGTGTTAAAGGACTAGATCATTTATCAACTTGAGTAGATAGTCATGAAAGGATGGCTACTACCAGTTGAAGCAACTCAAATTTGAAGCAGATATCCAGACCAATGTTGACCGGTAAGAACTATGAATTTTTGTCAATCAAGACGCAGACATTTCTCCAACTCAACAAATGTTGGGATATGGTTGAAAACAACTTCACAGAACCAGATACAACTGTTCTGGCCGTTGTGTCTAATGCTCAGAAAAATTCCCTTGAAGCTCGTCGAGAAAGAAATCTTACTACAAATTGGTTGATCCAGAGTTGCATCAAGGAGTCCATTTTCCTATGGATCTCAAGAGCCACTACCGCATATCAAGACTGGAATCTCCTTGCATCCGCACACAAAGGCACAAATAGAGTCAAAATGGTAAGACTCCAAACTCTTCGACTTTAGTTTGAAAGTATTAAAATGAAGGAAATAAAAACTATACATCAGTTTATGACTTGGGTTATGGGCATTGTGATTCAATTTTAAACATATGGAGAAGCTTTGGAACAAAAGGTTGTTGTCCAAAAGATTCTCAGATGTATCACTAAGAATTTTTCTATGGTTGTTACTGCTATAGAAGAAGCTAAAGATATATACAAATTTACCCTAGAAGAGTTAATAGGGTCCCTTTTGTCCCATGAAGCTCAAATCAATCAAGAAGAAGAGTCTTTGACAAATGCATTCAACACTTAGGCTTCCATCGATCTGCATGTTCAATGTCCTAGAATATGCAACCACCACTATTATTTAATCACATAATAATTTTTCAATAACAATAGGCTATATCATTCATTCCTACTCAATTGCAACATTAATCATTTCAAAGCATTACTCATTGTATACTTGTCTTCTACCACACATGTTATCAATAACAGTCTGAATACAAATGTACATCCTTTATAAGTTAAATCACCCTCGTCGCCATTGTACTAATCTTATAACCATGAACACACTTTATAACAATCATTGTAATGCTTACACATATCAATGAAACTAGTTAACAAGATAACTCATGACGATTATATATATATATTTGTAACATTACATCATTTGAAGCAATACAGCAATAGAAGTACTTGTCTCATCGAAATTGCTTTAGGAGACTGAAGGTTTGACTACAAATTTCCACCCAACCATAGGTTCTTTGTCCGACGTGTATTTTTCATCGAAAAACCACCCTCGAACTGGGAATCGAATCCACTAGGGTGAGGGTACTCCAAAAGTAATCTCATCCTAAAATATCAACATAACTCAATGACTAACCCATACCAATTACTGCACCTTCCAGGAATCACAAGTTTACCCATAGCAAAGCCATAAATGCCGCATAGAGTAATTTATATCAACACAATCATTATACTAATCACAACCAAACAATATGTTTATGACTCTATTCTCAAGAAGACTCTACCTCTTCTACATAATAATATTCAACCTTAACTGTTATTTCAACCCTTTTCTTCTATATATATATATATATATATATATATATATATATATATATATTCCTAAAATCAGTCTATGACTTACTTCCATTGTTAGGTGTATATAGAGAGAGACATAAGACTCAAAGGATTACTTATTACATTCAAATGTCCAGATTAATCTATAATAAAGAAGTGGACAAATCATTGAATGAATCGCCCAAGTTCTTGCATCTTTACATTCATAAATTTTATACGGTTTGTAGAGTTAGTCGTGGATAGCTGGCCTAGCTATATAAAGGTAGATTTTCTTATGAGGTCGTCGAAACAGAATACATCCTAAACAATTTGCGATCAATACTGCAAATGGGTTTATAATGGATAAGTGTAATGGATCTAGGCAGAGGTGCTTTGCTTTGTGTGCTCTGTGAAATAATGCAATATACAAACCTATACCGTAGTCTACAAATCGATTGAAGGAAGAGATGCCTTCTAAGGTCGATGCAATGGATAGTAACAGAATAATTATTGCATGGTATGTAATGAGGATATACACAATAAGTAGTAATCGAACGGGCCAAGCAGAAGCTTATAAAACAAATACACATTGTAGTAGTTAAAAACGGCTACATTCGCACAGAGATACGATTGGGAAAACAGAAGATAACACATTGCAAGTGTTTGGATCTCTATACTTCATACGATCCCTACGATCTAGCACTTAAGCAGAGATTGAAACATAACAATCTGTCAACTATGCATAACAATACAAAACAGGGATTAAACTGCGCAGAGATCACTTCATAAGGCAAATTTTATATACTTATACTCGAAATCGTGTAATATATATATATATATATATATATTAAGCTGACATCGCATAGCCATTGCATAATATGTTTAGATATATATAGCGAATGACTGAAATCAAATAAGTAACATAATTAACACAAAAATCCTCAGATTACAAGGAAAAAGGACAACCGAAGGGGCGCAGAGGTTACATACCTATGTAAAAGAACTATGATTATGACCATCCAAAGAGGTGCAGTGATTACATACCTCTCTCTGTCATGGAACAAAACAAAGTATGCGCCTCCCTCTCTGGATACTACCCCCTTCCTAGCTTTGGTTGAGAAAAATTCCTTAAGTAACACCATCAGAGATCGTTATCTCAGTATAAATGCATATTGTCCCAGAAGTGTTGTTCCACTTCCTGAGCGGTGACATTTATATATTCACCGTTTTTGTATACCTCGGGAGGTTCGCTGGTTTAGAGAAGATTCTTCCTGCCACTTGGAAGTCGATGTTTCTTAAATAGAGGAAGAAAATGCCAAGTGGTCGGTAGGAGTTTTACTCACAACGGCTTGGTTTCTCCTCTAGAGAGGGCGGGCCGCGGGATAGACAAAGCCCTTGAAATTAGGATAATAATGATCTTAACCCTTTTAAATCAAATTATTAGTTATCACGGGTCGAATAAATCTCAATTGTATCATCATAATAATATTATATTTGCTGATCCCTTTTCTTTTGCGAAATGTTAGTTTTACCTATTTTCTTCGCTTAACTATTATACTCGTGATTGTATTTTAACCCATAATTTAATGTTATCATGTTTTCTTTTGCGAAATGTTAGTTTTACCTATTTTCTTCGCTTAACTATTATACTCGTGATTGTATTTTAACCCATAATTTAATGTTATCATGTTTTATATATTTAGACTTTATGATGTTAATAATGTTGGTCCTTACAATGTATTAAAAATATTACTATAACTAATAATTATTTTATAAAAGAGATGGGTTATATTTATCTCTTTTATATTCCCAAGGGTTCTAAGTGTATCTATTGGAGTTGTCTACCCAAACCAAGATAATAAAAATGATCACTTAGTCTAGCTTTAGGATAAATAGTTACCTTATGCTAATTATTAGATAGTGCATTTTTAACAATGTAATCCCTTGGTATTCTTTGCCAGAACTAGGATATCAAAGATATCCATAGAGATTTCTTATTTTTACATAATAGCTCTTAGCAATAGTTAACCTAGTGCTAAGTATTTAGGTCTTAGGAGTCATGTACTATCTTTCGACGATTAATGGTACCTTCGGTATCCTTCTCTAGGACTAACCAATAACTTAAAATCTTAACTGATCTTTAGTGAACATCAATGTTCACTTAAGTGCTCGCGGCACCATGATGATATCCACCATCAAACTCATGGCTTCCTAGCCATTTCACCTCCCCCCTAGTAGATTTTGTTTCACGTTGTTTAGTTGCGTCCAAACCTTCAGTCTCCTAAGTCTATACATCCAATATTACAACTTGGGATTTAAACAAGAAAACTGCAAGGTTTACTAGTGGGGCCTTGGCCTTGAGCTCCTCACCATAAACAAGTGCATAGTTACAATATCAAGTACAAAAGAAGAGGGGTAAAACAGGGATGTTATAGTGCTACAGGGATAGAATTACCATGCTACAAGGAAACCATGAAAGCGGGAAAATTACTTGAGTGTATGGATTTTATGATGAGTGCTAAAGATAATGTGGGAATGCAAATGTGTGGAAGTATTTTACGGATCTGTTTGAATACCTTCCCCCAATAGTCTTGAATTATGAAGACATTAATGTTGTTTATGGAGATGCGTATGATCTCCATGACACCAAAAGTGAATATGATAGCACGATAGTAGAGCAGTAGAGCATGTAGAAGGTAATAAGACTTAGCTCGTAGAGGAAAACAACACAGAAATTCATTGATTCGTGTTTCCAAAGATGCCATGTGTGGAGGTGTATTCGTATTCATAGACAAAATAATCTGTAGGAGATGATTCATATCACATAAATTTAGGGTTTCAAATGATGAACTCACTTGAAAGAGAGGATTCACATAGGGATAAAAACCAGTGATATACGCAGAGAATGGAGGAACATAACTAGGGTTCGTGGAAGCTCACGTAGAAGAGAGAAATTGTCTAGAGGCACCAGAAGAGGACAGCAGGCTCATGTAGGTTCAGGTAAACACAAAAATGGTGAAACACATGTATTAACCAGACTAAAAAATGAAATGAATGCATAAGAAAAATGAATAAAAATGTTTCACTAATACCTTTGAATTTTGAAATGCTTTAGAATGACAACCACAAAGACAAGCATTGAAGTTGGAAGACAGTATGCCAAAGCAAGAAAAGGGTATAGGAGTTATGGCATATCATGTGCTCCAATACCATTGTTGTGGAATAACTACATTATGATTTTTATTGAGCAAAAGTGTTGTATGACCCTTGGGTTTCAAATTCCATGGGGTTACATGGTGCCTCTTCACCTTATTCAATAAGTGAAGAAAATATTTGTACATGATAATTTTTCCTTTTTTACAAAATATGCAGAGATATAATGCGATACCACATACACCTAAATTTAAATTTCTCCTTTTTTACAAAATATGTATAGAGGTTTTTCTTGGCTTAAAATTTTCCATCATAAATTATATTATATTTTTTATATATATTGGAATTTTATGTTAAAGGAGATGTTGTTTTTAATGTAATTGTCCAATTGAATATCATTTCTCAACATTATCTTTTCTTATTTAAATATTATGTGTAACTTTATGTAACATGACTTTACCAAAAATAAAATGTAAATTAAAAAAGAAAAAATCATATAGATTTATAAGTTACCAAAAATAAAAAATAATCAAAAAAATTTCATGTTAGCTAATAACTTACCAAAAATGAAAAGTAATAAAACCAACATAAATCTATCTTAAACCACATCGAACCCAATTTTTTGAAGTGTATACATAAATCTATCTTAAACCAAACTATCGAACACAATTTTTTGAAGTGTATATTTTTTAATGTGTAAAACTTAAAAATAAACAAAATTTACACCTAATGGATCAAGATTTAAGATAAATATATTACGATTCATTTATTTTTAACCATAAAATAATTATTAATTAATAAAACAATATTTAAAAAAAAAATATTTATAATGTAAAAATAAAAACAATTTAATTAAAATAAACATTTAAATACTTTATAAATCACAATATTTGACATCCTATGTGTAATTGATTTCAATTATTGAAATGATAGATCTTTTATTTCAATTAAAAGATTATTCTTTTATATGATAGATGAGGGCTATAAATCAAATCAACTCGGGACCAGTAAAAATATCATTTTAAATCGAATCAAATAATATCAAACATCCAAATCTTTTATATGATAGATGAGGGTATAAATCAAATCAACTCGGGACCATTAAAAATATCATTTTAAATCAAATCAAATAATATCAACATCCAAATGATAACAGATAAGATAGATATAATCAGCCATACGATACACCCGAATAAGTTAGTCAAAAGTTAATCCAACCAATAGAGCATAACTTATTTTAAAGCTTAATTCAAGTCAAAAAAATCAAAATGATAATAAATAATATTTATTTATGATTATTTAAAATTAAATTACTTATAAAATAGTGGAGCATAATTTATTTTAAAATTTCATCCGAGTGAAAAAATTCTAAATGATAATAAATAAATATTTAATTAATGTAAAAATATTTAAAAATAAAAATACAAAATCTAAATCATAAACATTTTTATAAATATAATTTAATATAAAATTAATATTATTATTTTCTATTATTTAAGAAATAATTATTGAAATGATAATAAATACACTCAAGCAATAAACCTAATTTAGTTATATAAATTAATATATATTTTTAACAAGAACATTCTTTATGATGAAATGCTTACAATAATTTCTGAATTGATATTTTAATGTAAAAACAAATGATAAAATGCTTACAATAATTTCTGAATGGATATTTTAATGTAAAAACAAATTTGGTAGAGAAAGAATTGATATTTTAATGTAAACAGATTTGGAAGACCTTAAATGAGTCACAGTCACCAATTGGAAGCTCTCGGAAAGATCGGGCTGTTTGAATCAATTTGTAATAAGGACGTCAAGACGAAATCGACATTATTGTTCACATATACATATATCTAGGTAATGGCATCCCTCCAAAAGGACAAGCAGTTTACAGCTTACCATACGTGACGTATTTAGATTCTATTGGTGACATTCACACTCCAGAAAAGTCGCAGGGAGGTGGTCTTTTTTAAGTGGGTAATTTTCTACCCAACAGCATCAAAGTCAACAGTTAACTTGCTGCTGCCAGGCCGATTGGCCTATTTCAAAAGTAAGGACGTGTTCGACCTCAATATCACATATACCTATACATAGATAGCTTACATTGTATTCTTTTAAGATAAGCAGCATCCAATCTACTCGTGCACTCCGGAGCACTTTTTAGAGATTGGTGGAACTATGGACAAAATTCGTTATGGAAACGGGGGCAGTTGGATAGCACAACTAGGCGCGCTCTTTAGTTCATTGGTTGTTATTACTGCTCAACCAGGTATGTGATCGAACAGTCTAATGTGAGGAAATGGCTCATGAGCGTGCTCTTACCGGAAACATTGTTTCAGTTTTGTCTACGTTCTTGAATCCTTATTTGGCATCTTGTTTTATAGCGCTCATCCATTTTCTGACAATATATTATTTTCTGGTGGTGTGGCAGGATTTCTGAGTATCAGCTGTGGAGGGATAACAAATCACACTGCGGAAAACAACATAACATGGGTTCCTGATGCTGATTACATAGATGTCGGTCAGTCAGGAGACATAGGGAACACCTCTGACTACGGTTCTTACTTGCATACTCTACGTGTTTTCCCCAAACCTCTCAACAAGTCTTGTTATAAGTTGCCTGTGAAACCCGATGTGCCTTACCTCGTGAGGTTATGGTTTGCCGTTGGAAATTACACTGGATTTCCAAAATTGCCCAGCTTCTATTACTCTATTGAGACAGTAGATATGTTGTTTTGGGCAGACGGAACAGCCACAGATCGATTTGCTTATAATTACGAATATATATTGGTTACTTCTGGCACACTGCTACACGTTTGCTTGATTAGAACCTCCGAGCCGGATGATCCCTTTATCTCTGCTATTGAATTGAGGACGTTCCAAGATGGCATGTATAGACAGGCTAAGCCAAGAACACTCTTGTGGGCAGATTATTATAATGTTGGTGGAAATTCTGTGGTAATTAGGTGAACATTTTGAACTTTATATAATCAACTAGTTACTTCATCGGAATCTGTTTTGATCTCACTAATAAATTTATATCTTAAACATGTGGAAAATCAAATTTGACATAACCCAATATTCATCGGTACTATTGAGCATTTGTGAATATCATTTTTTCAAGGATTTAACTTGAATAGCCTTGTATGGTTAATTACGCAGGTATCCTCAAGACAAATTTGACCGCCTCTGGATGTCAGATGACGTATATTTAAATAAGCAAAGTTTAGATTCTATACGAACTGTTAGCTCACAAGAGGCTATTTCAACCAAGAATACCAAAGAACTTCCTCCAACTGCTGCCATGCAAACGGCTTGGGTTGGGAAAGGTTCGGACATCATTTCATTTGGTGTAGAACAATCATACCAAGGGATCAAATCAGGGATCAAATCATTATTGCTGTTGTATTTTGCGGAGATCGAGAGGCTCAATATGTCTGAATCGAGATCTTTCTATGTCGAGATAAATGGTGAAACACGGTCTGAAACCATTACTCTCTTCCGAAATTATTCCACGGTCGAGTTAACATTAGAGCCCGATCAAATAGACTACTTTAACGTCGTCAAGGCCCCTAACTCCACCCTTCTTCCTATACTCAACGCTTACGAGTATCACTGTGTATTTAACACAGATCCGGCAACATATTCTCACGATAGTAAGTGCCTGAAAAAACTTCTCGTAATGAAATGACAGATATTATCATACAATGCCTGACCCAGTGGTTCCTAAACTGCAGTTTACGCTCTTGAAGCTATCAAAAGGAGTTTTGACATAAAAGAGTGGGTTTCGGATCCTTGCTATTTGATCAATTGGAAAGGAATCAATTGTACTGATAGTTCCTCTTCTGCCATAAGGATTATAGAACTGTAAGTTTAATTCTTCGATTTGTTTAATGTTGAAAGCATGGGACTTATTGATGACATTGTAAGAGCTGACGAGAATACTCTTGTTGCCAGCGATTTGTATGGAAGGAATCTTACAGGATCGGTGCCTAACGACATTGGACACTTGACTGCATTGGTTAATGTGTAAGCAGATTTCGACCTTTTTTTCCTCTGTGCAAACCTCTAACTAGTTTTTCGAAGAAATCCTCCAACTGAAAAGTTGTAGAATACAACAAATAGCGATTATAAACTGTTTCCGAAGATTCTTAAAATTGTGCATAAATTATGAGCTGTTTAAAAGTCTCCTACTTGGGAACTATAGAATTTAATGGTGAGGTTTATGAAAAGAACATAGTTTGTAGTTTGATCCATTCGTGTTGAAATTAGCAGGTCTCTTGACAAAAATCATTTGATGGGATCATTGCCAAATTTCTCGAATTTAACCATGTTGGAGAGATTGTAAGTCTCTTTTGGACATAAAATTTTGTTTTATCCGTTTTAGTCTCGATCCATACATTTTCACAAAACCAAATAATATTTGTTTTTCTGCAGATATTTACAAAACAACAACCTGACCGGTACTGTTCCAGAGTGGCTATCTGAACTGAAAAACCTGAAGGAGTTGTACGTCTTCCTCCCTTCTCCTTTTTCTTTTTCTATTCATTTTCAAACTTAAATAAAATTAACAAATTTAATACGGCAATGCTTTTTGTATTTATTGTCACAGGAATATAGAGAGAAATAATTTCAGTGGTGTAATTCCTGCGCGACTTCTGCACAACTGTTCGTTGAAGTTCAAGTAATCATATGCTATTTTACATACTCAAGTCCCACTAAGATTTCGAGGTTTAGTTATTATTCATATTATCTGTAATAGAAATGTCACATATAATAATTATGATAAGTTCGAATTAATCTTACTGCATCACGTTTATGGAAAATCTCTTTCTTTGGGTATTGCAGTTATTCGGGAAACCCCTACCTACGTATGGATTTGAGAAAATGTACTCCACATATTTCAAACAATACTAAATTGAAGGTTGTCATCGGAATAACGGTGGGTGGAATTCTAGTCATCGCTTTCGCCTTAATAATGGGGATTGTTGTATATCGCAAAAAGTCGACGAGGAGAAAAGAAGAGGGGGTCGTCCCCAAAAGGAGTCGGTTGGAAATGGAACCAAGGCCTTTCTTGCATCAAGGTCACGATATACCATCAATATTAGTTCAATATTACAATTTGATACCTAAATAAAACTTTACTATTACCAACTTTACCTCACCTCTCATGATTTGATTGGATTGCAGACAGCTACTCAATGATTAGGATGCCGAATCCGACAAACTCCCGTGCCTTCACTCTTGATGAACTGGTAACTGCGACAGAAACCTTTAGTCGGGAGATTGGACGAGGGGGATTTGGATCGGTGTTTTTTGGTAAATTAGCTGAAGGAAGGAATATAGCTGTCAAAGTGCTCTCGTTGTTCTCCCACCAAGGAGTTCAAGAGTTCTTGAATGAGGTAACTCTCATATTATATAAACATGCAGTAATACGGATCAATTTGACTCTATTTTAAGAATATTTAACCATTTAACCACAAACAGTTTTGGTTGCATCCCCCCCCACATATATATATATATATATTTTCATGCGAGTGGTTTGACTTGATGAACAGGTTGATCTGCTTTCCAGAATCAATCATAGGAATTTGGTATCTTTGCTTGGATACTGTAACGAAACCAGGGAAGTTATGCTTATCTATGAGCACATGTCAGGAGGGTCCTTAAGGGATCACCTTTATGGTAAATTTGATTGCCTAGAGATATTTTTGTTACAGTTAATAGCCAACGTAACCAACACGCACGCATTTGGTTCTTGTTTTTTTTTTTTCCAGGACCTAGCGCAGAACATTCTGGACTAAGCTGGAAAAGAAGGCTCAAAATAGCCTTAGACGCAGCACAGGGTAACTCATCCTCTAAATCAATTTGATGTAGAGCAGTTATTTCTTTTATTGTCTAAACGCTGGTTATTTTAAGTATCCATTACTGAAAAATCACAGTTGATTTCTACTCTATCTTAGAAAGTACAAATCATTGGCAGCCATATATCTCATTGTAATTTCTTGTTGAAGGACTCGAATATCTGCACGTGGGTTCCATTCCAAAGATAATCCACAGAGACATCAAGACATCCAACATACTTTTAGACAGCAATATGAATGGAAAATTGGCCGATTTCGGCCTTTCAAGGATGACAATTGATGGAGAGGCTACTCATGTTACCACTGCGGTGAAAGGAACGGCAGGATACCTCGATCCAGAGTATATTACATATTAAATGAACTCTATTATTTTTTATGTCAAACGAATAGCCAATTGCATTTTTTATTTCCACCGTAGTTGATTAGCTAAGCTTATGAAATGCACCGCTTTCTCAGGTATTACAACACTCAAATGTTAACAGAGAAGAGTGATGTGTATAGTTTTGGAGTGGTTTTGCTGGAGATCATATGCGGTAGACCACCCATAGATCTAAAACTACATGAGCATGAATTAAACATCATTCGATGGGTAAGGGATCTTACAATCAATTATACACAATATTAATGTTTAGTAGTGCATCTTCTCCTCGATGGCTAAAATTAATTATTGACATATTTACAGGTGACACCGTATCTAATGGACATGCATGAAAATGCTGGTAAAATAACAGAAATCATAGACAAGCGGTTAGGCGGAAGTTACGACATGAGATCCATAACTGGTGTTGCCAAAGTTGCCATGAGATGTGTTCAGGCTCTACCGTCTTGTAGGCCGAGCGTGAGCGAGGTAGTGGCAGAGCTGAAAGAGGCTATCAAACATGAAGATATTGCTTCTATTTCAATGCCAAGGGAGATTGGTATAGAAAGTGATGACAGGTCGGCTGCCCCGGTGTATTCATCGTTGGAGTGTAGTGAACCCAAAGTAGTGGAGCGATAACAGCTCCAACATTTCAAAAGTTGGAAGATAAGTTGTGGATATGGACTGAATGGAGACTCACGTCTGGCCAGCAAGTCAAATGTAGAGGTCGTGATGATAACATAGCTGGCATTATGTGTTCGCTGGTTTACGTGTTGCTGGTAATCGTTGAAATTAATTGTCTGGGCACCGGGGGAATTTACAAGAATGAAACGTGGTGTATAATCGTATAAATATTGTATTTTTTAATTTCTGAATATTTTGGTTCTTAATTTATCAGACAAAGCTTCTAACATTTTGTTTTTCATTTCTTTTTTCAAATTTGCAACCATGCAGTGATTAGTAAAAAGAAACTTTACCTTCTATACCTATTTTCATGGCATTTGTTAATTTTTCACTATAACATTGATTAGTAAAAAGAAACTTTACCTTCCATACCTATTTTCATGGTATTTGTTAATTTTTCACTTGACAATGTTAATCTGATGATTCTTTTTAATATTTGTTTAAGGGATAATATGTTTAATTTTTATTTTTCCTAGTTTGTATAAGAGCATCATGTGCTTTGTTTATACCAAGATGACTTAAACAATGCGGCAAAAACTATTATATCAAGAAACGACCAGGTTTAAAAGGGAGTTTGTTCTTAATTAATATCTCGATGAATATGTAGCTTTTCTAAAATCCAAAGGTCCTATTATCTCTAGGGTTGTATCCTAGATTATTTTCATTTTTACCTGGTTACCATTCCTATTCCATCTTAGTTTTCCCTTATCATTTTATCAATTTTTCATTTTCTTCATTTTTCTTTGCCCTAGGTTTTATCCTAATTGATGTTTCATTATTAAAACAAAGACAAAGCTCATATGACATATTGATTTTCAAAAAATGTTTTATTTCTTACATTTCAAATGATGTTACTATGCTTAAAAACATTCGTATTATTTATTTTGATTAAGTGTGACTTGGCAGCATATATCAAAATGCCAAATGTTATAATGATGTCATTGATGAGACATGCATATTTATTGATGATACGAGTGGCAAAGCTTTGTATCATGGTTTTGATGTATCATGATTATTCATTAAGGCATATTCATGCATTGTGTACTCTTCATGAATCGTGGCAATCACATCTACACTCCAAATATCAAACAGTCATTTCAGAAGTTATGCCTACAGCGCCATCTAAGTTATCAAACTTGATGGACAGAGTATCGAAAACCCTAATCTTGGAATTAACCCTATAATATTTTTGCTTGGCTTTGTTCTACTGTGCGTTGTATGAGTTTTAGGATAGCAATGGAAGAAAATTCACAGACCACAGCCAAGAAGAAACCTGGAGGGTTAATTTGCAGGATTAAGCTCGATAACATACAGTGGATCACCCAATTTCCCAAGTCAGCACAGTTAATGAAGGACGTTGGATGGTTTTCGTTTTGTCAGAGGTTGCAGGGTTATAACATTTAGGTGACTCGAGCCTTCATAAAGAATTTCAAAGATGGAGTAGTAGATTTTATAAACCATAAAAATGACCTCTTAGTTTACTAGTTTACCATTGATCATGACGGCTTGAAAAATAATTTAATTGTATTTGATGGGAAAAATGCCCTGGGCATTTTCCCGTCAAATTCCCACCCTGGTCGTGACTACCGTAAGTTTAATTTTCAGTGCTGCCCAGGCTTCAAATTTGAAGCCTTCAGGGCCCTTCAGAGGCCATTTTACATGTCATAGAAAACCACCTCAAATTTTACCATGCAAAAAAAAATTAATTTCATGGTAAGCCCTTCAATAATTAAATTAACCACTACTATTTAAACTTGCAACAGAAGGACAACTTCAAATTTCACCCATCCATAGTTTTCAGTGGGAAATTGGGAATGCGGCTACCATCTAGGTGACTTGGGAGTGGGACTTGGTACTTGTTTAACACCTTTAATGGAAGCAACAACTTTATTAAACATGGTTGGTGGCTCATACGTGTCGCTGGAAGTGGGATTACCAGGTTACCAATTATAACATTTCGTGAGTTAATTGAGTATTCAATGTATAATATATTATGTTAATGTGCCCCGAATTTGGCATTTCACACAAACTCCACAATCCATAAACTTCTTGAAATGTTGCAGGATGCCACTCCAGCTCGTGGCCCCTACCCACGGCTTTATGTTTTCTTTCTTGTATCAATTTAATCCTACCGTCTACGGCTCCAAGCCTCACACCCTATGTTTTCTTTGTTGTATCAAGTCAATCCTATGGATTCCGAGTCCCACCTTGTGTTTTCTTCATTGTATCAAGTCAATGCTCGAAGTCCATGCTTCCATGGATTTGACCATCAATATATAATATTACAGGAATACAAACAAGCTTTTGTGTATACCCCTGCTACACCATGGTTGAGCTACTTCCAAGTTCCACCTACCCTATCTCCTCCAATCCTATAGGAGAGTTTGTAGAGTGAAGCTGCCAATGTCAGCCTGCCATAAACATATATAAAGAAATTTGTTTTCTTTGAGGAGCTCAACTTCAAGGATGACTAGATTGCTAACATCCTACGAATTTATAGGTATGTACATCATTTTATCCATTCATGATCCCATCAATTTTTTTTTTTTTTATTTGATTAAAATTCTATAACTTCAAACTTCAAACACAATATTATTATTTTATTGAAATTTTGTAACTTCAAACGGGCCTTGAAGGCTTCAAATTGGAAGCCTGGACCAGAGACTGGGTTTGCACAAATCTCCATCAGAGGTTGTTCAGAACAACATTTATCGATTCCCAACCACAGCAACAACAACAATTGCTTCTTTCTTCATATGTTCTGTGTACATGCATATGATTCAGTGTGATCCTTTCCTTGCCCTATTTTCCATTGTCGCCCAATCGAAACTCTTGAGAATTTAGCCACCCTTTAACTTTCCTGAAATGGAGGGGACAAGGAAGACCATATTCTTCACTCTGAAACCAAGTGCTTCCCCCCGCAACTTCCACTGGCCACGGTTGTAGCCCTACGAGAAACATGTGTGTGCACTACGCCCCCCAGCTTTACCAAAAAGCCTGGGGATTTGGGGAAGGTACCACTCTTCCAGCCTCCATGCATCTAGTTAATGAGTCAGATCAAGAATCCAGACTTTGTATCTAAAATTGTATTGCATGAGCCATTTTCCCCAATTGCTCAGTTGTCGAATCAACACTCTGGTACACGTTTAAGATTCTTGGGATTTATTAATATGAAAACCACCGATACTACTACACTTACAATCCCAACTAGCTATCGAATTTCAATATGATTGAGAATATGCAACAACATCTAGTGAAGGACAATGCTGAAAGCTGGCAAATTTCTTAGAATGCCCAGTGCCCACTCCTGCGTTCCACTGTACGAACTGGGACAAAAATGTTTTTGTAATCTTGATTTTTAGAATGACAGTGCTACTTTACCTTTTGATTTTGTTTCCCTTATCAGTTGGTCTCGAATAGAATAGGAACTTCAACCATATAACAAGAACTTCAACCATATATGCATCTCTTCTCTACATGCAGGTGTGCCTATGTTTTACTTATGCTTCACAACCCATCCTCTACTTTGTCATACCACAGAGTTATTATGTATAACGAGATCTAGGGGGATGGCTATAAAGAAGAAGCATCCAGGGTCCCTAATCATCTATTGAGAACAAAAGCTTCCTGGAGTCCGATAGTTCTCTTTTCTCAAACCATAACATATCATGCAACATGTAAGGAGCACTTAAACTTATTCCATCCCAAGTACGTGTGGCATTCATAGTGTTGAATGAAAAATTAAAACATATATTGTTGTATTTGGCATTCAATTCTGTTGTAGGGTACACAATTATAGTGACAAAGAAACTTGCTACTGGTTTTCAATCCAATCCAACTTCTTTGTTGAATTGTTCTCTCTGATAGACTTGCGTGAAGGAGGATTATAAATGGCATAGGCAACGCAACTGTTTAATAGAGGTGCATGAAAGTGAATTATGGTCCTCAATTCAACGAAGTAAAAAAAAAGTTACCATTCATATTCTTTCCCTTCACCTTTTTTACTGCCTTTCTGAATACATATCTATTGGTCACTAATTTAGCAGCAGATACAGACGAAACTCAATGTCTAATGTTTTTGGCCTCTGAAACAATTTCTTCATTTTTTGGCTTACATGATCATTTTTTCCATTGTTAAGTAGGCTAGAATTTATATTGGTTTGTAGAACGCTAGTGATTTACAAAGATTGAACTTTTCCAAGAATAAGCATCGTGTTGCTTTTAGAAGAGTTGAAGAACCCAATTCTTCATCGAGCTTGTATTGTTTGAAGCAACCTACGAACCCATTTTAAGAGGTATTAAATATTAGTATACTAGTTAAAAGTTGGATTGGAATTGGGATAGCAAGCTAGCTGTAGCTACAATGATGCAGAAAAAAAAGATCTATAAAATTAGTTATGGCAATTCACACTGAACATTTGGAAAGTGGATTTTCTGTGTGTCTCCTAAGTTATGTTTCACTAATAAATTCCTCATGTTTAGGCAGATCATGAAAGAGTAAAATAGTATTAATTTTGGCTATAAGGATGAAAGTTGGATTGGAATGGGGTTAGCAAGTCAACTGTATTATTATATTGGTTAAACTTTTAAGAGGCAAGATCGATTTGGGAAACTGTTGAGACGACAAAGGTGGCATAGTGGCCTAGAGATTGAGCCGCTAGATCGGGGCGAAACATGGTTGTGTTATATGACATATATAACTTTCAGTGTTGGTGTATCCACTGCAAAATAAAGCCTTTCACTTTACTACTTAAGTAAACAATAATAAAATTTTGATGTACTAGTACATTTTCAAACGAAAAGAATGACTTATTTTTACATGTCAGCATTGAAGGGTTCAATATCTCATAACCCTTAAAAGTGAAATGGGACCCCACCCTTCAAATTTGATCCCTGGTGCTGCCGGTGTATGTAATCAATCTTTGTTGGCCTTTCAAGCTGGGTACAACAATGCTCGTGCGATTTATCAGACTACGGACTAGACACAGTGCAGAAGCACAAGTTTTTATTTCCAAAATCTTGCAACAACCATGAGGGGGACATGTGTCAACTGAAATTCCCACGCTATATTTCGAGGATAACTTCATCTATTTTAAACCAATCACAAATAGTTAATTAAAAATTGACATAAATTATACTGCAAATTACAATGTTTCACTTAAGAAATAAAAGATAGAAAAATCAATTTAAATGTACCGACAAACTAATGTGTGGAAAATGTTTCCATAATGTCACAGACATAATAACAAAGCATGTTTTCTCAACTTTTTTTTAATGCGACCATCTTTTTTAAATTTTTATTGTCATTGCCGGACTTGCCTTTCGAAACTTATTTTTTACACGATTAGCATTTTCAAGCTCTTATTTTATTATTATTATTTGAGTGTTTCTTTTATATTCTTATTAAACTATTAAAAAGTCAACCCTTTCGAGTTGTGCTCGCGTGTTTCAATTCATTCAAAGTTGGGAATAATTAAAAATTATCCTGAATTTGGATGTTTTGGGTCGTATATGTAATTTTTAAAACGTAGAGATGTATATATTTTATTTTTGATATTTAAATTTATAGTTTTTAAAGAGGAAACAAATATTCTTAATAGTTATATTTTTGTAACTTGTTCTTTATTTTTAATTGAAAATGGAACAATTTGTTGTTTTTAAAAAGAGAATAATGTATTTGGAATTATTGTTATTAGTAGAAATTTAAAAATACATTAAAATTAAAATGATAAATTTTCTTTTTAATATTAAAGAAGTGAAAATTTAAGAAGGTTAATGAATAAAATGGGGCCACATAAAGTTTATTATATGAATTTATTGTTTTTCTTTTGGAAAGAAAGTGTCCAAATATTTCTCACATGTTCCATTTCATCATAAATTAATATGGACATTTACTAACATGTGTGAATCCTAAAGACTTTTACAAGCATCATGAAGCATGTCCTAAAAAGGTTTTAAAACCCTAACCCTAATTATAATTGTAGTTAACAATATCACATATTATGAGTGTGGATGTGATGCTAACAAATAAGAGAAAGAGAGAAACCATATGTAGAGAATAGTAGCAAACAATAATATTTCATGTAGAAAGTTGTGAATAGGTGGGATTTTTCAATCATAGAGAGGGTGCTTGCATCTATAACAGGAGTCCTTAGAGTGACATGTCTTGGGAGTGACTAAATATAAGTCCTCAAAAAATAAGAGTGCCGTTGTGAAAAATAAAAAATAAAAAAGATTGAACTATTTTGTATTCTCTATGGTAATCTCCATTTAAAATAATAGAAAGCACATTCCCTCATTTAGTGTTGGTTTTCCCATACGAGAGAGGGTGATTGCATCTATAACGGAAATCCTCAAAGTGACATGTCGCATGAGTGATTAAATATAAGTCCTCGACACGTTGTTCTTGTGAAAACAAAACATTGACCATTTTGTTGGAGAAACTAAAATATCATTAGAAACTATAATATCATAGGAGTTTAGGAAAGAGGAGTATTTGAAGCTTGAAAAAAAAAACCCCAAAACCCATCTTCACTTCACCTTTTTAAAATGGAAGTAGAGGTTGAGATCATGCCTATGAAGGTGACTTAAACACACTTGAATTTAATCATTGGTTACAAAATGAGAAGTCTCATTTAGTGTGCATAATGTATAAGTTTGAAAAGAGCATAAAATGCTAGATAGAAGTTAGAATGTCTTACACAAACTTCATGGGAAAGCCACACCAAGGCACTTAGGGTAGGAGGAATCTACCGGTAGGAAAGTGGGAGGCATTCAAAGTCCTCCTTAAGTCCCAATTTTACGTTATCAGCTACAAAGAGGCATAGCAGCTCTGATGGCTATACTAGTGGTAGGGGCAAGGAAATAGTCCACCAATGCACAACACATAGTTCCAAAAACAAGCATTTTAGTTTGGAATAAATTCCTAGGACTTCGACATGGTCATTAAGCACTTGGGTGGTCTTCACGATCACATAAGAAGGAAAATTATGCTTATATTTAAGATTGAGACCATAGTTGGGAAATATGTACATACTTAGTTCATTGAGTTTAACGAGAATAATGAGTAAATAAATTAGTTTAAAGCGGTTAGAAAAATATTGAGCTTGTAATAAGAGCGAGAAGAAGAAAGAAAAAGAGAAAGTTTAGAAGACTATCACCACCACACATGTGTTGAGAAAACATTGGGTTTGTGCTACCACACACATAATGAGGGTGAGGATGGAATTCCACCCAAGCGTGCACACACACACACTATCAAGAGGGGGGAGGAGGAGTGTGGAGTCACTATACCTTGAGGAGAGTAGAGTCACCATACCTTGGTAAGACAAAAGAGGATTAAGAAGAAGGAAAACCACTAGGTTAATTGCCATATTTGGATCTTGTTTATGTTAGCTTATGGTTGTGGTTATTAGGGTAGTTATAGCCTTAAAGGAGAGGTAGATGTATTTGGTTTGTATTATGTTAGCCTATGGTTGTGGTTATTAGGGTAGTTATAGCCTTAAGGGTCTACCTCTCCCTTCTCTATGAATTGAATTGTGAATTTTGTGTTAAATGTTATTTTTTTTTATGTAAACTTTAAAATCGAATACATCATAATTGCAGCTTAGAAATTGTGTCTCCAACTATTCCTAGTATCCTCCTCCGCGTGGGTCATTTGTGTCCTCCGTCCCCAATACGCCATCAAGTCGAATATGTCATTAATGGCGTATTAGAAACGCAAGTACTTCCAACTGCCCACTATGACTCCAACATCTCAACATAATTTTAAAATGGTTTTTTATTATATAGTTAATTTTTCATATTTTATTTTTCAATTATGTCATTGTTTAAATAAAAAAAAATTATAACGCGAGCTTTCAAAAATTATGATGCAACTGTAAGATAGTTTCTTTTCATTATATAATGATTCTAATATTTTTTATAAAGTATTAAGAAATCATTCCTTGAAAATCATAATTTGGATGGCTACGACCACCTCTTTAAGGTCCTCCCTAATCGATGTTTCGCTTATATAAGGAGGCTTCCACACGGTGGTTATGACTTATTCATGGTCTTTTCAAACTTATTTATGGTTCTGTAAACATTAGACTCCAATTTTTTTCTATGATTCTAATAAGTGTTTGAGAAAAAAAATCAATTATTATGTCCTCGCAAGGACTATATATTTTTTGGTCAGTCTTATTAACATCAAAGTACATGGCGCAAATTTGTTTTTGCCTTAAGTTTTTGTTAAAGTTATATTTTTCAATATTAATTATATTTTTTTTAAAAACATTTATTTCAATCCTCATTGGCTCTTGATTGATGACGCCCACCTTGATTTTTGGTGCTCGGGCCTCGGCGGTCGGCGAACATCATCGGGGTGTGCGGAGTTTACAGGCAGTAAGACGAACGGCTTTTCCAGGATGTGAAATGACATTATGAAATGACGGCTTTTCCAGGAGGTGAAATGACATTATGAAATGGCATTTTGACCAGGGTTAGAATTTGACGGGAATTTTTCTCGTCACAGGGCATTTTGCCTGTTATTTACGGTCAAAGATTTCACCATGCTGTCAAGTCAAATGTGCAAGAAATTACCTATAACGTTTTTTTGACATTCAATCTCTTTTATAAAACGTCATTAAATTTGATTGGAAAGGTGATATCAGGAAATGTGTTGGTTAATGCTTGCACAACTCAACATGTCGTCTCCAACTACTCACCGCACCACCACCGCCTCTTCCTTATTATCTGCAGGCAGCTCACAACTCACCATCCTATTATCTGCAGGCAGCTGGCAAAGCTAAATGTTATTGACGGCTGTATATTATTTTGGCTTTTCAAGGAATGTTATCTTCCATATAACCAACAAGAATTCTGACACTGTAATATGTGGCAAAGAGTAGTCAGTGGAGTGTGATTTATGTTTTTCAAGGAATGTTATCTTCCATATAACCAACAAGAATTCTGACACTGTAATATGTGGCAGAGAGTAGTCAGTGGAGTGTGATTTACGTTTTCCTCGTTTGACTGTCACCAATTTTTTTATTTCAAAGCAGGCCTCTACATCGAACCACAAGACATTTTTTAAAATTTAAAACTTCACACAAAAAAGAATGGGCATTTGTAGGCGTTGTCATAAAATGTAGAACGCTCTTTGAATTTCTCATCAAATTCGGTCCATCATTTATTTTTTCTCAATAGAAGAAAAGTTGTGAGTTGTAGCGATGAAATCCTTTCAGGCAATAGGCGCAGTTGCAGTTCTAGTGATCTTATCGTAGGTGAATAACATTGTTTTTGTGCGTGTAGGTGATCTAGATCATTTACAAGACATTTGCGTTGCTGATTTGAATAGCCAAGGTAATGTGTGCATGCAGTAATCAGTGTATATATATATTGTATATATAAGGGTGACTAACATCGTATATGTATATATTGTTTCATTTCAATTTTGTAGTCATTGTGAACGGGTTCCCCTGTAAGAATCCGATGATGGTTACAGCAGATGACTTTGTGTTGAAGGGCCTCGATAAACCAGGAAATACCAATAACCAGTTGGGATTCGTGGTGACGCCAACCTTTGTAATGCAGTTACTAGGCCTCAACACCTTGGGAATCTCCATGGTTTGGCTTGATTACGCTCCTTGGGGCCTCAATCCCCCTCACACTCATCCGTGGGCCACTGAAATCTTGGTGGTCAATCGCGACCCTTGTGGAGACTGTTAACACTAAAGAAGGACATTGCAAGCTGCAATATCTTACAGGTAAAGAAAAAGAGAAATATTCAGAAATGATTTTGTTTGTTATAATTGTAATTACAATTATAAACTCTCACTCAAATATTTGTAAAAAAATATTTGTAACTTTCTCCTTTTAATCAATGCAAAAATACTTCAAATTTCTATTCAAATTTTGTTTTGGAAGTCATGCTGAAATGCTTCAAATTTCTATTCAAGTTTTTACTTACTTTAAAAGTCATGTTGTTTTCAAATTTTATCTTGGAAGTCATGCCTTTTTTAATGTGTAATTTGCAAACTAGTACACAATCAACACATTGAACATGATAGTAATACACTAAATACAAAAATCAGCCAAAACTATTTTACTTACTTTAGAAGTCATGCCGTTTTCAAATTTTACTTTGTAAGTCATGTCGTTTTAGATCTGTAACTTGCAAATTAATACATAAATAACACATTAAGCATGATAGTGGTACATAGGACTATTTGTGAGTTTTATAGTGGTGTTGGTAGTCAAAGCGTTTGATGAAGTCATAATTCAAAATACTATAGCAGTTAACAAAAATCAATCATTGTTGACTACATTACAAAACATAATTTCATTTAATTTTTAAAATATAAGAAAAGCATACTACAATTACATTTAGTGTAATCATCAATAACTTATAATGCTCTAGTGATCTTTTTGTTATATGAATTTAGAACTGTCTTGAGTTTTGGCCATTTAGTCGTTCTAAAATAGATGATTAAAGAAATAATATTATTTAAATTATGTAATTAAAATCTAAAAAGGAGAAATTTCATTAATGAGGATTTTCACTATTCTATAAAATTTTAATTAAAGAATATTGAAAACTCATTACAAATAAAGGAAATAAAGGAAAAAAACATGTATTGTGAAATTTAAGAATGTCAATTAAATCAATTAATTTTTTAAAATCAAATAAATTATTCATTATTATCTCTTAATATTTTATAATGAAAAATCAATACTTATAAAAGAAAAAATAATAAGTTTCAATATGATAAAATAACCAAGAATTTTGCCTAGATTCTTGGTAGTATATGGTTTTATAAAGAAAAAAAAATGAGTTTTAATAGATTCTTAGTAGTATATGGTTTTAAGTATTATAACACAGTAAGTGTAAGTTGTTGATTTAAAGTATAATTCATAAAATATATATAGAGAGAGAATTTACAATTACAATTGGATTATCAGGTTGAATTTTCAAATTATTTCAAAACTTGGAAATTGAGTTTTTAGGTATTTGTTAGCTAGCTGAAATTATGTATTGGGTTCATGGTTGATATTTTGAAAAGCAGTTGTTTATTATTCAACATTTAATATTGTTTATTGAAGGGTTAAGGGTAATTTTAACTTAAAAGTTATGTAAGAGTTATTTTTTCATCAAAACTTCATTGTTGAAGATCACAATTTTAGATAGAACGTTCTTCGATGGGGAGTATAAGAACCAAAAACGTCAAATTATTTTTGTATGAAGAGAAAAGATGAATCCAAATTCCAACCCTGATTCTGACTACGAAACTTTCATCTTTGAGATGAACTATTGCCACTAGACTAGAGTCCAAGAATGGTTGTGTAAACTCTACTTCTGTGCATATGATTTCTGCGATGTCATGTCTCCTGCAACTACATCAATTTCCTGCAAACGAAGACAACATGAAATGAAAAATATGATAAT
The DNA here is from genome assembly GCA_027924585.1 of Larix kaempferi. Classification (NCBI taxonomy): domain Eukaryota; kingdom Viridiplantae; phylum Streptophyta; class Pinopsida; order Pinales; family Pinaceae; genus Larix; species Larix kaempferi. Next base: position 887,229 of record BSBM01000895.1, read on the forward strand.
GATCCAATCTCTGCGATAAAGCAATATGAACACACACAAACCTTTTCCACAATTAGTTGAATTAGTTCATCATAGCTTGGCGGCACAACAACTCCATTCCCAAATGTGATGTATTAATTGACCGTATAATTTAGTGGTTCAATTGCCTTTTCAAATACATATTTATCATAGATTTTGTAAGAGAATTATTTTAATATTTATATGAAAATCCACTAAATTATGCTCCGCTTGGGCGGTAGTCGGTTCTCCTGTTCATTAAACCAGCCACAATACTATCCATGGGTGTCGGCGATGTGTAATCAACGGTTTTTCTATTCACTACGCGGTAGGGTTGCTCACCTCATTGCATAGTTTAAAATTAAACGGTTTAGTCACATCAGAGGTTTAATAAGTAATAATGCGATCATTTTCTCTTAGCGGAGGTTTACAAAATAAGGTGCTGAGCGAAGGTTTAATAATTAACATTGCAATTGGGCTTTCCCTTAGCCCGAGGTTTAAAAACTTGAGGTGGTCATCTTAACAACGATTGCTTTCCCTTCTTATATTGATATAATGTATAACTAAGAGCATAATGTGGTATCTTCATAGTACCATTAAAAGTTTATTAATTATAAAATAATTTTATTTTTAAACAAATTTCATTATTATTAATATTTATTTTCTTTAATAGAAGAAAATTCTGTTTTTTTGTTTTGTGCAGAACCAAATGAATTATTATATTCAACAAAATTAAGGGAGAATAAAGGGTCGGAGCTGTGACCGGGCTCATAATTTTTAAACATCAGGAAGGTTGATCTTAAAATCTCCATCAAGTTGTGTATTGGCACACTAGTCATTAAAGCGTATCAGCACACTAGTCGTTAAGTCTCTGAGCTATTAGAGCAGGGATTTATACTCGCTCGCTTACTGTCCCAACCATCCTAGCGTTAATGAAACCATGTGTCTTCCCGTTGAAGATCGATCCTAAATGGGTGAATCGTAAGTAATGCATGATCAATATAAAGAATATTTTACCTTATATTGGGACGTGAGGTGAATTTTAGTATAAAGAAAGCTAAGCCGTAATAGGTAATGTACTAGCTTATTTAAGCAAGTGTGATTCCAGTGAATGCTGTACGGTACAACAACTCTATGCCCTTCGTCCAACGCTGTAAGTGTAATCTGTATAAGGGCTAACTAAAACGCCCCCGACTCACCGGAATCCGACAGAGCAATTGACTAGTGAGGTATTGAGTGCCGGCATCATAAACCTACCTGGATACTGGATTTAGTATTGTCAAAGAGTCTCGGCATCGACTACTCATTTAGTATTGTATCTCCGCTTCCATTATGCGGACAGGTGCTTTGCAAGGTTGTTAGAACAAGTGCACAAATCTCATCCAATTGTATGTGCCCCTCGTAGATTCAGGAAACAACAAATTAATACAATATACAATGTTGAAACTTTGCAGAACAGATTCATCAGACAATGAGACCAGGAGTTAATATACTGAAAACCCCGCATTCTATATATACCTGATAAAGCAATGACATCCGTAATTGAAAGCTACACATTTTGGAACTTTGTTGTTATTGCAGAGAGCAAATGGTTCGGTGCAGGAAGGGCTATGTTGGAAGAATTTCACTGGCGGTTGTTCAACTATGTACACAATTCAACGTCCTGAACCCTACTCCGTATCTGTCAGTCAGTCATAAGAGATCTTACTCTGTATCTGTCAGTCAGTCATAAGAGATCTATGAATATCAAATCAACTCAAGGAAACAAATTTGTGTCAAAAATAAACGATTGGTTATTCAAATAAACACAATTGAGTATTGAAATCAACTACTCTCTCATTAAAAATCAATCATGCATTTCATAAAGCTGCATTTTGTGCTTAGTAACCTTAAACATGTATATTGTTTCTTAGTGGTTTATGGTACCCTATTTTACAAAACAACTGGCCCAGAAAGATTATATCAACGAGAGTAAATAATGTGAACAATTTGCAAATCTCAATGATTCATAAAAATTTCTACAAATCTAATATGTTTACAATTTTCCTATGGTAGAATTTATATATGAGCAATAACATGAAAAATCTGCAAAATCTCAATAAATTATAACAATTTCTACAAATACCTGTATACTGTTATTTTTTCCCAAATGTATCCTCTTCCCATCTTTTCTTGAGACTACCCTTCACTTTTCACGGTCTGCAACTAATTATGATCAAATTTATTGATCTGTAATTAACTAGGGTCGAATTTAGCTTCTTGTCTTTTCCTACATATTCATTGGAATTTTATGAAAAATGGATTTAATAGCATCACAGTCACTTAAGTGGCAATTTTATTCTGGAATTTATTTGTTTGTTGTAACAACCCTAAAAAATATCATAAAATTTTTAAAATTTTATGATATTTTTAAGGGTTGTTACAAGTGGTATTAGAGCCCCGGTTTGGAAACTCGAGGCCTATGAGCCTACTGCTGCAAAACTAACTAAAATTTTTCTTTGCTACATTGATTGGAGCATTGTTCAGGAAAACAATAAACATTATGAATGCTGAAAGAGAAGATAGTCAACACGGTAACTTGAACTTGATTCCCAAGGAACAGGAAATAGTAGTAGAATTAAATGACAGTGATGGGGCTGACAAAACCTCCGATTTGCTGAAAACAGTACAGAATCTGTAGGCTGAATTCTGAAATTTCAAAGATGATAATATCAACGAAAGAAGAGAAGAACATGAGGTTAATGAGGCCATATTACAGAAGTTAACTGGGAAGAAGAAGAACCATAAGAAAACTACTCATTCAGCAACTAAGAAAGTACCTAAACATCACTGTAGAAAGAGAAGCTATAGCCCATATTTTAGGAAGCTTGAAGAATCCTCTGAACAGTCGGATTCTTCTTGTGCCATTGATGATGATTTTGAATATTCTTCCGATTCCTATGTCCCCTTTCCTCACAAGAGGAAGTACAAGGATGACAACCTTCGAGGGGAATTCAAAAAGATTGAAGCCCCTACCTTTGAAGGAGACCTCGATTCAGGAGAAAAAGCCGAAGAATGGCTGCTAGGGATGAACAAGTATTTCCAGTTCATCACTACACCAGCCATATGAAAGCCCGATTGGCCATCTACAATTTAAATGGTACGGCTGCAAGGGGGGTGGCAAGATTTAAAACACACCAAAGATATTAAAAGAACATAAGTAGGTTGGAAGGACTTTAGGACGCTTTTTCAAGAAAAATACATGTCAGAATGGTTTTTCGACAGAATGATTAAAGAATTTCACGAGCTGCAACTAAACTCGCTCACTATGGATGCACTCATTAACAGATTCTTCGAACTGTTGGGTGAAAAAATGAATATGGGTGTCTATTTTGGGGGGTCTCGTGAGAAAATACTTCTGGTTTTTTCATGTTTTTCAACTTCGGGTGAACAAAAGTGATATTTTTGTTTAAAATTTCACTTTGCCGTAAAAAGAAAACTTTTGTAGAATTATGTTAGCTTTCTATTCATAATTTTTTCAATTTTTTTTATTAAGATTTGATGTGTCGATTTCGCAAATGTTTGACAGTGTGTTCTTATAAGATGAAAAGAATACAAAAGAGTTATGATTTGTTGCACCACTAAAATCGTTGTTAGAATTGTGTTTTGCAAAAACAGAAAATGCTACGACAATCTACACACAATGTACTAGTGCCTGACTATAAGTTTGCATCAAATGGATCTATATACTAATTATTATATTTTTTTAAAGTCGATCAATGGGGAAACTCAGTCGATTTTCAACAACTTTTTTGTTGCACCACTTTTCTCTCAATCCGCTATAAAAGGAAAAAATCTACGAACACCCTTTTGAAGTAGACACGCTAATGAAGAGTCCCACATTTTTTTCGATTTTTTTGGTGTGGTATTTTTAAAGTTATGGATTTTTCTTTTCGCCGTTTTTTTAAAGAGTTGAATCATAACTCGACACAGGTTACGAAAATAAAACTTAAAAAATATCAGTTCTTATCTATATACAACAAAATTTATACCCACGTAAAGTAGATTCAATGATGAATCTACTGGTATGAAGTCCGGCAGTCGTTTTGTTGTGTAAGAGGTGGTTTTTCCCTTCCGAAAATGGAGAAACCTGAAAATTCTGTAGAGATGTGAATTTTTCATGTTTCAGAGATTATTCGGCCGAATAACGTTTTTCCGTAACGACGCCGTGAATTATGGTAAATGTTATTCGGCCGAATAATGAAACGCAAAAAAAACTCGTCGGCCGGAAAAAAAATAAAAAATGTTTTGTATACTCATATAAATAAACCTAAAGAGTATTCATTATTTTCGCATGTTTTAACTTCGCAGTTTTTTGTCAAACTAATTTTGAAAGGAGGAGACATTTTTTGCAAAATGAGGTTTTTACAAGGTATGTTTCTTCTTCTTTTTTACAAAAGGCATATTGAAGGAGTTTTTTTTCTAAGGCATATTTGCAAGGAGTTTTTCCAAAATATTTCTTTTCTTATTGCATATTTGCAAAGAAGACATTTTTTGCAAAATGAGGTTTTTACAAGGTATGTTTCTTTTTTTTCTTTTCTAAAAGGCACATTGAAGGTGATTTTTTTCTAAGGCATATTTGCAAGGAGTTTTTTCAAAATATTTCTTTTCTTATTGCATATTTGCAAAGAAGAGATTTTTTGCAAAATGAGGTTTTTACAAAGTATGTTTCTTCTTCTTTTTTCCAAAAGACACATTGAAAGTGTTTTTTTTAAGGCATATTTGCAAAGAGTTTTTTCAAAATATTTCTTTTCTTAGACATGTTTGCAAGGAGGTTCTTTGCAGGGATTGTATTTAAAAAGTGTGTATTCGAAAGTATTTTTGCAAAAAAAATGTATTTTTCCTTCTTATTTCTTTGAAAGGGATTTTTTCAAAGAGTTGTTTTGGTAAGATAATTTACAAATGGTTTTTTTCAAACTAGTCTAGCACTTCTTATTTAATTGAAAGAGGTTTTTTCAAATAGTTGTTTTGCTAAGGTATTTTGCAAAGGATTTTTTTTCAAAGTAGTTTTGCACTTCTTATTTATTTGAAATGAGTTTTTTCAAATAGTTATGTTGCTAAGGTATTTTACAAAGGATTTTTTGAAAGGTAGTTTTGTACTTCTTATTTATTTGAAATGAGTTTTTTCAAAGAGTTATTTCTTTACAATGGTTTTTTCCCAGATATGTTTACAAATAAGTTTTTATTCAAAGTACTTTTTTCTAGTGGCTTTTTTCGTAGATATTTTTCAAAGAGATTTTTTTGCAATGATTTTTATAACAAAGATTTATTTACAAGGTGTTTTTATTATTTTCCAATGGGTAGGTAATTTATTGTCAAGGAGTTTCTTATTTCTTTCCAAGAAGGTTTTTTTCAAAGAAGATTTTTGTTCAGAGAGTTTTTTCAAATGAAAGTTAATTCCAAAGAAATCTTCTTCAAAAGACTCTTACAAAATTTTTATAAGGTAAAGTAAATTTCAGTTCATGTTTTTATAGATTCCGTAAATGTTTTTAAATCTTAATTTATTTATTTTTACTATAAAGTAACATGATTCTTAAATTTATCATCTATAGATTAAACAACCATGGGCAATAAGAGAAAACGTCAAAGAAAAGCTGATCGTAAACGTGATGATGATGATAATAGAGAGAAACAAAAACTCGGATATATTGCCGAAAAACAAAGGGTTGCCGAAACGGAAGAGAGAACTATTGAAGATATAAATACAGATTTACATGATAATGTTGAGGAGATAGAAACTGAAAATAGAGTACAAGAAGAACAAATTGAAGTTGAAAACAACATTGTAGAAGATGTAAATAGTGATTTACATGCTAATGTCGATGAAGTCAATATTGAAGATCAAGTTCAAGATCCAGAAATTGGACCTGGTATGTATATATCATATATTTTCCAAATTCATTTTTTTATAATGAATTTTATTTTTTGATATATGTTAAATTAAATTTAACTTGATGTATAGGTACTTTTACTATTGATGATGAAATGTTAGAAGACATTGATTGCGACAAATATGGAGAAAAAATACCAATACATGTTGCACGATATCGTGCTACAAAAATTTATGATGAAGTTCTCAAGGATTACTCAATAGCAGGACAATCACAAATTTTGAGATGTTTATTAGTGTCCAAGAAGTTAGAAGGTGCTACATCATTATTGGGTATTCACAAAGCGATAAAAGAGTCGAAATTGAAACAAAATGTGATGAAAAATATAGGTGATGCAATAATTTTTTTTGGAAAATCCAGGAAGAAAGATATTAGTGCTGCACGTAAAGCAATTCATACAGCAATTCTTTCAGCTAGTACTAAACAAAAGCGTTTGACAACAGAACTAGCAAAAGCAGTTGGACCATCAAGAAAGACATTATACAAACATAGCAAATTCAGAATGCAAATAGATGAAAATAATGAACTTGCTTGCTGGGCAATTATTTGTAGACAACCTTACAAAGATAGATTACGAGCAGGTGTTAAAGATATTGTACGAGAATATTGGTTGGAACATGCTCGAGTTTCACCAAATTCAAGAGATGTGATACGCAAAAGAATATCACGAAATGTATATGAAAGCCAACCAAAACATATAATGGACATGACACAAGTACAATTGTTCAATAAATTCAAGGAAGATCATCATGGAATTAATATATCAATCACTACCTTTGTGCAACAAAAACCATGGTATGTTCGACCTATTACTATATGTGATACATGTTGTTGCCGTTATCATGTGCAATTTCAGCTATATTATGACACGTTTCTTGAATTTGGTAAAATGTTTTGGACAAATTCACCACCTCCGTCGACGATACGTGAATTCATATCTGAAATTTTATGTGAGAGAAATCACGATAAAGTATTTTATTCAAAGAAATGTGTCAATGGAAAACATTGTCATCATTGTGGAAATTTGGTGCTATTCCACAATAAATATCCTATCGATAATGATCAATCGTTGTCAAATGTAAATGTTGATTGGAGGAGATACGAATACATCAACTATAGTACAAGTTCTAGTGATTCACATTCCAAAAGAATTGATTTGCTAGAAGACAAGATATGCGTCACAGATTTTCTGAAAAAATTTGAAAGCGAAATTTATAAATACACCCAGCATTCACATAGAGCACGATGGCAAGATCTTCAATTCAAACAGTTTCGTGAAACTTTTTCACCCGAAACAATTTTGTCGGTGGTTGATTTTGCTGAAAACTATACATTTGCTGCACAAAAAGAGATACAGAGTTAATACTATCACTCTGACCAAGTTTCGATATTTGGCCATGTTGTATATAGACATTCTCAACAGGATGTTGATGGCATTGAAAGCACATGTGACAATCGAGATGTGATTAAAGAATATCACTTCTATATCAGCGATGATCGTACACACGATACACATTTTGTTCAACATTGTATAGAAAGTATTTTCTATGACTCACTGAAAAAACGCGAAGTCAAATTCAATGAGCATTGGATATGGTCTGATGGATGTGCAGGTCAATTTAAATCTTCACGATCATTTTTTTGGTTATGTCGACTTCATAAAGCGCTGAACATTAAACATCGCTGGAATTTCTTTGAAACTGGGCATGGAAAAGGTGAGCATGATGGTGCAGGAGCATGCGTGAAAAGAGCACTTCAAAGATGGAAAATGAACTATTCTTCTGCACGGTTTCATTCAGCTACAGAGGTTGTCCAATGGTTTCAATTAAATCTAAGCCATGATTATAATCAACAATCAAAAGATGTGCGCAGGTATGTCCACTATTTTTTTAATTTATATTATTTCTTGAAATTTAAAAAAATGTATGTACTAACATTTAAGTACATGTACACTAACATTAAAAGTTGTTCTTTGAAAGTGATTCATCTTTTATTGTGTAGATTTTTTTGGCTTGTTGGGGTCCAAGATATAAATAGATCAATACCATATGACTCTAGCACCATACATGGGACTATAGATCTTCACTCTATTCAAACAAAATCATTTCACAACGTGTTTGCATTTGACAGTAGAAAGCAATCATGGTTTTGTCATATTTTCATTGAAAATGTTGAATCTACAGAAGTTTGTGAAAACATAACAAACAACTACGTAAAAGCTTGGAGACACACAGAGATTAATCCAAAAGGAAAAATGCCACTGGCAAGTGTAGAAGAGTTAGAATCAGAAGAAATAGCAGTATCGTCTGATGGCGATAGAATTTCAGATCTCGTTAGAGAAGGTAATAAACTTGCTTTTGACTTTTAAGTTAATTGTTCATTCTAGTCCATCGCCATAAGTATAGTCAATTTAATTCATTTAAAAATGTTAACACCAATTATAATTTGTGCAGGAGATGTTTTCGCTGTGATTGCACCTGTAGACAACAACGAAAATGTCAAATATTATTTGATGCGATGCACTGAAGGAAAAATGAAGTTATTGGAGGACTACAACGACAACGGATTTACATACGAAAGAGGATCCATCATTTTAAAAGGCTATTTTTTTTAGCAAACACATATGACTAAAAATTATGTCTACTTTCAAGATTATGAGCCCGATGTTATATGTTGTCAGTATAGTCATTTAGTATGTGCATCTCGAATAAAGTTGATACAAGTTCCATAAAAAAACAGTTAAAAACCAAAAAATGGAAACTATCCATATGTGACCATGAACGGATAGTTGAGGATGGCATTCCATTGCGATGTTTTTAACTACATATCAAAAATAAATTGATCTATATTTTTGTCCATGTCAATTGTTGTGTACAATATATTTTTTGTTTATGTGTCACAATTGTTGTGCACAATATATTTTTTCATTGAGTTTTTATGAATATTTTCATGAATGAAAACATAAAAGCTTAAATGGTTGTACTTTAACATGCTTCAAAATGAATTCAAATATTATTTGGGAATTCAAAAGTACTTTATTCGGGTCCCCATATGTCTATTAGACCATTAAGGGATGAGATAACGGATGTGGCTATTCCCACTCCGCCCCGAATTTTTACTTTTGATTGATTGATGCCAATAAAAAAGCACCAAAAAACATACTAAATTTTGTATTGTTTTAATCCATCGAACATGTTTCTTTAATATACTTCACCAATAAATATGATCTAAATGAATTTTTTAAAACAAGTTGTTAATCTATATAATTTTTAAATATATGATTGTTGCACAAAAATAATATATCTCTCACATGTAAGTTCACATAACTGAAAGCATGGCAAATGAAGATAACAATCATTTGATTTTTAATCACAAACAAGAATTCCTGGATTGTGAAGATTATGCTAAATTAGAGCAATGATTATTTACAACAAATCTATAAAAATTCATCAAATTGTTGTCTAAAATTCAATGCTCTAACTTAGCATAAGCTTCACAATCCGGAAATCCTCACTTGTGATTAAAAAACAAAAAATCATTATCCCCATTTGCCATGATTTCAACATTTAGAAATTCACGAACTACAAAGTACCTGAACAATGAACATATGAAAAACATTAGTTAAATTTTGAAATTTACATATGCATATCAAACAATAAACATATGAAAAACATTAATTGAAATTTAAAATTTACATATGAATCAAACTACCTAAAAATTGAAACTTTTATCAAACAATTCGTAGATTTTCTATCAAAAATTCTTATCATTTCATTTCTTCACATTTTAACATCCCATTTCTTAGTTCATTTTAAACCTTCATTCTTATGATTCAACACTTCCTCAACATTCATTCTTTCCATAACATTTCTGAACATAACAAAATGAATTTTTTTTACAAATTCAACATTTCCAAACTTTAAATTACCTATTCAATGTTTCATTCACTCTTAACAACTTTAAATTACCTATCACATGTTTCATTCACTCATTTCAAACATTTTTGACACCTCCCATTCATTTTTTCCCAACATTGATTCTTACCATAACATTCATCCTCAACATTGAACATTTCCTAACTTGGATTAACATTTTAAACATTCCTAACACCTCCCATTCATTCTTTCTCAACATTCATTCTTCCATAACATTCATTCTCATCATTCAACATTTCCTAACCTTAGGTTGCACCTATCAAGACATTTTAAACATTCATGCAAACCATATTATAAACATTATCATTTACATTTTAAACATTCATGCAACATTTTATCAAATGAGAAATAATTAACATATACTCATATATAATCCAAAAAAAAAGTTAATGAACATGTGAGTTCAATGTACATATATATATAATAAAAAAATAAATACCCTCCATGTTCAAAACAGCTACAATATATATATATCAACAAAAACAATAAAGTCTGAACCACTGTCCATCTGGACCAATATCTTTCCACTATTTTTCACTAGGACCTTCCCTAGGACTCAACTCAGCCTACAATATACAGAAAACAAATTATAAATCTAGATCATAAATTATTTAAACAATTTTAAACTAAATTCAAGATATTAAGATATTAAACTTATATAAAAAACAATTCAATTATTAAAAAAATCGTACATCAAATTCTTTGAATGCATGTCCACCGCTTTTTTCCACTAGAGCCTTCCCTTTGGCTCCAAAAGATCTCAAAGAGCCAAGCTGCAACATGTACAAAAGTAATTTATGAATCCTAAAGCATGCAAACAATTTTCAAATAAATCCAAAAAATATAAAACATTAAACTTATATAAGAAATCATTTCTAGTTCGACAAAATTACCTCGATGCCAATATCCGCATTAATAAAAAACCCCAGATCTTCACCCCCAATTTCCAAATGGTCTCTCCCCTAAAATTTAAATTTTGTTAATGAATAAAACATAGTAGATACATATAATAAATTAAGCAATTAACTTTAAACCAAAACAAAAAAATTAAAATCATTAGCTCACAAGAGATGGTAAATCATCTAAAAAGTTGGAATCTAAAGAAACCTGCATAGATAAGTCAAATTAACAATAAGATATATTGATATTTATTAAAATTCAAACAAACAAAAAAATATCAAGTTCAATCACAAATATTATAATTAAAATACCTCTCCAAAGCGCTCTTCATTTTGACTAGGATGCTCTTGATTTTGGCTACTGGAGACTCGAAAATTATGTGCATTTAACATTCTAGAAAACTGCAAACAAAATACATTTGCTTAATATATTTATTACTATGTAGCAAAAAATTCAATTCAAAATGATTAATAAAAAATCAAATAGATTGTCATAGCATAATCAACAAACCTCTCCCATACTCGATGTGTCATTGGATAACACATCTGAAGCTATATCTCGACAAGACTTAGCATAAGCCCTGAGATCATCGATGCTCAATGCATCTACTTCGTCATTCGTCTTGTAAACAAAATTTTGACGAACAATAGCACGAGCCCTCTCTCGACCCAAACCCACTTCTATTCCAACAAGAGCTGATGCTAAACCATCACCTACCGATTCCCTTGCAGCTGTCCCTAGTTGGGATGTGGGCTCCATCTCTGATCTTAAAGCCACAACCCTTGGTGGATGGGGTATCTTAGGTGGAGGTTGAATAGTCATAGGGTCTCTGAGAGCACCTTTTTGATTATATATTCGACCCTTTCCAACTCCATAAAAGTCAGAAGGAACATCAGTATAGTTAGGCTTCATACCTAAAAAAAACTCCGCATAAAAAAATCTAGCAAAATAATTAGGAACCTCATTGTTCCATGGCAATCGACCATAAGCTGGAAGAAACCGATCATATATTAAATGTGCAATTTGAGGATGCTTGAAATATTGCACTTTCAACATTTTTCGCTTAAGGCCTTCTTTGAAATTGAACATTGAATTGGCTTGTTCTCTGGTGACTCTCTCCTTCACAACCTCCCACTTGTCTGGACCCATAACTTGGTCCCTTCGCATCCGCATCAAATGAACAAAACCATTCGTAGTTGGTCCAAGTTCCTCGTATGCATCAATGAACTTTTGCAAAGACCACAAAACAATCTCTAGACTTTGTCGACTCTCTGGAGGGAGATCCAAAGAACAAAGATCATTGTTCAACCTGTCATAGTGGGATCTACAACTTTCCAGAATAGTTTGTTGCACAACACCTTCCCATGGAAGCTCATCAGGTAAATCAGACGGATAAGTTGATATGGGTGTACAACCCTCAGCTAGTGGAACATATGTCGTCCTAGCTCTAGGAGGATCTTCAGGACCCTGCTATGCACCCACACCTATTCCATCATCTACAATCCTATCTTGATCTTCCTCTCGCTCTGTCGAATTATGCACATCTTCTGAACCTCGCTCTGCTTCAAATATAGCCGTAGTCAAGAATTAACCTTGTCCAAAAATTCAAAACACACAAAAATACAAATTATACATGATTAAACATTAATGTTCATACCAACAGAAGGTTGAGATCGACGCTCTCCCACAGAAGACAAAGGAGAATCATTTGTACCCCTATCAACTTGGTGATCAGTTGATTATGACCCATATAATAAACTCGAACCCCGTGGTGAATTCGACAACCTCTGACTACCAATTGGAACGCCAATTCTTGATGAATGTGATGACCTCCTATGCTTTCGCTTCGAAGACTCCACTCTATCCATTTGGTATGATTTCTAAATTTACACAAACGTCAACTCATAACATATTGAAATTGTACATGTTTATTCTACAAGCATAAAGACATATCTAATAAGAACTACATACCAAATGTAAAGGTGTCTAAAGTAGTCTAAGTGAAGTTTTTCTGTAAGTCCCTCTCCTAACTCTAATTAATTAACTAAACTATTGCAACGTAAAGACATATTTAATAATCATTTCTTTATCAAATATAAGTTATAACCTAATTAATTGTAGTAGTATAGTAGCCTTAAAAACTTTTCATCCATCAAATATGATCGAATTATAAATCTCAATGTACAAACATCTCACAAAATATACATATATACACTTATTAAAAGATTCCTACTTTATATTCATGATAAAAAAATTTACACATATTGAAATTGGAATTGTTAATTCTTCAGACTTAAAAACATTTCTCATAAAGAACTACATACCAAATGTGGTTGTGCCTAGAGTAGTAAAACTTAAGTTTTTTGTAATTCCCTCTCCTAACTCTAGCAGCACTACTATTGCACCATAAAGATAGCATTAATAATCATCTAATATGTAGATAAAAACTATAATGCTGTTAATTGTAGTAGTAGAATAACCTTACAAATTCTTCATCGATCACTTATAATTTCATTCTATATCTCAATAAACAAACATTATTTAATATTTATTTAATAAATATAATAAAGGACTTAAAGCAATATAACCTTTTCATTGACAAACAATATAAATTAAATTATATATATATATTTTAAATGCTTTTATAAGAATTTAATAATATATATAAAATATAAAAGATAAATAAAATTTTTATAAAAAATATAAATAACAGTTAATTTATAATTTACACTACTATAAATATTACAAATACTAACTTTTATAAAATTTAGATTAAATTCTAATAACATGAAACACTGCTTATTAACTTACTAAGAAAAATAATGATTTAATGAATTAGTATGAAACATCAACATACTTAAACTGTCAAGAACAGAGTTCATGAACTCTGTTCAAGAATAGAGTTCTTGAACTCTGTTCAAGAACAGAGTTCTTGAACTCTGTTAAAGGGTATACAGAGTAAACTAATGAAAATAAAATTACATATAAAAAAATATTATTGCCAATACAAAATTACGTAACCATAAAATAAAATGTTAAAAATAAAGACAACCATTTTTACCAATGACGAAATATTATTGCCAATACAAAATTATATTAACACCCGAAAACTCTAAAAATTTGAAAACAAAATCAAGAGAACACAACAAAACGAAAAAACATACCTTCAGTTGGAGAACAATCAACCCTACGCGGAAAGCCGAAACACCAACGACGCACCGATCACAACCCCAAAAAAACAAACGAACAAACCTACCAAACTACCGGATTTCAACAAAATAATAGAAGACAGAAAAGAATTATAAACTTCTAAAACTACCACATAAAACAAATTTAAATTTCGAAAACAAATAACGGGAGATAAAACACATTTACCTTAACAACCAATAACTCCACGTCGTTACACCAAGCTATGAACAAACACCGAGTTGCGCATCAGCCAGGCACACTCGTCGATGAACACACCAAGCAACAGACCGCGGAAACAATGAATCAACAGCAGCCGAGCAAGCAACAGATGTGGGAAAGGGTGGAGCAACAGCGGCCAAGCAACCAGCCGATTAGGGAAGGAATGGAGCAACAACGGCCGAGTGTCATCGATGCATCAGGGGACGAGCGTCGTCGACGCATGCAGGGTGGTGGCCAAGAACAAGGAGGGGCCCGCTTGCAGGGTCCAGAATTCTGCAACAGCGACAACCAAATGGCGGACGATGCCGACCTTTTATGCAGAAAAATTGTTCGGCCGAATAATTGTTCGGCCGAATAATGGTTCGGCCGAACAATTGTTCGGCCGAATAAACTACCAATGAAATTTTTTTCCCGTCCGGCAGTGGTTTGCAAGCATTTCGAGGATACCCGTTAAACTAAATGGAGCACTGTTAGTAGTTATTCGGCTGAATAACGTCTACATTATTCGGCTAAATAATAAATATTATTCGGCCGAATAACCTCCGCTAAGACGATTTTGCACTAGTTTCTCACGAAAGTGTTACCCACCTTCACGTTTTTACCCTGTTACACTACGTACCATACGTGAAAGATGCGGAGGTAAAAATCCAGCAGTTTCTAGGCTGTCTTCCAACTTACTACAGAAACAAAATTGAGTTCGATGCACCTAAGACCTTAGAGATGGCCCTGCATAAGGCCCGACTCTGCTACGAACACAATCAACACCGAACTGACATTCTAAATAAAAAGAAGGACAAAATGAGACCAGATTTTGACAGCCGAAAGAAAGGGTTCAGACCCCCTCCATACAGAAAGCAGAATAACAGTTTTCTGCCAAACAGATTTTTTCCAAAGACTGCAACTCAACCCAACAACTCGGAGCGAACTGTTAACAAGCCCACTTTTTTCCATATATTTAAAAGTTGAACTAGTTTGGGAGGCACAGGGAGTAGCCCGTGCTGAGTTTCCCACTCGTCGATGTCTCCTATTTTCGTTTGATGGCTAGTTGTAAGATGACAAACCTATATACTTTTGTGAAGTAATTCTAGTTGTTTGAAGATTTAAAGCTTCGTTGGACAGGTTTTGTTGTTTGAGAGGTTTTACCTCATTTTGATAAAGTTTGGCATTTAAGCGAACTGTTGGTGCCATAGTTTTTAAATGGCTTGAATCAAAATTTTATAAAAAGCTTAAATGCTTATTTTGTTTCCTTACTCTGTTCATAAAAAAGGAAGTGCGTTTTGAAGACTAGGTTTGCTTACTGTAAGCGTATGGAGAAAAGAGTAGTACTGGAAAACGATTTATAATCTTTATGTGTTTGCTAAAGGATTTCTATTTATTGTGAAACTATGTTATTGCTTCTCTGTCAATTAGTTGTTTAATGAGCAAGAAAAATTGAATGAAGGCGTTAAAACCCTTATCGTGGAATACTGGAAAATTTTACATGTAACAGAGGTTGAAAACAAAAGATGTTCTTCTTGTTTCTGTTACCTATAAGGGTTTGTGTGTTTTTAGAGGAATGTAGTTTGTTTTAAACTAATAGCAATCACGATTATGATAGTTTTCTGAAAGATTAGGGTTTTGCTGTCTATAAATACTGAGAAGAAAAATAAACAAGTAGGAAGATGGTTTAAACAGAGATCGATAGTTCGAAACTCTAGTTAAAATCTCATATCTCCATTTATTTTGTTTTTCTCCTTCTTGTTGTTAGATAGCTACAAGGAAATCGTATGGCCCTATAATACAACAAATCGGGCTTCTGTGCATGGTTCCTAGTATCAATTACTTGTGAAAAATGTATGGCTTCTGTCCTTGGGTTTTAGAACGAAGGATTTTCAAAGTCTTTGTAAAAAAAAAAGGGTTTACTTTTCATGAGATGTTTGGTTATTTCAAGAAATGACAGGAGAGAAACAAAATAAAATATCTCCACAGATCTAATCTATATTTTGATACTGAGCCTATAATGTTGAGATCTAATATTTAAACAATAATCACTTCAACCAAGACAAGGTTTTAACAGTTATTGAAAGTATGTAAAACAAGGAAAATAAAACAATAAGAAAGAGGCCCTGCGCTATCAACACGCAGTAATATTGACAGCAAAATATGATTTGAAAATACATCTTTCAGATCTATATATATCTATCCCTTAGATACTAGTAATATTTTCAAAATAACAGAGATCTCGCCCTGTCAATGTACACTTGCATTATTAGCAACACGATTTAACACAATGGTTCCAGATCTAAATCGTGGCAGATATAGGACCACAGATCTTCATACACATATATATTATTTTAACTTAGGGTAATGAGTTCCATCTATCAAATTCCTAATTTGTACGATAACAATGTTTAGCTCTGTATTCACTTTAAGCAATAATTGCTTAATAAGATCCGATCTACCATACATTGGGTCGCTAAAAAAAAAAACAATAGATCTACGATTAACTGATGCAGAAAATTACTCAAAACATATTATTAGGAAAATAGAGGATGCATAAATAAGGAAGATAACATAACATCAAATTTAAATACTTATCAGTAATTTACTGCAGACTAACTGACTGAGGAGCTTCCACGTTCCTCCCAACCTTAGACCGTGATCCGTTCCTGGATTGTTCCACCGGTCACCCCCGAGCCAAGCTGAGCATAACAAGAATTCTAGACAAACCTAGGTTAGTTTTCTATCTACTACAACAGAGTGTCCACAAAGTTCGTTTATCATCCTATTAGGTGTGAGTCCATCTGAAAATCATTGCTCCTGCAATGAAGAATAAATAGTCCTCTCCCAGACTGTCCCTTTCTAGGATACACCAGGTTTAATTCTGGTATTGAGCTCTCAGACTCACAACTGGACCCTCTTCAGTGCACTTGGAAAACGTGTCATGCAACGTTACCTTCTCTGCTATTAATACTTTTTGGGGCAAGACTGCTAGATAATTTGGGTTTGACAACACTCAGTTTTCTAACTGACACCTAGCAGTTTCCGTTATTTAATTATTAATTAATATTTCTTTATTTTAATCGTCACAAATCATTTTAAATCTTTAACTTAAAAAATTAGACTTTTACTCTTCTATTGGATGGTTATGACTTTACTTGGGGGGCTAAATACCTATGTAGGTTCTTGCATGCTCAGCTTCTCTTTGAGTGGTTGCCCTAGTCAGTTCGAAAGAATAAAAGAGTAATAAGTCATTATTCTAAAATAATCATTAGTTCACTTGATGTTCGAGAGCCTCTAGCTCAACATCAGTTATTTAGTTTGAGTCGAAGTGCTCTAGAGCTTCTTAGCTCAACACTCACTCAACTATTAGTTCTCCAAGCCCCCTTGGCTCATGCACATGTCGTGCATCGTCAAATTTATTACAACGTAAAAAAACAAAATTAAAATAATATTCAAAATAATAAAGTAGTCTTTTTTTTTCTCGGTGTCTTGCTCTGCGTTCTCCTATAAGGGATTCGTGAGTGGTGTGGGATGGCTCCATGTGTTTTCTTTTCCTGGCTTGACATAATGTTTATCTATTTAGTGTCATCCTCTGCGTTCTACAAGTATATGGACTGGTGCGGGTTGGCTCCAAGTGTTTTCCCTTCCTTGCTTGATATAAGAACTTCCAGCTACCTGGTTTATCGGTCAGCGTTCTTCAACACGTATTTCTAGTGGTGTGGACCAGCTCCAGGTGTTTCGCTTCCCTTGCTTGAAAGAACGCTCTAAGATAGCATCATAATAAATAACTAGAATGACGTGCCTTTATAGATGCAGCTTTGTTGCTTGGCGATCCTTTTCATATTTGTGCTGGGTCGATACATTAAGGCGAGGTACATGGCCGATCCTTTGCTGTGAATTACCACTTAAAACATTCCAATTTTTATCATTATTTTATAAAAATTAAGGCCAGGGGCAGCTCTTTTCTAATGCTTTTAACGTTGTAACACTTTAAAGCTAGGTTTGAGATTAATGCCCACGCTTTTTGAAAATGAAATACTTTTTGTTTAAGATTTTTCCATGTTAATTAGATGAAAAAATTAGCTTAAGGTAAAGAAACAATGCGATAACGATCTTTAACGATCTTAATATTAAAGTCACATTAGTTTTTATTTATTTTTTAACACAAAATCTTTATTTATTGTGATGTCATGTTCCATCCTACATAAATATATTTTATTAATAAGGATATTTAATGATTAATTATAATTAAATTGGTATCAAAATGTTTTAGGAGCTATTATATATATGATTGAGTATGAAATCTTTAGGACACTTAATATTTAACATATTTTTGCATGAAGTTGCTTAAGGTGGAGCTTATGATTTTTTTTCTCACGATCATTGTTTATTTATTCTCAACCAATGATTTCTTCAAATGATAACACTATTGGTTGTGAGAACAACTCCAACTGCAGTCTCCAACTACATACTAAGGTCAAGATTAAAGCTATAAAAAAAGTTTATTGTTGTTTTTTAGAGAATAGTTTGTTTCTTTGCTTACAATTGACTAAGCAGCACTTGTATGATCCCCTGCATGTTTTTAAAAGTAGTGCCAAGCAATGCAACATTATTAACCATGCACTTAGTGGCATTGTTGCAAGACTTAGAAATATAGAGGTTCTTGGAATTCCAGATGAATATGCCAAAGCTTGAATCGATGTAATGCAAAATCAATCAAGATTCTAACAATGGTTGTCCAACATGCATTCACTTCCTCTTATCTCTGAATAGTTGTTAGCAACTGCGGGGACATTGCCACCTTGTGGCTCTTGTTATATATCATGATTTTGGATATCATAAATATATGGAAATTTATTTTTGCATATAAAATAAGATAATATTTTATATCAATGTGAAAAGTTTGAAATTATTGTAATACCAATAATTCACACAATTCCTAAATTTAAAAGTGAGTTTGGAATTGAAATGGAGAAATATCCATTTGAAGTTAATATATGTACCAGTATAAACCCATATAACTTGGGTTCTATGAAGTGTTGAAAGGGATCATATCCATTAAGGTGCAAACCCTTTTTTGAATGAAAAAATGAATAGTATTACCACTGCGTTTTTTGTAGAAATAACAAATTTCGCAAATATGATTTTTTTCTAAATCACACATACCCTAAATTCCTCATACCCTTTATTTTTTATGTCAACCATAACTTTTTTTAGTAATTCTTATTTATATTATTTTTTTTTACTTTTTATGTGGGCTATAATATTTTAATAATATTTCGGAGAAATAATATTTCTATTTTTTTATGTCATAACTTCTTCTTCTTCTTCTTCTTATTATTTTACTTTTTATGTCGGCTATAATATTTTAATAATATTTCAGATAGAGAGGCACTTCCCCATCGCTACACAAAAATATAAAATGAACTTATATAAATTGTATTATATATGATCTCATTAATGATTTTAGAAAATGGAATATTGTATTTAGAATTTGTTTGGGTTAGTTAGAGTGGAAACTTAAAAGCACATTGCAAGATTGAGCACAAAAGAAGTGAAATTTTGGGGGTGATTGTGATAAGAACCTAGGTCAAGGGATTTAGGAATGCGTCATTTAGATGTTAATAAATTAGGGAAAGAAAAATAATGAAGAAGGTAAGAAAGAAGGGATAAAATATTGAAAAATATTAACCAAGGTTAATATAGATTAATTTGGAAGACAAAGTTTTGGTGAAATAAATCTAAATTAAGGGAGTGACTCTTAAGATTATAAAATATAATAATATTAAAAGAGGAAGTAGAATTTTTATAATTAAATAGGGAGGAAGAAATTTTAAAAATTTAATTATAAAAATCCGCCCTCCCTATTATATTATTAAAATTCTTTGACTTCCTCCTTTAATACTATTATTTATTATAACCTTAAGGGTCACTTCCTTAATTTAGATTTATTTAACCTAAACTTAGTCTTCTTAATTAATATTTAACCAATTAATTATTTTTAATTACTCTCATTCTCCTTATTAATATCTCTATATTAACTGTAGTTTAATATTTTTGAATATTTTATCCCTTCTTTCTTGCCTTCTTCCTTATTTCTCTTTGTCTAGTTTCTTAATGCCTAAATTTCTCATTCCTATATAAACTTAGCCTCACTCTTTTCTTACCTTGAGTAGCTTCTTCATGTTGATTCCCTGAAGATGGGTGGAGTGTCCACTCAAAACCTTGGTTACAAAACTACAACATAGTGAAAATCTAAAATCATTGAAGCTATGTCTAACCACTGTGAAAGAATCCATACTCAAATATATATGTAAATTTTATTACTTGACAAGGTGATGGTCCAAATATTCCTCACAAGTCCAAGTGATGACCATGCCATCTCACCATAATTCGAATCGGTCATTTACTAACATGTGGGAATGCACTAAAGACTTCTACAAGCATCATTGATTATATTCTAAGACAGTTTCAAAATGCTTAGCCTAACCATAATTCTAGCTAACACTACAAGGAAAAGGTCATCTAGTGGAGCTTATAGCGGAAGCCCCTAACAAAAGAGCCCAAAAATCCATTTATAATGGAGGTTTCTAGCAAAGGCGAGCATGCAAAGGTTTTAATGGATTTTTTTTTGGTGCATTTACCAACAAAATGCACTGGTGCATTTGAAAACATAACAGATCGGTGCGGCTACAAATCCTATCGCACTGCGCCAAAAAAACTATTAATAAAAAGAAATTTAATTAAAAATTTGTATTATTTTAATACCTCAGAACGGTGTGTTTTACAATAAACACCCTAGTGCGTTACATAGACGATAATGCACCGCTTTATCAATATATTTTTAATACCAAATATAGCAAAAAATTGAAACTTAGTAAACGGTGCGCTGGATAATAGTAAACACCCCGACGCATGTTAAATTAACAAATGCACCACTTGGTATTATAAAAAATTCATTGCAAAACCCGTTAAATTTTTATTAAAAAACCCTACTCTTTAGTGCGTCGGGATTATTGTGTGCACCGATGTGGTTTATTGTCGGCTGCACCAGAACAAGGATTAATGAAAAAAACAAATTGTAGGGTAAAACTCATTTTTATCCTTTGCAGTGTGATTTTAGCCCAACTGCATTAGTGCTCTACCTCAACCACTTGGACGCCTTGACATCCATGTTCCATGTGGACACATTCCTCACCCGTATTAGTTGTTGCTTCTAGTTTGAATTTTGATAAACAGTAGTCAAAATTCAAATTTTCCATACATCACGAGAATGCCTCCCCGACGAGCCATTCAACAGGTAAATTGATTCTTACTTCATAATTTAATTTTTTAATGGATTACTTTTTAGAATTTAGCTTAAATTTATATTATTTTTCAAAAAAAAAATTAAAAATTATGCACGATGCGTTTGAGCCATTCGGCTCACACCAAATAGCGGTGTACCCAGTAAATTGTTATAGGAAGCATCGCAAATGGTGCGATCGAAACAGTTCAAACACACCCCTACACCGTAAAATTTATATAAAACATAAAAATTGTAATCAGTGCATTCAATATTTGGGAGCACCAGTTATCCAATGCACTTAAATATATCAAACGCACCGATTAACAATACCTTAAAAACAAACAATTAAATTTTACAATGCGCCTAGGGCATGCCATTGCATTGGTGTCAATGCTCTAATGTGCCATATGCGCACTGGAAATATATTCTAATTCCACATTGACAACCATTAAAGAATGGTGCATTTCGTTCAAGTAAACACATCATCAACATGGTGGTTACTTGAACTGAACGCAATGACAACTGAATAGTATATATAATTGTACAGTGCTCCTTGGTCACGTCATTGCACCGATATTGGTGCTCTGATGTGCCATAGGTGCACTGTCAACAATAGAATATAAAAATTTAAAATATAATAAATTGCAGTGCGCTTCAATTATTCAAGTGCACCATTTATGGTGCGCATGTTTGGATGACACGCACCATCATGTAAATATCTAAATACATCAAATTTTGTTAGATTTAACGGTTTTATAAAAATCTAATGACGGTGCGCCCATGTCACGTAAGTACACCGGTGTCGGTGATCTGACGTGACATGGGCGCACCATGTTTATATTCTTATAAAATAGTTAAATATAATAAATGATGACGCGTTTACATCATTAGAAGCACCATTGCGCCAACATGATTTATGCGCACCATGCAACACATGTTATAAAATATTTCGATGTGTCATATATTTGGTGCACCGTTTATGATAAATTTTAAATATATTAAAATATAGTATCGGTGTGGTCTTCTTATTCCAGCGCACTATTAGCATTGCGGCTGGTTAACTTAAGCATCGTATGAGGTGCACATATATTATTTAGGAGCATTGATAGTAAAAATTTATTTTTTGCAGAAAATTTAAATATTGATGTTATTAAACAAGATTTTAATTGTATGAAATATGTGAAACAAAGATGTGAGAGGTGACAAGCTACTCAATAGGAGTGTGCATAGTTGGAGTAGTACAACATGATTAAATAGTGGGAGGATAGGGAGAGGGAGCTGTATTTGTACCCTCACCCCATTACTGCTCATACTAGAGAGCTCTTGAGGATAGTTTGCCTCCTGAAGTTCTATCAGGAGGCTACATCCATTAAGGGTAACTCTTCATTATTATGTGAGTTTATCCGACATTGGGATCATCATAGACATGCATTTTGTGTTGGTGATGGTCAGTAGTTCCAACCTACTTAAGATGATATTTATTTCATCACTGGGCTATCTAGGAGAGGGGAGGATCTACCCCAGTTTCCCGATGTCCCAGTTGATGCTACAACAGAGAGTCAACTAGCTTACTCTTTGTGATATATCAATGATGCAGTCATTCATCCCTCTGATTTGTAGGTGAGCAGTGGGAAGCTTAGGATATCTGCTTTTGGTTGAGAGGAGGTTAAGTGCCTCTCTTTTTTTCTTACGATGCTAGCGCACTCCATTAGTGATGGGAAGTGCATTAGTTTACCTCTACTATATTATGTTGACTCTTTATTGCAAAGACCTAGATGCATTAGGTGGTCTACTATTTTTTTGCGGCAGTTTCATTATGATTTGGATAGATGTTGTGTAGTCATTGATAGGAGGTCCAACTTCCCTTTTGGTTAAGATATTTTTTGTTCTTTTAGAGGTTTCTGGACACAAGGAAATCATTTGAGCGCCTACCTCCTAGGCAGATAACCAAGGTGCACATGCACATGTGGGGGAAGATGATACCAAGAGGTGGAAACCCAAGTTCCAACTAGGATCACTTTAGATGTGTTGGAGATGATGGGCAGTGAGGAGGACCATGCAATAGTCATGGTGTCATATCTATATTCCGGCTTGGACTGGAGAGGGTTCCCTAAGATATTCTTCACATCGGATGAGCCACTTCATTAGAGAGGTAATATTATCGTTATGTTTAAATTAATCTAGTTGAATTTTATTCTTTTTATACTTAATGCAAATGAAATATCGTATAAATATTAAATCTTTTTATGAAATTGTCTAATTATTATTGTGTACTATATATTTTGCAGACATTGTTACACTTGATGTTGAGATCGGGCTACCTCCTCCCACTCATGAGGATGAGGATATGGAGGAGCATGATCAAGCAAGGCCACATTTGGCTGGTAGACATCATGGCCACCGTCCATGTAGGCCACATGATAGGTATCAACATGATGTGGTGGACATGTTGGCCACATTGTTTGCAGATGTGGGTGTTCATCCTGTGTGGGTGCATGGCATTCTTCGACAAAATCGGCTTGTAGATATATGGAGGATTCTTTCTCATCATATGAGGTTGTTGATGCAACATCTTGTCTGTGCACACATTTAGTTGGATGCTTTGAGATATGACCATTATCCTCCTCCTCCACCTCCTCCACCTATGCCCCCTCCTACATCAGCTTCGACATCTACTAATCCACGTTCTTCTTCGACTATCGACATGGCCTCCACAGCCTATGCACCTCCTCCTTGGAATCCACTTCCAACACCTCATCCACCTCCTCATGATCCTCCTTTATCATCTCAGACATCTCCTCCCCCTACCCCTCCTTCGACTAATCCAACTTCTGATCTGTTATACTTATCCGACTGACCAGAATCTATAGATCCATCATCTCCCCATGATCCTCATCCACTTTTCCCATTATCTTTGGAGAGGATGCTTAGATCGGGTGAGATGATCTGGATTCCTAGAGATGTCTTTCCTACTAATCTACAAGCTACTTTATTTCCTAGTAGAGGTGTTGATCATGCCTCTGGCTCTACTGCTGGAGGTACATATGGTGGGTCGACATATAATGATGATGATATGGTTCCGGGGGTGGACTAGACATGTATATTTGACATTTTTCACCAGTTTGATGTTGTTGTTTATACACACACACACATGTCATTTTCCATTTTGTAGATTTTGATGTTGATGAGTATGTTGATGTTTATTTATATGTTGATGGTCATGTTGTGTATGTTAGGTCGGGATTGATGATGTTCATTAGATGTTTCTGATGGTTATGCTAGAAAATGGAACTTGTGTTTTGTTATATGTTTTTTTTTTTACAGAAACAGATAGTTTTTATATTAAAAAACAGTGGCAGAGCCACCAACAGAATTACAATTCCAAAACTGTAGTAATCCTAGCAGTCTTCCAAACATTAATTACAGGTGGCTGTGACTAGCAAAACCAGGACTTTAAAGCTTTAACAGAAGAAAATAAACAGATTGAAGTCAGAAACTAGACTGGATTTAACGATATCTTGCCCCTGCAGACGATTTGGCAGTTGTTTGATTCTTGATCATGTCTGGTTTTTCAGCACTTCGTAGGTTCACCATAGCAATTTCCAAGTTCTGAAACCTGAGGTCCATGCTTTCGATAGCGGCCGTAACCTTCATTTCTAGTGCTTCCAGGGCTGCTGCAAACTCCTCACGAGTGCTGCCAATCTCCTCACCCACTCTTTCCAGACGTCGTCCACCTTGCTCATCCATTCGGTGCATAAAGTCTCCTTGTCCCCTAACCCGACATCGCAGGACCCTAATCTCAGCTTCCAACTCCAACAAAGGGTCAGGGGAGGAGGCTGCCGAATCTCCAGATTCCGCCATAGCTCCTAGCAGACACAGATTACTTCCCAGATAAAACAAGGGAAACGCTATGAAGAGCTGTAGAAGCCTTCGCCACCCGGGAAAGATCACCTTCGACGATAGAATAGCTTTTCTTTTTGAAGCGAGACGGAGGAGATTACAGTTAATATTGCTGAAGCCTAAGGCCCAAACGCCAGATAATCGGGTTGGCCATGTTCAGGTCCGAGCCCAAGACATTACATAATAGAAACTAGCCTGATTTCATCATTAAGTTTAAGGACCCCTTTCCCTAGGGATATAGCTTCATTAGCATCCTTGTCTAGACAAAATGATCAATTTTAGGAAGTGACTTGGTTGACCAGATGTACTTCCAGATTGCAGGATTTCTAGGGGCATTAGGGATAGCTTTGATGCTTCTGTAACCTTCAGCAACAGAGTAATGACCAGATTTTGAACCCCATCCCCTTACATCTTTATATCTCTTGGCAACCGGGGATTTCCCATCCAAGCAAAGGAGGAGAAGGGCTTTTTCATCTTCAAGGTTTGGAGGACATTCCGGGATGTCCCATCCTATCCATCTGTGTTGACCTTTAGGGTGCCATTTTGATATATCCCAAAGTTTTAAAATCCCAAGGTTTGAAAGGAACCTCCGAATACCTTCCAATCCTCCTATGTTTCCAATTGGGGGGCTGCCTGAGATGGAGTCTTCCCATATTCTAATTTTCTTCCCATTTCCTGGGATCCACGTGAGTTCCTCGGCGAAGAAGGGGTAAGCTTTTGAACATAGAGCCAGTAGGGGAGATCCTTTGACCAACTTCGGGCCCTGGTCCAGGCATCTGAGCCTAGTCCCTGAGAAGTATTTTTTCCATAGCACCTGTTTGCTCCAGGAGGAGTTCCCTGACACCAAATTCCACAGTAGCTTGGCCCCCAGGGCAAGATTTTGGACTCTAAGATCACGCAGATGTAATCCTCCTTCTAGATATGGGGCAATAACTTTTTCCCATTTGACCAGGGGAAGCCGGTTCTCATTTTGTTTCCCTCCTTTCCATAGGAATCTCCGGAGAAGGGCTTCAATCCTTTTTAGGACAGTTATGGGAGCCAAAAGCAAAGAACATTGAAAGACTGGCATGCTGGCAAGAACAGATTTGATGAGCATTGATTTCCCTGCTAGATTTAGCCATGAGGCTCCCCAGGATTTGATTTTCAAATTCAATTTTTCAATCAACGGTTCCCAGCTGGAAATTTTTGCCTTATCCTTGAATATTGGAACTCCAAGATATTTAAATTCAGTCCAATGGTATTTCCCTTCTATCTTTAGGATACGTGATATAACTTGCAGCTCAATTGGAGAGCAGTTCCAGCTGTAAATTTGGCTTTTGATATTGTTGATTTTGCTTCCAGAAACATCTTGGTAAATATCAATCACCTCTTTGAACTTCCTAGCTGTGGTTGGGCTTGCTCCGCTCAGAAGGAGAGTATCATCTGCAAATTGGGTGTGATTAATTTCTTTAACCCCACACACAATTTTTAGCCCAAGGAGATCTTCATGAACTCTATAATATTCCAATAGATAGCTGAGAGAGGCCGCTTGGATGGCATAGAGCAGAGGGGACAGAGGGCATCCTTGCCGGAGACCCCTAGAAGCTTGGAAGAAATCAGCAGCTCTCCCATTAACCAGGGGGGAAATCCAAGGAGTGCTAATACAGGCTTTGATCCAAGAGATCAACTCTGGCGCAAACCCAAACCTAGTCATCACCTGAAACATAAAGCCATGGTGAACTCTATCAAAGGCATTAGTTAGATCCAATTTAATAACCATACCTTTTTCTTTCCTTGTTACACTTGAGTGGATGGCTTCTTGGACTAAGATGATGTTGTCAGAGATTTGCCTGCCTTTGATAAAACCTCCTTGATTCTCTGGGATAATGAGAGGAAGAACAACTTTCAGTCTAATTGCAATGAATTTGGTGATAACCTTATAACCATTGTTGCAGAGGGAGATAGGACGGAAGCAAGAGTAGGTTGTGGCTCCTTTTTCTTTGGGTATAAGGGCGAGAAAGGAAGAGCTGGTTCCTCTTCCTAATTTGAGGCAGGACTGTGATTTCTTGACCATCCGGAACAGATCAAAATGAATGATGGGCCAACAGGAAGTGAGAAATCTTGCAGTGAATCCATCCGGTCCAGGGGCCTTGTCAGGACTCATGCAATCCATAACGGATTTGATTTCTTCAAGGGAGATAGGCCGAAGGAGCTGATGGTTCAATTGATCAGACACCAGGAGTGGTATATTGTTTAGAGAATCAGATTGATTGAAATCCATCCCTGGAGAAGTTTCCGTGTACATATCCTGAAAGTGTTCATGAGCTGCTTTTTTAATTTCATCAAACTCAGATATCTGCTTCCCCATATGATCGATATTAGTTACAGTCTTGAAGTGTTTTCTGATCTTTGCTTGCTTGTGGAAGAACTTTGTATTTTTGTCCCCTTCCTGAAGCCACATATTTCTTGATTTTATTTTCCAGTAGTTTTCTTCAAGCCTACAGGCTTCGTGGAGCTTGTTGTGTAAAGAGATTTCTTTATCCAGAGAGGCTTGAGAGAGGCTCCCTTCATTACCGATAAGGTGATCCTCCAGGGCTTTCTCGGCTTCCGTCCTTTGCTTCTTAGGAGACTTGAGAAGTTTCACCCAATCTTTAAGGGCCTTTTTCACAATCCTCAGCGTTGCTTCCCAGACGAAGAAGGGAGATCCTTTGATATTAGTTTTCCAGGCTGCTGCCACAAACTCCAAAAAACCTTCCATAGGGATCCAGGCGGGATTAAACCTGAAAGGAATGGGACCCAGATTCTGATCTTTGATGAAGGAAAGAGAAATAGGCTTATGGTCCGAAGCACAAAAGGAGAGAGTAGAGGAAGACAGATCAAACTCGAGGATATGAAGAGATTGCTGGACCAGGAACTTATCTAGTCTTGCAGCTATGTGGCCCGGACCGATCCTTTTATTCGACCAAGTGAATTTCCCTTTGGTGGGTTTGATGTCTTCTAGATCCCATTCCGAGATAATGTCTTCCACCCATTCCCTGGCAGGGTCTCTAACTATATTACCCCCTCATTTTTCAACAGAGGAGAGGGTAAGATTCAGATCCCCCGCTATGACAAAATTGTCCGAATATGAGTTGGTCATATGTTCATTCAGACTAGTCCAGCAAGTTTGCTTCTCAGAGACATCCATAGGAGCATAGACATTAAAGAGGCTTAGGCGAAGATTTGCTTCTTTAACCAGAAATTCAGTGAAAATCCAATGAGGTGATTTAGCATGACTTACAATTCCAACCTTAGACGGATCCCAGAGCATTGCGATGCCTCCAGACGCTCCTCTTGAACTAACCGCAATGCATTCTGCATGGTACCAGAAAGAAGGAGCAGCCTAAAGATAGGCCTGCTCTTCAATTTTTGTCTCCTGGATCAGGAGGATGTAGGGATTCAAGATTTTGATTAGATCTTTCATTGATAACAATTTTGATTTGCTTCCTAACCCCCTACAATTCCAGGAGACAATCTGCATTACTTACCTTTGGATGTGATGGTTGCCCCTTTTGAGGCATTCCCTTGCTGCCTGGTATTTCTAGGGTTGAGATGTTTTTCCAGATTAGTTTGAACTCCTGCTAACTGGTCCCTATATGTGGCTTCTTCCCTTCTTTCCTTATCCATTTTCCTTCCTCGATGATCCTTTTTAGCAGGCTTTATTGATTCAGGATCATCCTCATCCGTATCCTCTTCTTCTGTGCCTTCATCAGTTGCAGGATCTTGCTGCACGTCTTCCTTTGCTGGATTTGTTGCTTCTAGTTCCACATTCAGAGTTTCTACTGTTCTAGCTTCCTTTCTTTTGGCCAGGGAGGAGGAGGTCGTGGGAGATATTTCCCCATGTTCGCTTAGTTTTATCAGAGGTTCCTGATCTCCAAGGATGGTGAAGCTATTTCCAGATCTAGATTTTGGGTTGCTTTCTTGGGATTTTGACGATTCCGGAGCTGCAACGGTGGGATCCTTCGTGGGACCAGCTTGGGGGATCCCCTTGGGTCCTTTTCTTCTAGGGTTTGCTTTTTTCCTCTTGGCTTGCTGCCAATCTTCTTCAGTATTATTCTCTGTTTCAGATTTTTGGATTTTTGGATAGTGCCTCTGGAAGTGGCCATACTCATGGCAATGTCTGCACTTGAATGGAAGCTGTTCATAGTCAAGTTGCTGGAAATGCTTCCACCCTTTGATTGAGAGTTTTACGGCTTCAGGTAGACCCGCCTCTAGATCAACTTCCACACAGATACGAGCAAAGGAATATTGACCCTTTGGGTCAGCTTTATCAATATATTTGCCTAGGCCATTTCCAATAGTTCGTAGAGATTCTTCGCTCCAGCAATGCATAGGAAGGTTCGGCAGTCGCACCCAGACTGGAACTGCTTTGGGAACATCCAGAGCAGGGTCAAAATTCGGAGTCCATCGGTTCAGGTACAGGCCCTGAGGACCCATAAAATATGGGCCGCTTCTGAAAATTAGGTCCCTATCATTTTTCAAGACAAAATCGAATAAGAAGTACGCTCGTCCAATCGCATAGCTTGTGACACCTTGAGAGATCAGAGGACGCTAGTTATTTTGGATCCAAGTTTCCGTGGAGCGAGGAGATGGCCACAAACCCGTAAACTGCCCAATAAGGTCCCTATCGGTGAGGGAGATAGCCAGATGAATGGGCTTCTCTGGTGGCAGTTCAATTTCAAGAATAGCATCCAATTTCTTGACAAACTTCGGCGGTGGAGCAGACTCAGCCTTATTCCCATACTCGTTAATCAATCGGGCGAAAGTAGCTTCCTCGACGGACAACGGAGGGGGAGGAGGCGGTCCTCCTCCGGAAGAACACATCTTCGGCAGAACCCCGCAGCAGCGCGCTCACGGGAAAACCCTAGCTCTCGGCTCTTAGTCGCGGAGAGAGAGATGTTTCTAGAAATCTTGAAAAATGTGTTTTGTTATATGTTATTGTTATGTCATATGTGTGTTAGATGATGTTTAAATATGTAGATGTATATGTTAGACGAGTATGTAACGTAATGTTTATGATGAGACGCTCATGCTTATTTTTATTAGTTTTATGTTAATGATGGTATAATGGTGTTTTTTATTTTTATTTTTGTTAGATGGTGACAACGATAATGATGATATATTTATGTTAGATGGTATGTTTATGTTAGATGGTGAGAATGATAATGACAGTGTTCAAAATTATCATGCACATTGCCCTCTGCATGGTTTTAAATGTTATGAAATATTTGAGCTATTTTCTATTGTAAAATATATATTATAACTAATTGATTAATGAAGGGGAAGACACATGTTACATTTCCAACTATTTCTTTATCATATTAACATTTAAGTTGTCAAAATCAATTTTTATATTGAAGAGTATATTTATATAAATTGGATTAACTATTAATATATATTAATCAAATTAATTATATATAAACGATTGTAAATTTATATTAATTCAATTAATTATTGATATTTTGTTACTTTGTTAATATTATTATATTTAAAGTATTGTTTTATTACTTTGTTAATAATAATAATATTATTATTTTATTTAATAACATTAAAATATTTTTGTATTGAATAATAATTTCAAAACTATTCAAGATTTAATGTATCAAATATTCATGTTTGAATTTGTCAATGGATATATCTAATTTCTAAAATAGTATAGATTCATATTAGTTATATAAATTATATTAACATAGAATTATGTTATTATAAATTTACATTAATAAAATCTAAATCAATGATTATATATTGATACATATGAAATATTTTTAGTCAAATATACAACCGTGGCTTTAATCTACAAATCAAAACTACGTACTTATTTACAAACCATAAAATATGGTGAATAAATATTAATCATAATGATACATCTTTGTTAACTGCTTCATCTAAATCCTTATTGTCTCAACCAATTCTAAAATGTATTTTAACATCCTAGAAATAGAGAGATGAATAAATTCAACACAACTTAATTAATATAACATATTTAATTCTTTTATTACAAAGGGAAAGAAAGATTCTCTCTTAAAGCCATTTTTTTTCTCCTAAAGAAGATTCCATATCTACACTTTCATCCCTAAAGACATTTTTTCTCTCTTATTGCCATTCAAAAAAAATTTGCAAACATTATAACAAAAGTGTCATAAATTAATGCAATTATAATTCTTAGCATTATTTATAACAAAAACATCATGAAATACAAACATTCAAATATTGATGGAGAAATTATAGACCACGTTAAATTTTGTTGTAATTTTCATTGTTATCAAGTCCAAAAATTAAGTCATTGTAGAGCTCAATGCTAGTAAAACAATTGTTGGATTTTCAATCTCTATCAAGGTTACAAATGTGTCATTTTCTATCTTGGAGTTAACATTATAAATACAATAAAAAAACAAAAAATCATTACATTATAACAAAAAATCAATTTAATTGAATCATATAATAAAAAAACATTACATTCTAATATAAATGTCATAAATTAATGCAATTATAATTCTTAACATTATTTATAACAAAAACATCATAAAATACAAGCATTGAAATATTAATATAGAAATTTGAGACCACATTCAAGTAAGGAAGGATATGTTAGCCTTTACATTCAAAAAATAAAATTGAATCATGTAAGTTGTTTCATGGTGTATTTATCTGTATATACGAAACATAATATGAGTAATTTGGACAATGGCATATAATCATTCCATACAATCATAAATTACTTCAGACATAAAACCTATTTCGCATCATATTTATTTAAACCAACTAAAATTGTTTAAACACTACATCAAGTAATCAACTTTCCATTTCCACTTTCATAACCTGAAAAACAAACAAAATGATTAGATAGCCGTTTTAAGGAAAAATATTGTTAGGAACCCGTGTCAACCCTTCTCTTTACTTTGTCCGTATATTGGTGTTGGAAGCATATGCTTTGTAAGTTGTCATGTAGTATTATATGTTCCATGGTATTGATCGATAGTTTGTATTATCCCATAGTATTATATGTTCCATGGTATTGATCCATAGTATTGGATGCATATGCTTCGTAATTCGTCCCGTAGTATTATATGTTCAATGGTATTGATCCATAGTATTGGCGCATTGTAACATCCCGGAAAAATCACAAAAATTTAAAAACATTTCTACGTGACATTTATTGCTTATCAACTGTATGCGGAAATAGAACGATGCATGTAATGTTATCTTACTGTACTAATTGTCATGCTAGTTATTTATGTAATAAATTTTGACTAACAACTTTCAGCTTAAGTCTTGATGTTATCCATATTTAGTTGTGCTGCTACACATCTCTACTGTTGTTGTTTATGTATGAAAAAACATCCATTTGACTAATGTACTTTTATTTAATCTAAGAAGGGGTCATACGGACACCCCGAGGCTTACTTAGCATTTGTGCTAAAGCATGTGAATTCGTACTTGTGAAATATTTATAGGTAAGGGGTTAAAGTTGCGACAAGTATTCAACAGTTTATCAAAGAAGATCTATATTGTTCGTATTGCAGTGTTGTACCCAGATTTATTTTGGTTTCTGTTCATGTTGTCTGTATGTAAAAGCCTACCTTCTACCTCCATGGAAAATCATGGAAATTCCATGTACAACTGTTTGTTAACTTGTTTAGGGTCTATATCCTACGATGATGGTGTTGGTCTGAATTATTTCTCTTACACAATACATTATAATGTATGTATGTGTATGTCTAGAATCCATTCACAATGTATAACTCTATGGTTTGTTTAAAAATGTTTATAGGATTATTATCAAACCCTTGCAAATAGAGTTTGTCGCCATTTTAACAACTATCACATTTATGTAATGTGAGTTGTGTGCATCATGATACCCTATGTGGCATTTATGCGATACTATATGCACATTGTGATTTCTATTTTATACTACACCCTTTGAATCTTATTGACTATTATGCAAATGATATGAATTACATGCAAACCATAATATCTATGTGCAAGCAATATGAATTATGTGCATTATGTAGTTGTGTGACAATATGAACACGATGTGGTACTATATTACCTATTTGATAATATGCAATATGTAATATTATGTGATTGTGATACTATGCAACATAGTTTACTATATAAACCCTTCGTATTATCTACCTAACCTTAAGCAATCGTGTTATAACAAGTGGTATACCATGACTATACCATATGTGAATTCCAAAGTAATAAGTGATATGATTTGAACGTTGATGTCACAGGTTGGCAAGTGTAACTGTATGTTATGCATTGAATGCTTACAACTACTATGGATAGTGGAAATCCATCGTGGGTGGTTTATTATGCTTGGTTCACGTCAATGTATCTTGGTGTAACAACGGAGTTCTGAGTTGTAACTCGATGAAGATTTAAATGTTGATGATCTGGCCCCATCGTGGCTGTAGTAGTGATGGCTCAATAAATGTGATAGCCAGTTGGTGATTTCGTAAATCTCACCAAATATCTACACCATTGATCTTGGCAGGGATTTCAATGCTGTGGTTAAACCCTACCTTGCTATATTCGATGAGTTTATTGTGTTTGCTGTCATTTGGTAGTGGTAGCTCTTCATGGCCGATAGGCTGAGGGTTTGTAGTCTTAATGTTTTGGCCTGTGGAAGCATTGTTCCTGAGTCTTGAACTCGTAACCTCTGAAGCTTATAGAGCCGAGCTCTCTTCTATTCTTATATGGTGGTGAAAGTCTCATTTGATAGTCTTAGAGTTTTGTATTTGTATGGTTCGATACCCCGACTTGTTGAGGGTTTGTTTCTTTTTAAGATTGGGTTTGAAAAGAATGGCCCAAGGCCTCGCCATCGTTGCTATCCTTCCTGGCACTATGCTACTGTGTTAAAATAGTGGATGGTTTTGTGTTGGCTTCGTCTATACCAGCAAATGACGAAGTAGGGTTTCCATTGCAGTTGATAAGTCTCGGCATTCATTGCTGTTACGACCATCATTTGAAAGGTAATGTGTTTCGATTTCCTTTACTGTAATGCACATACGATAGTACTAACAGTTATTCAATCTCAATACTGTAATATTTCCTTCTTGGATACTGTTTTAACCACGTCATTATGTTCTTACAGGTACATTGTGCAATGGCTCCTCAAATCTGTGCGTTGAAGGTTGGAAAGAGATATACCAACCGGTAAGCCTCGACGGTTTCCCTAGAACTTTGTTTAAAAGGAAAAGATGGCCGAAAGTATGGTGTTCTATGTGTTGTGTTTTTAACTCAAAGAGTTTTGTAGAATGTAGAGATAGGGTTTGTAAACTTTGTTCAAAGGAGTGGGGAGAAATGATACCTTGACCCATAGGGAAAAAGCCATACTGAAAGTAAAATGTAATTTATGTTGGTTAAGTTTTGAGCTTTGTCAAGTTGGAAATCTGAAAGGAATGTTTATAATTTTCAGTTGCATTCGTCATGGTTCTTATCGTTTTGCGCTTGACCCAAGAATATTTCCTGTAGCTCGTCGACGATGTGAAAATGTAATATGTTTTGGAAAACCTCTGTGTTTATATTGATTATAAATCGATGGATGAATGTTTTGGGAAACAATAATACGACTGTTTGTTTTTATAGGAACAATGGATAGGTGAAAATATTGATGAGGCTTATGGCCTGTAAGCACTTTATTTATTTATAACAATGTTGCTGCGTCTTAAAGAATAGAAAAGTATTCCCAGAACCAAGGTTTCACCTTTGTTTGGAATGTAAAGATTAATAATGCTCTTAGTTGAGGTCTCGGCATAAACCTGTGTTCACTATTTTGTTTGGAAATATCCTATAGATGTTTTGATAACTCAATCTTAACTAATCGATCTACAGGCATGTTTATGGTGTAAACGTTTGGTTCTTGTCTTTGATCTTGTTATGATAATGGCAATCGAGCTTTCCTGTCTTGATATTTCTGTTTGAAATGGTTTGCCTATTGTTAATAGAAATGAGCACCAGAATGTTTCCCAAACCGATCTGTAGAAACAATTTATAGTTTAACTAAAGGTATTAATGAAAGAGCTTAAGGTTTGACTTAAAACATGTAACTAGTTAAAATGTTAACTCTGTACTGAGAGTTGATAGTAAGTTCTACAGATATAACTCAGTTCTGTTTTAAATGTAAGGGTTCCACAACTTAGATGAAATCATGAAACTAGATGAGTACAGGGGTTTGGTTATGTAATGAAAATTCAACTATCTATTCTGAGATAATTAAATGTAAGTACAACGTTAAGAATAGACGACTTGTACATGAATAATTTATTCCTGTGCATTATTTCTAAAGAAAATGATATTCATGTGCTATAGGTTTGAATCTACTCTCTACTGTATGAAAATAGAAAATACTTCATATGAACTTCAGAAATGAAAACTATTTACTTCTAAACAATCTGGTATTTATAAGATGTAGAAAATCATTACTGTATATTCTGGAAGTAAATGTCTGTGAAGAAATAGTAAGGAAAAGAAAACACTGATACATATAAACATAGATATTTTTCAACAGTGAATAGTAACTTGGGAAAATAACACAAAATTTTTATCTCATCCATCTCATGGCTATTTGTCTATCATACTCATCTATTTTAATCTATCTCTGTACTAGAGTACGATGTTGTTCATTTTTGCATGGGGAAAAATGCAGAGATCATTTATTTCATTCATAATTTCTATTCATGCTTAAAACTTGAATCAGAAACTAAAGTACATGTATATAAATCAGATCTAGTTCTGTAAATTAAATACTTGTAATTAAATAGGATTTACTAGCAGATGACAGAACTTTAAAATATACAGAAATAGATAACAGAACTTGAAAAATAAGAATAGATAAGACAATAGAAGCTGTAAAATATGATAGTGCCGACAAACACCTAAGGAGGCTTGTTCCTCCCAACCTGCTTTAGAAGAAGCATCTCAACTACTGACTTCTAATGAACCCCCGATCTTGATTACTGATCCAGTAAGTGGGTGGAATCTGTGTAGAAGCAAGGCACTCAAAAATACCTTCTCCACTCGGTATCAACCTCCTGAAATAAAATGCCTTCTCCACTCAGCATCAACCTCCTAAACTCAATAAGAGTTTGGTAGACTCACAACATGATCAACAACATAGCATATCCCCTCATCAAATCTCTTAGGTGCAAACACAGCAAAACCCCAAGGTAAATTTCCTCGTCAGAAAAAGTGATGAAACTCAATTCAATATTTGATGGCTATTATATAGACTGCCTAGGTCTTTTAGTGGTCAGTTTGGAATAAATGAGCCTCAAGCTCCAGTCCCATCTTTCAGGGCACTATGACCACATTTCAAGGTAATTGTCCCATACCAACAACTACTTAGTTGCATCATGATGCTGCCATTTGTCCATTTCCTTCTACCCCAGATTCTATTCCACTTAGTGGATCAGTAACCACTCTTTCAATAGTCCTCTTAGGTGTTTGTCTCTTATTTTGTTTATTAAATAATAATATATTGTGCAAATTACAGTCATCCTTGGACACCTGTCCAACATAAACTTTACAATAAAAGTTATCATAATGTTTCTTAACACAAAATGTTTTCTAGCTTAAAGGGTATGTTACAAACACCCCCTCTTAAGCTCAACATCGTCCTCGATGTTGCTTATTCATCATCAAGTTCCTCATGGAACAGAACTGGATATGTTGCCCGCATATTACTTTCCAGCTCCCAAGTAGCTTCATCAGGGCTAAGGTGCTTCCATTGCACCTCTACCTACCCTGTGGTGTGATTCCGAAGCATAATTTCCCTCCGATCTAGAATACAGTCCGGTTCCACTTGAAAATCTCCTTCGGGTTCCACCTGTATGTCATTCCAATTCAACACATGAGTAGCATTGTGCACATACTTCTTTAAAACAGAAATGTGAAAAACATTGTAGATTTTTAAATTGTATGGAAATGCCAATTGATATGCAACAGATCCTATTCTTGATAGGATTTCGAATGGTCCACAATACCTTGGTGCTAATTTAGCACAACTCCCAAGTGTCAAAGAAATTTTCTTGGGATTTACCTTTATGAAAACATGGTCTCCTACCTGAAATTCTCTTTCTGTGCGTTTTAAATCAGCATAGCTTTTCTGCCGATCTTGGGCAACTTTTAAGTTACCTTGAACCTGTTTCACGGTTAGCTCCATTTTTTTCAATAAATCTGGTCCTAACATCAATCTGTCTATAGGATTATTCCATGAAATTGGAGTACAACATTTTCTTCCATACCAAATTTCAAATGGACTCAACTTAGCAGATTGTTGATAATTATTATTGTAGGGAAATTCTGCTAAGTGCAAGTAATCTTCCCATTTAGATGGCTGATCTTTAACATACAATCTTAACATATTTTCCAAAATCTGATTTACTCTTTCTGTTTGACCATCAATTTGTGGGTGGAAATAAGTGCTGAAATTTAACTTAGTATTTAATCCTTTAAACAGTGTTGTCCAAAAGTTATCGGTGAACTTAGAGTCTTGGTCTGAAATAATTACCTTTGGAATTCCATGCAAGCGAAAAATTTGCTTCATGAAAATATTTGCAATGTTAGAAGCCTTGAAAGTAGTTTTAACAGGAATAAAATGAGCAGCTTTGCTAAGTTTATCAACAACAACCATAATTGAGTCATTCTGCTTTTGATTTTTAGGCAAGTCTGTAATAAAGTCAATGCTTATAATTTCCCATTTCCATTCTGGAATTGGTAAGGGCTACAATAGCCTAGCTAGATGTTGATGTTCAGCTTTAATAGTCTAACAGTCAAAGCATCTAGCTATATATTCAGCAACTTCACTCTTCATGTTGGGCCAAAAGTACTCATTTCTTAACATAGTTATCATTTTCTGATAACCAGGATGCCCTGAATAAGGACTCTTGTGAACTTCATCTAAAATCAACAAC
The DNA here is from genome assembly GCA_027924585.1 of Larix kaempferi. NCBI lineage: Eukaryota > Viridiplantae > Streptophyta > Pinopsida > Pinales > Pinaceae > Larix > Larix kaempferi. The sequence continues at coordinate 925,507 of BSBM01000895.1, forward strand.
TTAACCTTCGAAAAATTAGGCACATAAATTCTGTTTTTGTAAGTTAAGAAGACTTTTTCATTAATACTGTAATCTGTTATAACATTTTCAGATGAATTTTCAGCCACTTTATCATGTAATTTTTGGTAATTTTCGTCTTGCTTAATTCCTTCTTCGATCTAATTTTCCAGATCAGTTTTAAAAGTACTGATTGCTACCACAAAACTCAATCTAGCATTTCTGCTCAATGCATTAGCAACCTTATTTTCCTTTTCATTAATGTGATGGATCTCAAAATCGTACTCGCTAAGGTAAGCTAACCACCTAGCTTGCCTTGCATCAAGATTTGTTTGATCCAATAGATACTTTAAGCCCTTATTATCAGTCATTAAAATGAATTTCCTTCCGATCAAGTGATGGCGCCACATTTTTAAAGCGTGTATCATGGCTTCCAACTCAAGATCATAAGTAGCATAATTCTTTTCATGTATTTTTAACTTCCTTGACTCAAAAGCAATTGCATGACCTTCTTGACTTAAGACCCCTCCAAGTCCTTCATTGCATGCATCTGTGCATATGACGAAATCCTTATTAGGATTTGCAATTTTTAAGATGGGTGCAGTGGTTAACAATTCTTTTAACGTATTAAAACTGTCTTGACACTTTTGATCCCATAGGAGTTTCTTCCCTTTCTTCTGCAAAGAAGTGATGGGGTTAGAAATTCTAGAGAACCCTTCAATAAACTTTCTATAATAACCCGTTATTCCCATGAATGACTGTACATCAGTTACATCTTTTGGGACAGGCCATTCATTAATTGCTTTAATTTTATTAGGATCAACAGAAATACCATCTTTAGAATTTATATGACCCAAATACTGAATTTTATCTTTATAGAAATCACACTTACTGAACTTAGCGTAAAGCTGATGATCTCTAAGTACTTGTAAAATGATTTTTAAATGTTCGTCATGCTCTTCTTTAGTTTTTGAGTAAACCAGGATATCATCAATGAATACTACTACAAACTTATCCAAATATTTATGCAGAACGTTGTTCATTAAACACATGAACACTACCGGTGCATTGGTTAGCCAAAATGGCATAACTACGAACTTGTAGTGTCCATACTGCGTTTTGAATGCGGTTTTGAATATGTCTTCGTCTTTTATCCGAACTTGATGATAACCCGACCTTAGATCAATTTTAGTGAATATCTCTGCTTTGCGTACTTGATCAAATAGATCATCAATGTGGGGTAAGGGATACCGGTTCTTAATTGTCATTTTATTAAGCTAACGATAGTCAATGCACAAACGCATGGTACCGTCCTTCTTTTTAACAAATATTATTGGTGCTCCCCAAGGGGACACACTGGGCCTTATGTAGTTTTTATCTATTAATTCTTTCAGCTGAGACTTTAACTCATTTAACTCCAGAATATTCATCCTATAGGGGGCCTTTGAGTTTGGTACCGCACCGGGTACTAACTCAATGGTGAAATCAAGTTCTCTTTTCGGAGGTAATTCTGGAATTTCTTCCGGGAATACATCAGAAAAGTCCCTAAGGATGGGAATATCCTCTAGTTTTAACTTGTCTTCTTTAGATGTACATTCATCATTAACAACATTAACAGCAAACAATTTACAACCTTTTCTAGCAACTCTCTTCACTTGTAAGGCATAAATCTGCCTTACTGAAATCTGCCTATGAATTCCTTTTACTATTTTTGAATTACCTTCAGTATTTATACAAGTAAAATATTTATCATAACAATTCAATATAACTCTATGATGTTCAAGCCAATCCATGCCTATCAACAAATCATATGATCCTAAGGGTAAAACATTCAGATTAACTTGCGTTTTCAGCTGATTTAAAAATACCTCACAATTCTTGACAAAATCTGTAACCTTCCTTTTCGTTACTGTTGCAAGCTGAACTAGCCATGCATTATCAAATTTCTCTATTTTTAGCTTGCAACGATTTACTAAAGTAGGTGAAATATAACTTAGATTTTCACCTGGATCTATTAAAATAGAAATAGACTCGTTTTGTATCATACCTTCAATTTCAACCATGGATGTTTGATGGTCTGCTTGACGGTTCTCCAATGCTGCATTTATCCTAGGCATTTCTCTTGCGATATCTCCAACTATAGGTTCTGCTTGCATAGTATGTATGTTGTTGGTTGTCCTCTTGTTGCGTGGGCAATCTGCTCTCTTGTTTGGTTTGCCACATTCATAGCACTTTATGGGTCCTTTCTATTCAGCATACCTGTTGTTATTGTTATTATTATAGCTGTGATTATTATTATTAGGTACATTTCTTGTGTTCGGGTACACAGGGTACTACTGAAAGACCGAACACCAAGAGCAACCACTTCACACAAATAGATCACAGATCAACACACCGATGTTTTGACGTGGTTTAAACCCTCTTGAGGGAAACACTCCATGGCCTCGGCCAAATAGCTTCTACGGAACAATTTATTATGCAAAGAAAGAAAGTTACAAATGAGCTTCTCATAATCGATCAACTAAACAATGCCCATCCATGCTCTTTAAATAGAGATCATGGACCAATCGGGAGTTAAGCCACGGATCAAGGTTAGGTTTGATCTAAGAGAAGTTGAGCCGTCGGATCACTCTATGTAGAGAACATATCGTGACCATCGGATTAAGTGTTTACAAATGCATACTAATGCATACTAAAGAAACACACTATCCCTAACGGATATATTACACAAGTTGATCTTAACTAACTCCTAAGTGTCTAAATATCCTAACATCCCCCCTTAAGAACAACTTGGGATAGGATTGAAGGATTTACAAAAGTGACATTATTAGGAGAAGGAAGGAGGCATTAGAGCCTATCCCCCCTTAATGACAAGTTCCTGAACTCCTAACATAGATCGAAGTTTAGAAAACTTCGTTTCTGTAAGAGACTTGGTGAAGATGTCTGCAACTTGATCATCTGTAGGGCAAAAGAGCACTTCAAGAACACGATCATGAACAAGATTTCTGATGAAGTGCATATGTAGCTCAATGTGTTTGCTGCATTGATGTAGAACTGGATCTTTGGCAAGCTTGATGGCACTTTGATTGTCACACCAAAGTGGAGTAGGCTACTGCTGCTCGTATCCAAACTCTGAAAGGATCTGTCGAAGCCATAAAGCTTCCTGACTGGCATTAACTGCTACTCGATATTCTGCCTCTGCTGAAGAAAGAGCAAGAGCTTGTTATTTCTTACAAGCCCAAGTAATAGGTCCAGATCCCAGACTAAAAACATAACCTACAGTAGAATTTCGATCATCAGGATCGCCGGCCCAATCTGAATCAGTGAAACCAACCAACAAAGGTTTCCCCCCTGTACTGTAATGAATCCCAAACTGAACTGTACCTTGAATATATCGAACTATTCTTTTAGCTGTTTTCCAGTGACTTTCATGAGGTGTTTGCATATAACGGGCAACACGACCAACGGCAAAGGAAAGGTCAGGATGGGAATGAGTCAAGTATAAGAGACTACCAACAAGCTGACGATACAAGGTGGCATCGACTTCAGGTGAAGTACAAGTGGCAGAAAGTTTGACTCCAGATTGGAAGGGATAAGGGGCTGGTGTACAATCTTCCATGTGAAAGCAACGAAGAAGGTCACAAACATACTTAGACTGATAAAGAAAGATCCCTTCTTTGGTTTTCAGGACTTGGAGACCAAGAAAATAATGCAAATGTCCTAAGTCTGACATTTCAAAATTTTGTTTAAGACTGGATTTCATATGGGTTATAAGCTTAGGGTCACTACCAGTAAGAATAACGTCATCAACATATAGAACAAGTATGATGAGATGGTTTCCTACTTTCTTGGTATAGACATTGGGGTCAAAATGGCATCTAGAAAAACCAGTGTCAAGGAGAAAGTTATCCATTTTGGCATACCAAACTCTAGGAGCTTGCTTAAGGCCATATAAGGATTTCTTAAGGCAGTAGACAAGGCTAGAGTTATTCTGAACATAGCCAGGAGGTTGTTCCATGTAAATTTCCTCCTGTAAATCACCATGTAAGAAGGCAGACTTGACATCCATTTGATGGACTTCCCAGTTGTGTAAGGATGCAAGGGAAAGAACAAGGCGGATGGAGTTCATTTTTGCGACGGGAGCAAAGGTTTCATTATAGTCAATCCCTTCAACTTGGGAAAAACCTTTGGCAACTAACCTTTCCTTAAGTCTTTCAACACTTCCATCTGATGCATACTTAGTTCTGTAGACCCATTTACATCTGACAAGTTTTCTTCCTTTTGGAAGAGGTACAAGATCCCAAGTATCGTTCGCCATTAAGGAACGATATTCTTCATCCATGGCTGCATCCCAATCTGGATTCCCTGAAGCTTCTGCAAAAGTTTCTGGATCATGATTCTCGGAAATTTGAGCCAAAAGAGAAGAGGCTCGCTGAAACTGAGAACGTGTTCGACGTTGATCTCTAGGATCATCGGCAAGATCACCAGCTGCTTCACATGTTGAACGGACCCATCGAGGAAGCACTTGTGCTGGTGCAACTGAAGGAACATGAGCAGGCGGAGGTGGATTTTCATCCTCACTGCCATCATCAGAAATTGGAGTTGGAAACCTGTCAAGGAAGTTGGAAGAAGAAGAAGAAGAAGGCACAAACGTTGAATCAGGCTCACAGGCCAAAGATGGCACAATCGCCGAGTTAGGCTCGCAGGCCAAGAGATTTTCATCAAATTTAATATGTCTTCTAATGATTATATCATGAGAATGTGGTTGAACAAGTCTATAACCTTTTACATCTTCAGAATATCCAACAAATATGCACTTTTCACTTTTAGGCTGCAATGCTTTCCGTTTTTCATCCGGAATGTGAGCCCATGCTTCACTACCAAACACACGGAAGTGACTTACATCAGGTTTAATTTTACTCCATTCTTCTTCCGGTGTTATACCTTGTAATGCTTTAGTGGGGGTGCGATTAACTATGTAATTTGCACAATTAATGGCTTCAGCCCATAATTGAAGACTTAGTCCCTTAGATTGGATCATACAATTAGCCATTTCTTTTAAAGTGCAGTTCTTCCGCTCAGGTACACCATTTTGTTGTGGTGTATATGGAACAGTGTGCTATTGTTGGATGCCTTGTTTAGTGCAGGAAGTAGTGAACTTATTGTTAACATATTCTCCTCTTTTGTCAGATCTTAACTTAATAATTTGATGACCAGATTGTTTTTCCACAAGGGTCTTGTAGGCCAAAAACATGTTAAATACTTCACTCTTAAGTTTTAGGAAATAAACCCAAGTGCGTCTGGTGTAATCATCAATGAAAGTTAAGAAATATTTGAAACCAGAAAAGGAAGCAGATGGAAGAGGACCACACAAGTCACTATGCACAAGCTCCAAGGGAACCGAGGCATGCCAAGAGGCACGTTTGTCAAAATTGTCTCGATGATGTTTTTCGAGTACACAACCGGAGCAAACACCATCCCTGCAAGATACCATCGGAAGACCTGTCACCATATTTTCTTTACATAGTTGTTGCAATGAGCGATAATTTAAGTGACCAAATCGCTCATGCCAAAGTTTGCTCAAGTTATCACTATGAGCAACAAAAACTGAAGGGAAAGGTGATGACCCAAAGTTGTTAAACTTGTACAACCTGGTAATATCATAAACAATTTCGGTAGCTAGGACCTATTGAGGATCTTTAAAATCCTTGATTACAACTTGGTGAGGTGTAAAGGTCACAGTTTTACCTTCACTAGAATGAGTGATCTGATAGACTGATAACAAATTGCATGAAATTCTTGGAACACATAGTACATCACTAAAATGACCATTATCTACTGGAACTGTTCCAGCTCCTACAACACTTAGAGATCTATCATCACCAACAAATATTTGTTTGGTGTTACATTCATGCATAGTAGAAAAGATGGCTTGATCCTTAGCCATATGATAAGATGCTCCAAAATCAATGAGCCATTCATTTGAAGTAGAAGAAGAATATACATTATAAGAATAACCAAAAGCACAAAGTGCATATCGATGAGAGGCAGATTCTGAAGGCGAATCTAGGCTGATGTGGTGCTTCTTCATTGTTGCTTCCAAGGTTGCCATCTTCTTGAAACACTTAGATTCATCATGATTATCTTTCCCGCAATAGTTGCAATGACACTTAGTCTTCTTGCCTTTTGGCTTGGATCCTTTGTCATTTTTTAAAGAAGGATCTGCCTGAGAGGGTTTTGGACCCTTGTTTGACTTATTATTGCGAAAATTTTGTTTCTTGGGAGGCTTGGACTTTTCTTTCTGTTGGGACAATAAGGCTTTCCTAGATGTATCTGCATTGTTGATTATTCCAAGATGAATGAGTTTATCTTGTTCTCTAATCAAGGAATCGCAAAAGGATTCAAGACTAGGCTCTTGATAGCTAGTTGCATTCAAGGATGCTTTCATGGAGTAAAATGTAGATACAAAAACAGAATATGCAGGTCCAAGTTTGGAAAGAATATGATAAATGCATTGTTTGTCTTCCCTCTCAATCTTACATTCTGCGCATAAGAGTTTAAGAGTTTTGTACTTATATAAATAATCTTGAATGCATGAAAAGTCACTTGGATTTAAAGAAATCAACTCATTTTCGAGTTGGTGACCTCGAATTTCATTGTGTTTACCAAACACTGATTCCAACTTGTCCCAAGCAGCATTAGGTTCATCAATTTCAGATATGTGGAATCGCAAATCAGTAGAGATTGACATCCCAATCAATCCACGAGCTTCATCACATCTATTTTTCCATTTTATTTTCTTATCATCATCAGTGGGTTCTTTTTCTTTCCCTGAGGTAATTCTGAAAAGTTACCTACTTCGTAGAACATCCTCCATACGAGATTTCCATGAGAAATAGTTGGAACTGTTAAGTAGAATATCACAAGGGGTGGCCATATTTGTAAATTAATGGCTGTAAAAGCAGAAACCAATAGTCTGGATGTGAAGAGCTCAAAAAAATAGCGGTTTAAAAAAAAATGGCACTGAAAACTGACTCTGTATGATGAAGTTATGCTTGAACAAAGAAACTGTTGAAGATGTCCCCAAGAGTGACATGGCAGCTAGAGAATGTCTAGCAAAAAAAGGAACCCCCCTCTTCCCAAGATGAACCTTTTGACAAGCACTTTATAGGAAAGTTGCTTTAAGTGAACCACTTTTATAAAATAAGTGATTTCACTTTTACAATGATATTACTTTTAAATAGTGCAACAATAAAAAAAACTTAAGTGACTCATTTGTATTTTTTATTTTTATTATTTAAGTGCGATGCACTTTTACAATAAAGTAACTTGAAAATAGAATTGCATGCACTTTTTCTTTTAAAAGTAACTTCCTAAGACTTGAACTCAAGACCTATTAGGGAATAAAGCAACTTTGAACCAAGTGAGCTAGATTAAAAGGTATGTAAAATATGGGAATGAGGAATGGGGTTTATTTTTTTTATTTTTTATTTTTTGTTTTTACTCTTCTTGCTCACTTTGCGTGCTTGCACTTTTTCCTGCAAAACACACCACAAATCGAAACAATTTTTTTTTTTCCACAATTGTGGAGTTAGATCTCGTTAGCTTGCCCGGAAAGTCTACGTTTTCTCTCTGTTTCTGATTTGCCGAGATCACGCAAGGTGCATGGCAAAGAGCATACGCAGCTGAGAAAAACCCTTTCCCTTTCTGTTTCTGATTTGCCGAGATCGCTCAAGGTGCACGGAAAAGAGCATACGCAGACGGGAAAGCAACAATCCGAACCCAAAAAAAATCTATGAGTAAAAAATGATAAAATATGAGATTTTTTCTTTTAAAGCAGAAAATTAAAAAAATGCGTCACTGTAACATTATACCTTCAGATCTGATGAAATATGCGTTTCTGGAGCAACTGGGAACCATTTTCGATCAAATGAAACAATGCTCCGGACGCAATGGAACACCTCCCACAGCTCAGAAATGCATAGAAATACCAGAACTAGAAACCTTTTCGAGTTTCGGCAATAGCAGTTCAAGATCTAGATCATAACCAGAAGCGGCACTTCATAAAAGCTCTGATACCATGTTCAGGTACATAGGGTACTACCAAAGGACCGAACACCAAGAGAAACCACTTCACACAAATAGATCACAGATCAACACACCGATGTTTTGACATGGTTTAAACCCTCTTGAGGGAAACACTGCACGGCCCCGGCCAAATAGCTTCTACGGGACAATTTATTATGCAAAGAAAGAAAGTTACAAATGATCTTATCATAATCGATCAACTAAACAATGACCCTCCATGCTCTTTAAATAGAGATCATGGACCAATCGGGTGTTAAGCCATGGATCAAGGTTAGGTTTGATCTAAGAGAAGTTGAGCCATCGGATCACTCTATGTCGGGAACATATCGTGACCATCGGATTAAGTATTTACAAATGCATACTAATGCATACTAAAGAAACACACTATACCGAACGGATATATTACACAAGTTGATCTTAACTAACTCCTAAGTGTCTAAATATCCTAACATCTTGCAGCAATAGAGTTCTGAGATGTATTATTCCGATAATTATTAGGAAAATTTCTGTTATTAAAATTTTTCTTAAAATCTCCAGCATTTTGATTAAAATTCTTCTTTTTATAGTCATACTGATTAATCTTACTGTTCTTCCAGCCAGTTGTTCCTTCTCTTTTTCTGTTTTGGTCAAAACAAAAATTTGCCTTCCTCATGGCCTCTTCCAAAGTGGAAGGATTATCACACTCAATACGATCTTTTATATTAAAAGGTAAACAACTGAGAAACCTTTGCACTTTAGGCTTTTCCTCAACCATGTAGGGTACGTACCTTAGCAAGCTAAGGAACTTCCTGCACAGTTCTTTCATGTTCATTGTACCCAACTTTAAATCATAAAACTCCTTCAATTTATCCTCAAAGTACTGTTCCGACAAAAACTTCTTTTTAAACAAACTTTTAAACATAGTCCAAGTTACTTCTTTTTCTTTTATGCTCTTGAATCTTTTAAGATCGTGCCACCAGATATCTTCCTTCTCGGTCAGATTGTAAATAGCCATCTTGGCTTTTAGTTGAGAAGAATAGTCATAAATATTAAAGTACTTTTTCATTCCAGACAACCAAGCTTCTGCCGTCTCACCCTTCTCACTTTCGCCATTAAAAGTAGGTGGTTTAATATTTTTAAATTTCTCAGTAATCTGTTCATGATGCTTATGTTTCCTTTTTTTAGAGCAGCATTCACTGTTACTGCTGTCATAATTTATGTCTTCATTACCTGAATCAAATTTAGAGGATGAGTAACTGTTCCTTTTATCATTTCTTATTTTCTTATGCTTATGTTGATGGGACATTATTTCAGAATCAGCCCTTAATTCTGATTTTTTGCCTCTTTCATCACTATGACAGTTTCCTTTTAAATTCCGTTGTGACTCTTCTTGTGCCTTTAGGATCCGTTCATTTTCTTCTTTAACAGATTTTAAATTCTGTACAGTGTGTAAAATTTCAGAAGACTGGTTGTTTAACTCAACATAAATTCCTTCAGTGTTATTATGATTAATACGTTTATTACAAGGAGATCTGTCCTCTGCTGATTCCTCTGGTATTTCCATACCTGCAATTAAAGGTCAATCTATTCTGTGCAAAAATAAAATAAAATTACAAAAGTTAGTAACATAAAATTTCTAATTTATTTTTTTGTTTGCATGCATGAGCATCATTCAGGCCTAGAGTTTGAACTTGCACTCTGATACCACATGTAACATCTTGGAAAAATCACAAAAATTTTAAAAAAATTCTATGTGACATTTATTGCTTATCAACTGTATGCAGAAATAGAACGATGCATGAAATGTTATCTTACTGTACTAATTGTCATGCTGGTTATTTATGTAATAAATTTTGACTAACAACTTTCAGCTTAAGTCTTGATGTTATCCATATTTAGTTGTGCTGCTACACATCTCTACTGTTGTTGTTTATGTATGAAGAAACATCCGTTTGACTAATGTACTTTTATTTGATTGATGAAGGGGTCCTACGGACGCCCTGAGGCTTACTTAGCATTCATGCTAAAGCATGTGAATTCGTACTTGTGACAGATTTACAGGTAAGAGGTTAAAGTTGTGATAAGTATTCAACAGTTTATCAAAGAAGATCTATATTGTTCGTATCGCAGTGTTGTACCCAGATTTATTTTGGTTTCCGTTCATGTTGTCTGTATGTAAAATCCTACCTTCTACCTCCATGGCAAATCGTGGAAATTCCATGTACAACTATTTGTTAACTTGTTTAGGGTCTAGATCCTACGATGATGGTGTTGGTCTGAATTATTTCTCTTACACAATACATTATAATGTATGTATGTGTATGTCTAGAATCCGTTCACAATGTATAACTCTATGGTATGTTTAAAAGTGTTTATAGGATTGTTATCGAACCCTTGCAAATAGAGTTTGTTTCCATTTTAACAACTATCACATTTATGTAATGTGAGTTGTGTGCATCGTGATATCCTATGTGGCATTTATGCGATACTATATGCACATTATGATTTCTATTTTATACTACACCCTTTGAATCTTATTGAATATTATGCAAATGATATGAATTACATGCAAATTATAATATCTATGTGCAAACAATATGAATTATGTGCATTATGTAGTTGTGTGACAATATGAACACGATGTGGTACTATATTACCTATTAGATAATATGCAATATGTAATATTATGCGATTGTGCTACTATGCAACATAGTTTACTATATAAACCCTTCGCATTATCTACCTAACCTTAAGCAATCGTGTTATAACAAGTGGTATACCATGACTATACCATATGCGAATTCCAAAGTAATAAGTGATATGATTTGAACATTGATGTCACAAGTTGGCAAGTGTAACCATATGTTATGCATTGAATGCTTACAGCTACTATGGATAGTGGAAATCCATTGTGGGTGGTTTATTATGCTTGGTTCACGTGAATGTATCTTGGTGTAACAACAGAGTGCTGAGTTGTAACTTGTTGAAGATTTTAACGTTGATGATCTGGCTCCATCATGGCTGTAGTAGTGATGGCTCAATAAATGTGATAACCGGTTAGTGATTTCGTAAATCTCACCAAAGATCTACACCATTGATCTTGGCAGGGATTTCAATGCTGTGGTTAAACCCTACCTTGCTGTATTTGATGAGTTTATTGTGTTTGTTGTCATTTAGTAGTGGTAGCTCTTCGTGGCTGATAGGATGAGGGTTTGTAGTCTTAATGTTTTGTCCTGTGGAGGTGTTGTTCCTGAGTCTTGAACTCGTAACCTCTGAAGCTTATAGAGCCGAGCTCTCTTCTGTTCTTATATGGTGGTGAAAGTCTCATTTGACAGTCTTAGATTTTTGTATTTGTATGGTTTGATACCCCAACATGTTGAGGGATTGTTTCTTTTTAATATTGGGTTTGAAAAGAATGGCCCAAGGCCTCGCCATCGTTGCTATCCTTCCTGGCACTGTGCTACTGTGTTAAAATAGTGGATGGTTTTGTGTTGGCTTTGTCTATACCAGCAAATGGCGAAGTAGGGTTTCCATTGCAGTTGACAAGTCTCGGCATTCACTGTTGTTACAGCTATCATTTGAAAGGTAATGTGTTTCCATTTCCTTTATTGTAATGTACATACGATAGTACTAACAGTTATTCAATCTCAATACTCTAATCTTTCCTTCTTGGATACTGTTTTAACCACGTCATTATGTTCTTCCAGGTACATTGTGCAATGGCTCCTCAAATCTGTGCGTTGAAGCTTGAAGGTTTGTAAACTTTTTTCAAAGGAGTGGGGAGAAATGATACCTCGACCCATAGGGCAAAAGCCATACTGAAAGTAAAATGTAATTTCTGTTGGTTAAGTTTTGAGCTCTGTCAAGTTGAAAATCTAAAAGGAATGTTTATAATTTTCAGTTGCATTCGTCCTGGTTTTTATTGTTTTGGGCTTGACCCATGAATATTTCCTGTAGCTCGTCGACGATGTGAAAATGTAATATGTTTTGGCAAACCTCTGTGTTTATCTTGATTATAAATTGATGGATGAATGTTTTGTGAAACAATAATACAACTGTTTGTTTTTATAGGAACAATGGATAGGTGAAAATATTGATGAGGCTTACGGCCTGTAAGCACTTCATTTATTTATAACAATGTTGATGTGTCTTAAAGAATAGGAAAGTATTCCCAGAACTAAGGTTTAGCCTTTGTTTGGAATGTAAAGCTTAATAATGCTCTTAGTTGAGGTCTCGGCATAAACCTATGTTCACTATTTTGTTTGGAAATCTCCTACAGACATTTTGATAACTCAATCTTAACTAATCGATCTACAGGCATGTTTATGGTGTAAATGTTTGGTTCTTGTCTTTGATCTTGTTATGATAATGGAAATCAAGCTTGCCTGTCTTGATACTTCTGTTTGAAATGGTTTGTCTATTGTTAATAGAAATGAGCACCAGAATGTTGCCCAAACCGATCTGTAGAAACAATTTATAGTTTAACTAAAGGTATTAATGAAAGAGCTTAAGGTGTGACTTAAAACATATAACTAGTTAAAATGTTAACTCTGTACTGAGAGTGGATAGTAAGTTCTACAGATATAACTCAGTTATGTTTTAAATGTAAGGGTTCCACAACTTAGATGAAATCATGAAACTAGATGAGTACAGGGGTTTGGTTATGTAAGGAAAATTTGACTATCTGTTCTGAGATAATTAAATGTAAGTACAACGTTAAGAATAGATGACTTGTACATGAATAATTTATTCATGTGCATTATTTCTAAAGAAAATGCTATTCATGTGCTATATGTTTGAATCTACTCTCTATTGTATGAAAATAGAAAATACTTCATATGAACTTCATAAATGAAAGCTATTTACTTCTAAACAATCTGGTATTTATAAGATATAGAAAATCATTACTGTATATTCTGGAAGTAAATGTCTGTGCAGAAATAGTAAGGAAATGAAAACACTGATACATATAAACATAGATATTCTTCAACAGTGAATAGTAACTTGGGAAAATAATGCAACATTTTTATCTCATCCATCTCATGGCTATTTTTCTATCATACTCATCTATTTTAATCTATCTCTGTACTAGAGTACGATGCTGTTCCTTTTTGCACGGGGAAAAATGCAGAGATCATTTATTTCATTCATAATTTCTATTCATGCTGAAAACTTGAATCAGAAACTAAAGTACAGGTATATAAATTAGATCTAGTTCTGTAAATTAAATATTTGTAATTAAACAGGATTTACTAGCAGATAAGAGAACTTTAAAATATACAGAAATAGATAAGACAATAGAACCTGTAAAAGATGACAGGGCTGACAAACACCTAAGGAGGCCTATTCCTCCCAACCTGCTTCAGAAGAAGTAGCTCAATACTTGACTTCTAATGAACCCCTGAGCCTGATTACTGATCCAGTAAGTGGGTGGAATCTGTGTAGAAGCAATGCACTCAAAAATACATTCTCCACTCGGTATCAACCTCCTGAAATAAAATGCCTTCTCCACTCAGCATCAACCTCCTGAACTCAATAAGAGTTTGGCAGAATCACAACATGATCAACAACATAGCATATCCCCTCATCAAATCTCTTGGGTACAAACACAGCAAAACGCCAAGGTAAATTTCCTCGCCAGGAAAAGTGATGAACCTCAGTTCATATTTGATGGCTATTATATAGACTGCCTAGGTATTTTAGTGGTCAGTTTGGAATAAATGAGCCTCAATCTCCAGTCCCATCTTTCAGAGCACTATGACCACATTTCAAGGGATTTGTACCATACCAACATCTAGTTAGTTGCATCATGATGCTGCCACTTGTCCATTGCCTTCTACTCCATATTGCATTCCACCTAGTGGATCAGTAACCACTCTTTCAACAGTCCTCTTAGGTGTTTGTATCCTATTTTATTTATTAAATAATAATATATTGTGCAAATTACAGTCATCCTTGGACACCTATCCAACATAAACTTTACAATAAAAGTTATCATAATGGTTCTTAACACAAAATGTTTTCCAGCTTAAAGGGTATGTTACACTCATAGACTTAGTATATAAGTACGTGTTGAGGCCAATGAAGTCATCCACAAGTTATTTGTATTGAGCTTGCTCAAAGGAGGTTGCCCCCTCAAAGTGGCCCGCGATCAATAAATCTCCTTTGTGTTCTGTTATTTCTGATATATCGTGCATTTTCATTAATTAATTGCTGGAGGTTCCTCACATCTGGTATCATAGCACTTTCTTGGGCTCGTTTGGTGGAATTTCTGCCAATTCTTTTTTTCTTGCATCTGTATTTGTTCCTTTCAATTGTAGGTTTGGATCCAGGAATAATCCTTATCTGCTTAACTACGGGAAGTACTTGGGCATAGTCCTAAAACGCATTGTGAGGAGTACCACAGGAACCCCGAAGTAGCCGGCCCATTGAGAGGACCTGCCAGCAAAAAGGACAACGACCCCTACCTGATTGACTAGTTCCCACCCATGAGGTAAACTAAGAGTTGTCGTTTGTGGCAAAGCGGTTATCATTTTTACCTGAGCCATGGAGTGAGGGGTACTGCCCCAATACGCAAGTTGTTAGACAACATTGGTGGTCGAGTGAATCCACTGAACCTTTAGGAAGCTGTGCATAACTGAGACCTGGGGTCCATATCTATTGCCAGAAGATAAATCGCAGATTACATCTGTCCAGAGTTGTTGCAGATCAATTCTGAGCCGTTTCAGATCCATTCCAAAAAAAGAAATAATGAAAAATCTGTTTTTTCACCATATCTTCTTTGCTTGAACTCTGTTTCCCTCGAAAATTCACTGACACCCTTGCAATCCCATTATTCATATTCCATTCCTGAGGACCCCATCCCAAATTCCACTTCTCGAAGCCAGAAATCCCATATCTATCTATTTTTAGGGTTTGCCATAACTTCTTCGATTTTCACCCAATCGCCTTCAAATTTTTCCACAGTGTTCCTTTCCTATTTATGCTTCTTTGTCCCTCTTTGACCAATTTTTCCATTCTTTCACCCCGCTTCTTAAATCCCCATTTTTTGCTTCCCTGTCCATCAGAAAGTGTCAAAACCCTAGTCAAACCCCAATTACCCATCATAGTTTTTCCCAAATCCAAATTTTCCTTTCCTAAAGAATTTTTTTGTTGTTTTTCTACCCATTCACAAAAAAACAAAACTCTTGGTTATGGTTGTTGGCCACGTAGGAGCAAAAATCATGGAGGAAGAACTTGAAACCTTAAAAATGAAACTCCAAGATCTGGACGGAAAATTTCTCAACCTCCATCTTCAGCATTCGACCATGAACAATAAACAATAGCCAGAATCTTCTACAGACACTAGGTTCTCTTCTTCCAACAGTTTTCATGGGCCAAAGTTTGATTTTCCTCGCTTCAATGGTAATGATCTGACTGGAAGAATATACCAGGCAGAACAATATTTCAGTCTGCATAGTATTTTTGATGTCAACAAAGTTCCACTTGCATCGTTTCATTTGTAACATGAAGCCGTTCAATGGTACCGTTGGTACATCAAGGCTCATGATGAGCCAAAATGGACAGATTTTTTCCAACCCCTTTAGCAACGATTTGGCCTTAGTGCTTTTGATGATTTCACAGGAGCACTCACTAAACTTCGCCAAATTGGCACTGTGAGAGAGTATC
This sequence comes from Larix kaempferi, assembly GCA_027924585.1. NCBI lineage: Eukaryota > Viridiplantae > Streptophyta > Pinopsida > Pinales > Pinaceae > Larix > Larix kaempferi. The sequence continues at coordinate 941,239 of BSBM01000895.1, forward strand.
AAACAGAATTTGAGAAACTGATCAATCACACATAAGGATTGTTTGATGAATTCTACATGATTTGTTTTATCAGTGGTCTCAAGGATGCAATCTGATTAGATGTTAAAATGGTATGTCCCAACACAATGATGGAAGTCCTAGTGTTGGCTAAGTTGGCGGAGGACAAGATCATAGCCCAACAACGCTCTGAATCCACTTTTGCTCCATTCAGAAATATGGTTTCCCAACGACTTCCCATCATGATAGCTCTTATCAAGCATTTTTCTGAAGCAAAGATGTGGGCACATAGAGAAAAAGGGATTGATTATAATTGTGATCAGAAATTCACTCGGGGACATAGATGTGTTGATCAAAAGCCCTATCTATTGGATGTGGATTCTCAGCCTGTCTTTCAACTTGGTGAAGAACCTCCAGATACAATATATGATCTAGTCGAAATTCAGTAGCCGTCTGTTGACCCTCCATCTCAGGACGACCACCCAGAGATATCTCTCCATTATTTAGCCAGAGTCACCACCCCACAAACAATGCGGGTCAGGGATTACTTCAAGAAGCTCCCTCTTACAATACTCATTGATTCTAGTATCACTCACAACTCCATTGACCCTCGAATCACCAAACAAGAAGATTGTTTTGTCCATCCTTTCTCCAACTTTGAATTCATGATTGCCAATGGCGACACCTTACCTTGCAAGGGGAAGTGTTTCAATGTGCGTATCTCTATGGGATATTATAACATGCGCTCTAACATGTTTTCCTTGGCCTTAGGCGGATGTGATGTGGTTTTGGGCATTCAATGGTTACGCATAGTTTGCCCCATCTTATGGGATTTTGCTGAACTTTAGATGCAAGTTTTAGTCAATGGAAAAAAACACACATTGATGGGCTTACAACCAGGGTCTCTCTGCATCATCAGTTCACATCACATGGAAAAGATCCTTAAGAAGAATTCACATGGTGTCATTGCTCAACTCCATTCCATTCAGATGCACCCATCAACGGTCTCCACTACTCCTTTGGATGTACAACAAATTTTGGATAGATATGCAGGTGTCTTTGTGGAACCAGTGGGATTGCCACCTTCAAGAATCCTTTCCGGTAAGAATTTATCCGCCTCTACATATGAGAAGAAAATGATGTCTATTTTGCATGCAATACAGAAGTGGCGACCATACGGGTGAAAACGTGAAGGTGGGTAACACTTTCGTGAGAAACGAGTGGGAAATTGTCTTAGCGGAAGTTATTCGGCCGAATAATTTACATTATTCGGCCGAATAATTTACATTATTCGGCCGAATAATTTAAATTATTCGGCCGAATAATGAAAAGGTTATTCGGCCGAATAACCACGAACAGTTCTCCGTCCAGCCTAACGGAGATCCTTGAAATGTGTGCAAACAGTTACCGGATGGAAAATTTTTTTTGGCAATAGTTTATTCGGCCGAATAATTATTCGGCCGAAGAATTAATCGGCCGAACAATTACTCGGCCAAACAATTATTCGGCCGATTAATTGTTCGGCCGATTAATTGTTCGGCCGAATAATTATTCGGCCGATTAATTGTTCGGCCGAACTATTTTTCTGCATAAAAGCACAGCATCGGCTGCCATTTGGCATTCTTTGCTGTAAATTTGCTGGACCCCGCAGCGGGCCCGCATCGCCTCTGTCGCCACCTTGCCGCTATCCGACGACCCGCCTGCTGACGCTCCATGAACTGCTGCTACAGTTCGCCACCATCCTGTTTCCCCTACTGATGTTGCTGCCTGTCTTGTTGATGCCCGTCGGCTATACGGTTGATAGCTCGTCGCCTACGTTCGCCACCCTGCTGTGTGCCGACGACTCACCGATGCCCTGCTCTGTTGCTGCTCGTCGGCTTTACGGTAGATAGTTTTTCGGTTTGTTGGCTGGTTCATGCTCTTTCTTGTTGGGTGTAGCTCGTCGTCAGTTACGCTTTGGGTGGCAGGTTGCCCGTTTGTTTTGCTGCGTGGAGGTGGTTGCGGTTTTGTTTGCAGGCTTCAAATTGTCATTTAGGTGCATTTTTTTCTGAGTTATGTTGTTTTGATTCTGGCTGTGTATGTGATATGTTTAGTTGATGACTTTTTTTTCTGCTTGGTGAAGGAATAAGGTTCGTGGAGCGTTGGTGGAACGAATAATAGCGGTGTCGTTTGGATACAGGTATGTCGCATATTCTGCCCATTAGTTTGTGGCATTAGAAAAAAATTAAAAAAAATCTGTTATGGCTGTTAAAATTAGAAGTTTTAACTTTTTTATAATCAATGTTGATTTTAGAGATGATTTTATGTGCATGAACAGGGTCCATCTACTCTGCACATGAACTCTGTTCATGAGCAGAGTCCATGTACTCTGCACATGAACTCTGTTCATGAGCAGAGTCCATGTACTCTGCACATGAACTCTGTTCATGAGCAGAGTCCATGTACTCTGCACATGAACTCTGGTCATGAGCAGAGTCCATGGACTCTGGACATGAACTTTGTTCATGAGCAGAGTCCATGGACTCTTCTCATGACTCTGTTCATGAGCAGAGTCCATGGACTCTGCTCATGACTCTGTTCATTAGCAGAGTCCATGGACTCTGCTCATGACTCTGTTCATGAGCAGAGTTTATGGACTCTAACAGGTTAATGAACTGTTCATGAACTGTTCAGGTTATGCTCGTAAATAATATCCATAAGTTTATGTTAGGCATAGTCGTGCATGCCGTGCTAGGTATTAAACCTTAATAAGGTAGTATTAATAGTTTATTACAGGATAAGCTGTATTACGACCATGTTATATTTAATTAGCCTGATTCTAATCCTCGTTATTATGCCTCGTTATTATGCTTGTAATTTAATTATTAATACCGAAGCACGTCTATATTACCTGGAAAGCTAATCAGGTTAAAAGTAATGCTCTTTACTGTGCCTGGTTTAATCCGAGTAAGCTTATTTCTGGTTAATAAGAGCCTATAATATTTTAATTAATGTGGCAGGAAATTGTAATTGACTAATCACTTCACCATTAACACTGTATAATGAACACAGTCCATGGACTCTATAATAGATATATTTACCCTAAGCATAGCTAGGTCCACTATTTTACAAATTAATAGAGTTGTTTTGCTTAAATGTTTTATGTATTTAATGTTCAATTTGGTGTATAAATAGAAACATGTTTTATTTGCCGAGAGATAATATAATGGGGTAGAGCAGAGTTCATGAACTCTGCTCATGAACTCTGTTCATGAGCAGAGTTCATGAATTCTGCTCATGAACAGAATTCTGCTCATGAATAGAACTTTGCTCATGAACAGAACTCTGCTCATGTTATGGTCTTTTTTATATATAAAAATGGTAAGATATTTTTTATATCAAACAACATAACGTGTATTTGTCTTATTCTTATGGAATGCAACGCCATGGCTTCTTTATATAAATGGATATTTAAACCCTAAACTTGAATGAGTATCATATTAAATTTCCCTTAAAAGTTTGATGTTCTTAGGTATTTTTTTTATAAAAATGAAGCAATGTTTGTTTATTGAGATGTAGAACAAAAACATAAGTGATCAGTGAAAAATTTGGAAGATTATTGTGTACTATTACAATTAAATGATTATAAGATGATTATTGATGTTATGTTTATGGTGCAATAGTGTTCTTAGAGCTAGAAGAGGAACTTACGAAAGAAAATAATTATAATATTTTAGGTGGCTCTACATTTTGTATGCAGATTTTTAAGAGATATGCTTTTAAGTTTGTAGAATGAACATGTACAATTTCAATGTGTGGAAGTTGTTTTATCATAAATATAAATTAGAAATCTCTTAATAAGTGGATATATATGTTATACTATTTTAGCCAGCTCTACATTTTGTATGCAGGTCCTTAATAGATATGTTTTTAAGTTTGTAGAGTTAACATTTACAACTTTAGTGTGTGTAAATTGTATTATTATAAATACGAGCTAGAATTCTCTTAATAAGAATATATATATATATGTTTAGTGAGATGTTTGTTCATTGACATATATAATTCAACCATATTTGTTGGATTAAAAGTTATTAAGGTTATTATACTACTTCAATTAATCATGTTATGACTTATATTTGATAATGAAATGATTATTAGATATATCTTTATGCTGCAATATTAGTGATGGTAAGGAATTTTAGGTAATTAATTAGAGTTAGGAGGGGGACTTACATTTTGTATTTTTTTATCAAATATTGGCTTGATGTTTGTAGAATAGTCATGTACAATTTCAATATGTTAATGTTTGTGTAAATTTAGAAGTTATATCAAATGGAAAGAGAGTCTTCGAGGGGAAAGCGTAGGAGGTCATCACAATCCTCAGGAATTGGTGTTCCAGTTGGTAGTCGAAGGTTGTCGAATTCACCGAGAGGTTCGAGTTTATTGCATGGGTCCCAGTCATTTGATCATCAACAAGTTCGAAGGGGTACACATGATTCTCCTTCATCTTCTGTGGGAGAGCGTCGATCTCAACCTTCTGTTGGTATGAACATTAATGTTTAATAAAGTATAAATTGTATTTTTTTGTGTTTTGAAGTTATGGACAAGGTTAATTCTTGACTATGGCTATATTTGAAGCAGAGCGACGTTCAGAAGATGTGCGTAATTCGATGGAGCAAGGGGGAGATCAAGATAGGATTGTAGATGATGGAATAGGTGTGGGTGGAGAGCAAGGTCCTAAAGATCCTCCTAGAGCTAGGACAACATATGTTCCACTAGATGAGGGGTGTACACCCATATCAACTTATCCATCTGATTTACCTGATGAGCTTCCATGGCAAGGTGTTGTGCAACAAACTATTCTTGAAAGTTGTAGATCCCATTATGACAGGTTAAACAATGATTTTTGTTCTTTGGATCTCCCTCTAGAGAGCCGACAAAGTCTAGAGATTGTTTTGGTGTCTTTGCAGAAATTCATTGATGCATATGAGGAACTTGGACCAACTACAAATAGTTTTGTTCATTTGATGCGGATGCGAAGGGACCAAGTTATGGGTCCAGATAAGTGGGAGGTTGTGAAGGAGAGAGTCACTAGAGAACAAGCCAATTCAATGTTCAATTTCAAAGAAGGCCTTAAGCGAAAAATGTTGAAAGTGCAATATTTCAAGCATCCTCAAATTGCACATTTAATATATGATCGATTTCTTGCAGCTTATGGTCGATTGCCTTGGAACGATGAGGTTCCTAATTATTTTGCTAGATTTTTTTATGCGAAGTTTTTTTTAGGTATGAAGCCTAACTATACTGATGTTCCCTCTGACTTTTATGGAGCTGGAAAGGGTAGAATATATAATCGAAAAGGTGCTCTCAGAGACCCTACCACTATACAACCTCCACCTGAGATACCTCGTCCACCAAGGGTTGTGGCTTTAAGATCAGAGATGGAGACAACATCTCAACTAGGGACAGTTGGAAGGGAATCGGTAGGTGATGGTTTAGCTTCAGCTCTTGCTGGAGTAGAAGTCGGTTTGGTGCGAGAGAGGGCTCGTGTTATTCTTCGTCAGAGTTTTGTCTACAAGACGAATGACGAGGTAGATGCATTGAGCATTGATGATCTCAGGGCTTATGCTAAGTCTTGTCGAGATATAGCTTCAGATGTGTTATCCAATGACACATCGAGCATGGGAGAGGTTTGTTGATTATGCTATGACAATCTATTTGATTTTTTTTAATCATTTTGAATTGAATTTTTTGCTACATGGGAATAAATATATTAAGCAAATGTATTTTGTCTGCAGTTTACGTCAATGTTAAATGCAAATAATTTTCGAGTCTCGAGTAGTCAAAATCGAGAGCATCCTAGTCAAAATGAAGAGCGCTTAGGAGAGGTATTTTAATTATAATATTTATGATTGAACATGATATTTTTTTTGTTTACTTGAATTTTAATAAATATCAATGTATCTTATTGTTAATTTGACTTATTTATGCAGGTTTCATTAGATTCCAACTTTTTAGATGATTTACCATCTCTTGTGAGCTAATGATTTTAATTTTTTTGTTTTGGTTTTAAGTTAACTGCTTAATTTATTATTTGTATCTACTATGTTTTATTTATTAACAAAATTTTAGGGAAGAGACCATTTGGAAATTGGGGGCGAAGATGTGGGGTCTCTAATGAATGCAGATATTGGCACTGAGGTAATTTTGTTGAATTAGAAATGATCTTTGATATAAGTTTAATGTTTTATATTTTTCTGATTTATTTGAAAATTGTTTTTGTACATGTTGCAGCTTGGCTCTTTGAGGTCCTTTGGAGCTAAAGGAAAGTCTCTAGGGGAAAAAAGTGGTGGACATGCATCCAAAGAATTTGATGTATGATTTTTTTAATAATTGAATTGTTTTGTAGATGAGTTTAATATCTTAATATTTTGAATTTAGTTTAAAATTGTTTAAATAATTTATGATCTAAATTTATAATTTGTTTTTTTGTGTATTGTAGGTGGAGTTGAGTCCCAGGGAAGGTCCTAGTGGAAAATAGTGGAAAGATATTGGTCTAGATGGATAGTGGTTCAGACTTTATTGTTTTTGTTGATATATATATTTTGTAGTTGTTTTGAACATGGAGGGTATTTATTTTTTGATTATATATACATGTACATTGAATTCACATGTTCATAAACTTTTTTTTGGATTATATACATGAGTACATGTCTATTATTTCTCATTTGGTAAATGTTTAGAATATGTTTTGCATGAATGTTTAAAGTGTTTTGATAATATTTATAATATGTTTCGCATGAATGTTTAAAATGTTTTTATAGGTGTAATCCAAGGTTAGGAAATGTTGAATGATGAGAATGAATGTTATGAAGTTAGAAAATGTTGAATGATGAAAATGAATGTTGAATGTTAGGAATGTTTAAAATGTTATTCCAAGTTGGGAAATGTTCAATGTTGAGAATGAATGTTATGTTAAGAATCAATGTTGAGAAAAAATGAATGGGAGGTGTTAGAGAAAAAAGAATGTTGGGAAAGAATGAATGGGAGGTGTTATGGAAGAAGGAATGTTTTTATAGGTGTAATCCAAGGTTAGGAAATGTTGAATGATGAGAATGAATGTTATGACTTGCTAGAAAATGTTGAATGATGAGAATGAATGTTGAATGTTAGGAATGTTATGACTTGTTAGAAAATGTTGAATGATGAGAATGAGTGTTATGACTTGTTAGAAAATGTTGAATGATGAATTAGGAAGTTTAAAAGCAAATATATGTTAAGATCAAATTTTGATATAATGGATTTTTAATTAATTTAATTTTTATTTTCAATTTTCAGGTATATTTGATGCGGCTGAAATCATGGCAAATGGGGGTAACGGTTTTTTTGTTTTTTAATCATAAGCGAAGATTCCAGGATTGTGAAGTTTGTGCTAGATTAGAGCAATGATTTTAAACAACAATTTGACGGATTTTCGTTCATTTGTTGTAAATAATCATTTCTCTAACTTAGCATAAGCTTCACAATCCTGGAATCCTTGCTTGTGATTAAAAATCAAATGATCGTTATCTCCATTTGCCATGATTTCAGTTATGTGAATTTGCACAAGCGATATTTTAAATTAAAGATTTGGGATGGAGAACTTGGTGACAATTTTAAGACATCTATTTAAGATCATATTTATGGTGAAGTATGTATTAAAAAAACATGTTCGATGGAATTAAAATAATACAAAATTTAATAGGTCTTTTTGTGATTTTTCGTTAATATCAATCAACCAAAAGTAAAAATTCGGGGCGGAGTGGGGATAGCCACATCCGTTATCTCATCCCTTAGTGGTCTAATAGACATATGGGGACCCGAATAAAGTACTTTTGAATTTTCAAATTATATTTGAATTCATTTTTAAGCATGTGAAAGTACAACCATTTAAGCTTTTATGTTAGTTGTCATTCAAGAAAATATTCATAAAATCTCAATGAAAAAATATACTGTGCACAACAATTTTGATAATTGGACAAAAAATATATTGCACACAACAATTGACATGGACAAAAATATAGATCAATTTATTTTTGATATGTAGTTAAAAACATCGCAATGGAATACCATCTTCAACTATCCGTTCATGGTCACATATGGATAGTTTCCATTTTTTGGTTTTTAATTGTTTTTTTGATGGAACTTGTATCAATTTTATTCGAGATGCACATACTAAATGACTATATTGACAACATATAACATCGGGCTCATAATCTTGAAAGTAGACATAATTTTTAGTCATGTGTGTCTGTTGAAAAAAGTAGCCTTTTAAAATGATGGATCCTCTTTCGTATGTAAATCCGTTGTCGTTGTAGTCCTCCAATAACTTCATTTTTCCTTCAGTGCATCGCATCAAATAATATTTGACATTTTCGTTGTTGTCTACAGGTGCAATCACAGCGAAAACATCTCCTGTGCAAGTTATGATTGGTGTTAGTGTATTTAAATGAATTAAATTGACTACTTATGGCGATGGATTAGAATGAACAATTGATTAAAAAGTCAAAAACAAGTTTATTACCTTCTCTTACGAGATCTGAAATTCTATCGCCATCAGACGATATTGCTATTTCTTCTGATTCTAATTCTTCAACACTTGCTAGAGGCATTTTTCCTTTTGGATTAATCTCTGTGTGTCTCCAAGCTTTTACGTAGTTGTTTGTTATGTTTTCACAAACTTCTGTAGACTCGACATTTTCAATGCAAATATGACAAAAGCATGATTGCTTTCTACTGTCAAATGCAAACACGTTGTGAAATGATTTTGTTTGAATAGAGTGAAGATCTCTAGTTCCATGTATGGTGCTAGCGTCATATGGTATTGATCTATTTATATATTGGATCCCAACAAGCCAAAAAAACCTACACAATAAATAGTGTACATGTGTACTTAAATGTTAGTATATACATTTTTTTAAATTTTAAGAAATAATATAAATTAAAAAAATAGTGGACATACCTGCGCACGTCTTTTGATTGTTGATTATAATCATGGCTTAGATTTAATTGACACCATTGGACAACCTCTGCAGCTGAATGAAATCGTGTTGAAGAATAGTTCATTTGCCATCTTCGAAGTGCTCTTTTCACGCATGCTCCTGCACCATCATGTTCACCTTTTCCATGCCCAGTTTCAAAGAAATTCCAGCGATGTTTAATGTTCAGCGCTTTATGAAGTCGACATAACCAAAAAAATGATCGGGAAGATTTAAATTGACCCGCACATCCATCAGACCATATCCAATGCTCTTTGAATTTGACTTCGCGTTTTTTCAGTGATTCATAGAAAATATTTTCTATACAATGTTGGACAAAATGTGTGTCGTGTGTACGATCATCGCTGATATAGAAGTGATATTCTTTAATCACATCTCGATTGTCACATGTGCTTTCAATGCCATCGACATCCTGTTGAGAATGTCTATATACGACATGGACAAATATCGAAACTTGGTCAGAGTGATAGTATTCACTCTGTATTTCTTTTTGTGCAGCAAATGTATAGTTTTCAGCAAAATCAACCACCGACAAAATTGTTCCGGGTGGAAAAATTTCACGAGACTGTTTGAATTGAAGATCTTGCCATCGTGCTCTATGTGAATGCTGGGTGTATTTATAAATTTCGCTTTCAAATTTTTTGAGAAAATCTGTGACGCATATCTTGTCTTCTAGCAAATCAATTCTTTTGGAATGTGAATCACTAGAACTTGTACTATAGTTGATGTATTCGTATCTCTTCCAATCAACATTTACATTTGACAACGATTGATCATTGTCGATAGGGTATTTATTGTGGAATAACACCAAATTTCCACAATGATGACAATGTTTTCCATTGACACATTTCTTTGAATAAAATACTTCATCGTGATTTCTCTCACATAAAATTTGAGATATGAATTCACGTATCGTTGGCGGAGGTGGTGAATTTGTCCAAAACATTTTACCAAATTCAAGAAACGTATCATAATATAACTGAAATTGCATATGATAACGGCAACAACATGTATCACGTATAGTTATAGGTCGAACATACCATGGTTTTTGTTGCACAAATGTAGTGATTGATATATTAATTCCACGATGATCTTCCTTGAATTTATTGAACAATTGTACTTGTGTCATGTCCATTATATGTTTTGGTTGGCTTTCATATACATTTCGTGATATTCTTTTGCGTATCACATCTCTTGCATTTGGTGAAACTTGAGCATGTTCCAACCAATATTCTCGTACAATATCTTTAACCCCTGCTCCTAATCTATCTTTGTAAGGTTGTCTACAAATAATTGCCCAACAAGCAAGTTCATTATTTTCATCTATTTGCATTCTGAATTTGTTATGTTTGTATAATGTTTTTCTTGATGTTCCAACTGCTTTTGCTAGTTCTGTTGTCAAACGCTTTTGTTTAGTACTAGCTGAAAGAATTGCTGTATGAATTGCTTTACGTGCAGCACTGATATCTTTCTTCCTGGATTTTCCAAATTTTTTTATTGCATAGCCTATATTTTCCATCACATTTTGTTTCAATTTCGACTCTTTTGTTACTTTGTGAATACCCAATAACGATGTAGCACCTTCTAATTTCTTGGACACTAATAAACATCTCAAAATTTGTGCTTGTCCTGCTATTGAGTAATCTTTGAGAACTTCATCATAAAATTTTGTAGCACGATATCGTGCAACATGTATTGGTAGTTTTTCTCCATATTTGTCGCAATCAATGTCTTCTAACATTTCATCATCAATAGTAAAAGTACCTATACATCAAGTTAAATTTAATTTAACATATATCAAAAAATAAAATTCATTATAAAAAAATGAATTTGAAAAATATATGATATATACATACCAGGTTCAATTTTTGGATTTTGAACTTGATCTTCAATATTGATTTCATCGACATTAGCATGTAAATCACTATTTACATCTTCTACTATGTTCTTTTCAACTTCAATTTGTTCTTCTTGTACTCTATTTTCAATTTCCATTTCTTCAACATTGTCATGTAAATCTGTATTTATATCTTCAATAGTTCTCTCTTCCGTTTCAGCAACCCTTTGTTTTTTGGCAATATATCTGAGTTTTTGTTTCTCTCTATTATCATCATCATCACGTTTACGATCAGCTTTTCTTTTACGATTTCTCTTATTGCCCATGGTTGTTTAATCTATAGACGATAAATTAAAGAATCATGTTACTTTATAGTAAAAACAAATAAATTAAGATTTAAAAACATTTACGGAATTTATAAAAACATGAACTGAAATTTACTTTACCTTTTAAAAAATTTGTAAGAGTCTTTTGAAGAAGATTTCCTTGGAATTAACTTTCCTTTGAAAAAATTCTCTGAACAAAAATCTTCTTTGGAAAATAATAAAAACACCTTGTGCCAAGGAAGAAAATAAAACACCTTGTAAATAAATCTTTGTTGTAAAATTCATTCAAAGAATACTTTTTTGAAAAAATATCTACGAAAAAAACCACTAGAAAAAAATACTTTCAATAAAAACTTATTTATAAATATATCTGGGAAAAAATCATTGTAAAGAAACAACTCTTTGAAAAAAACCCAATTTCAAAGAAATAAGAAGTACAAAATTACCTTGTAAAAAATCCTTTGCAAAATAAGATAACTATTTGAAAAAACTCCTTTCAAATAAATAAGAAGTGCAAAACTACTTTGGAAAAAAATCATTTGCAAAATACCTTAGCAAAACAACTATTTGAAAAAACCTCTTTCAATTAAATAAAAAGTGCAAAGCTACTTTGAAAAAAAAACATCCTTGCAAAGAACCTCCTTGCAAACATGTCTAAGAAAAGAAATATTTTGAAAAAACTCCTTGCAAATATCCCTTAAAAAAAACACTTTCAATGTGTTTTGGAAAAAAGAAGAAGAAACATACTTTGTAAAAATCTCTTTTTCAAAAAAATGTTTTCTTTGCAAATATACAACAAGAAAATAAATATTTGGAAAAAACTTCTTGCAAATATGCCTTAGAAATTTTTTTTCTTCAATGTGCCTTTGGAAAAAAGAAGAAACATACTTTGTAAAAACCTCCTTTTGCAAAAAATGTCTTCTTTGTAAAAATGCAATAAAAAAGAGATATGTTGGAAAAACTCCTTCAATGTGCCTTTTGTAAAAAAGAAGAAGACATAGTTTGTAAAAACCTCCTTTTGCAAAAAATGTCTTCTTTGTAAAAATGCAATAAGAAAAGAGATAGTTTGGAAAAACTCCTTGCAAATATGCCTTGCAAAAAAAAACTCCTTCAATGTGCCTTTTGTAAAGAAGAAGAAGAAACATAGCTTGTAAAAACCTCATTTTGCAAAAAATGTCTTCTTTGTAAAAATGCAACAAGAAAAGAGATAGTTTGGAAAAACTCCTTGCAAATATGCCTTAGAAAAAAAAACTCCTTCAATGTGCCTTTTGTAAAGAAGAAGAAGAAACATACCTTGTAAAAACCTCATTTTGCAAAAATTATATCCTCCTTCCGAAATTAGTTTGACAAAAAAATGCGAAGTTCAAACATGCGAAAATAATGAATTAACTTTACGTTTATTTATATGAGTATAAATTTTTATTTTTATTTTTTTTTCCGGTCGACGTAATTTTTTTTCCGTTTGGTTATTCGGCCGAATAACCTTCGCCATAAGTTACGGCGCCGTTACGGAAAAAAGGTATTCGGCCGAATAATTATTCGGCCGAATAATTATTCGGCCGAATAATCTCTGAAACATGACCGATTCAGATCTCTGCAAAATTTTCAGGTTTCTCCATTTTCGGAAGGAGAAAACCACCTCTTACACAACAAAACGAATGTCGGACTTCATACCAGTAGATTCATCATTGAATCTACTTTACGAGGGTATAAATTTTGTTGTATATAGATAAGAACCGATATTTTTTAAGTTTTATATTTGTAACATGTGTCGAGTTATGATTCAGCTCTTTAAAAAAACAGCGAAAAGAAAAATCCATAACTTTGTAAATACAACACCAAAAAAATCGAAGAAAATGTGGGTCGATTCATTGACGTGTCTACTTCAAAAGGGTGGTCGTAGATTTTTTGATTTTATAGCGGGTTGAGAGAAAAGTGGTGCAACAAAAAGGTTGTTGAAAATCGACTGAGTTTCCCCATGGATCGACTTTAAAAAAATATAATAATTAGTATATAGGTCCATTGGATGCAAACTTATAGTCACGCGTTAGTACATTGTGTGTAGATTGTCGTAGCATTTTCAGTTTTTGCAAAACACAAGTCTAACAACGATTTTAGTGGTGCAACAAATCATAACTCTTTTGTAGTCTTTTCATTTTATAAGAACACACTGTCAAACATTTGCGAAATCGACATATCAAATCTTAATAAAAAAAATTGAAAAAATTATGAGTAGAAAGCTAACATAATTCTACAAAAGTTTTCTTTTTACGGCAAAGTGAAATTTTAAATAAAAATATCACTTTTGTTCACCCGAAGTTGGAAGACATGAAAAAAACAGAATTATTTTCTCACGAGACCCCCCAAAATATACACCCATCTTCATTTTTTCACCCATTATACCTATTAGGGAATTATTTCTGCATCAATCCTAATCACCAGAGTCTAAAATATTTCCTGGAACAATGGGTCTCCTCTCCAGCACAATAAAAATGGGTTAGAAAAATCATGGGTTATGACTATAAGATCACTTACAAGAAGGGTAAGGACAATCTGGTGGTGAATGCTCTTTCTCGCACATTTGATGACCAAGTTTCTCTTTCAGCTATTTCTATAACTGTTCCAAATTGGTTGCAATCTGTTCAACAGGGTTATGTCCATGACTCCTCATTATCTCAAATCATCCAATGGTTGGCCAACAACCCTTCTGTTGTACCGCATTACTCTTGGGATGGTGCTTCCCTGAGATACAAGGGTCATATGGTGTTTCCCTAGAGAACAGATCTTGAACATGTTGTCTTCTATGAAATCCATGCTTCTCCATCAGTAGGGCACTCTGGGTTCCTCAAAATGCATGAGAGGGAACAATGTAACTTCTTTTGGAAGGGAATGAAACGGACAATTCAACAGATGGTGGCTGAATGTGATACTTTCAAGCTCAACAAGGGTGAAATGACACTCCTTCTGGGATTGCTCGAACCCTTCCCCATCCCTACACGGATTTGGACAGATATTTCTATGGATTTCATTGAAGGGCTCCCTAAATCTGGATGGAAGACAATGATTTTGGTTATGGTTGATCACCTCTCCAAATATAGTCATCCCTATACAACCTCCTTAGTCACACAAAGTTTCCTGGACCAGATCTTTCGTCTTCATGGAATCTCTTCTTCCATTGTCTCGGATTGTGATGCAACTTTCACCAGTCATTTTTGGATAGAATTATTTTGCCACATTGGCACCAAACTGGAGTTGAGTTCAGGGTATTACCCAAAAATAGATGGTCAGACTGAAATTACCAATAAATGTTTGGAAACTTATCTTCGTTGCTTCACCTCCGCACAACAACATCAGTGAGAAAAGTGGTTCCCTCTCGCTGAATGTTGGTACAGTACCTCCTATCCCACTGCATCTAAAATGACTCCATATGAAGCAGTCTATGGTCAGGAACCACCAGTTCTTCTTCCATACACCCCTAGCAATTCACCAGTTCAGGTAGTTGAAACGGTTCTTCGAAACTGCGATCATATTCTTCACATTTTGCAGGACAATATTCAACAAGATGATCATCACCATTCTAAGTGTACTTTTCAAGTAGGTGATATGTTTTTTCTTAGTCTACAACCTTAAAAGCAATCCTCCCTAAAACTAAAAGGGCGTCATAAGCTCGCTCCAAAGTTCTATGGGCCCTATAAGGTTCTTTAGAAGATTGGCTCTATTGATTATAAATTGGAACTTCCTCCTTCTTCCCAGATTCATCTAGTATTTCATGTCTCTTGTTTGAAGAAAGTTCTTGGCACCAACATCAAAGGAAAAACTATTTTACCATAACTGAATAATGAAGGATCCATCCTATTCGATCCGGAGGCCATCCTCAATAGGAACACTCGTCAGCTTTTCTCTCGATCTATCGCAGAGGTATTAATTTAGTGGCACGGAATGAAACCAGAGGATGCTACATGGGAACCACTCTTTCAGATTCAACATCAATTTCCACATCTAAAGCTTTGAGGACAAAGATTTTTCTAAGGGAGAGGGGATGTTAGGAACCCGTGTCAACCCTTCTCTTTACTTTGTTAGCATATTGTTGTTGGATGCATATTCTTTGTAATTCATCTCGTAGTATTATATGTTCCATGGTATTTATCCATAGTTTGTATTAGCCCATAGTATTATATATTCCATGGTATTGATCCATAGTATTGAACGCATATGCTTTGAAGTCGTCCCATAGTATTATATGTTCCATGGTATTGATCCATAGTATTGGCACATAGACTTAGTACATAAGTACGTGTTGAGGCCAATGGAGGCATCCATGAGTTATTTGTATTGAGCTTGCTCAAAGAGGTTTCCCCCTTGAAGTGGCCCACGATCAATAAATCTCTTATGTGTTCTATTATTTCTGATATATCGTGCATTTTCATTAATTAATTGTTGGAGGTTCCTCACAAATATCCTATGACTAGGGTGAGTTCATCAACATACTATTTAAAATAAATAGGCATCTACAATCATGCTAGCATCAAGATAGGGCATATATAGGATGAAAGTTAAACTTGGAAATTGAAATTGTGTGCCTTGTTTAAGTAGGCTAGTCCAAGCTTTTGGTAATTCGTCATTATCTAATTCCACACTTTCACCTCCTTCGGTGAAACACCTGCAAAATAGAAACATTACCTTTCTCAAAAGCTTATGGCTATAACAAATTATATGTGATCTAAGTCAAAGACATTAATATGCATTTGAATATGTGTACTAAATCTCATTATAAAAAAATTAACCATTTCATTGAACCAAAATGTAACATGATATTGGGAAAATAAAGATGTCTTGTATTTATTAATGAACCACAACAAATAGAAATATACATTTCTATAGTTGGTAACCTCGCGAAACATTGACTTAAGTCCTCTTTCTTCTCTTCTCCACAAGCTCCAACAATCTCTAGGCACTAGTACAAGATGAGAGATAAATGACCAAAATCCGTATATAAATCACCACTTTTGATTTGGATACCACTGGTGACAAATTAAGAATCATTGATCATGCAACCAAAAAAGTGCTCATATTTAACTTGGTCATTTATAACTTATCTTGTGGTCATATATTTGGTCGTTAACTTTGGTCGTATATTTGGTCATTAATTGTCATAATTAATGACCAAATATATGACCACGAGATAAGCTATAAATGACCAAACTAAATATGAACACATTTTTGGTCACGTGATCAATGAATTCTAATTTGCCACTAGTGGTCATTTATATGGGGATTTTGGTTGTATTTTGGGTCATTTATCTCTATTTTTGTAGTGTTCATTTATCTCTATTTTTGTAGTAGTCACTTATCTCTTTTTAGTGGTTTCATAATATATATAGGGCGCGGAGGAATCGAACCAGCAACCTCCTACCTATAAGGTAGGTGCTCTTCCATTGAGATAACACCCTTAAATAGAATATATTATATTATTTTACATTATTGATCTAAGACACAAGAATGGTCTTATTCCAAAGGTTCTATGGTCACAACAAAGGAAAGTGAGCACTCTATTTGACTAAGCATGGAATCTAACTCCAAGAGCAACTCGCAGGAAAACAAGTCATATTGTATATGTTAATATAATGTTTTATTTTCCTTTTGGAACAAAGAAAGAACAAACCAAAAATCACTCTATCACACAGGAAAAGGTGCATTGAGGGAAATAATCGTACTTGACCCTCCATAGAAGCCAAAGTCAAGATCTAAATAAAATTTTAATGTGACCATGAAATTAATGGTAAGTATCGATTTTACTCAGCTACAAATCTATTAGTGTACAAAATCCATAAAAGAACTAGACTATTTTAGCTATATAATTGACTTCATAGATCATACCTCCATTTGGGTGTCATTTTGTTGAAAATTGCTCTAAATACTCATGTCTTCCCCTGCCTTTTGTCGATGATAATGCACTTGTATCATCTTGGGACATTCCTTGAAAGAACAAATAAACATAACAAATTAATTAGTGATGACCTTTAAAGAATCAAATCAATTGGAAAGAACATAAATAACAAGTTAGCAAGGCCATAACAAATACCGGGATTATAATGAATGCTATTGAAAATTTGAAAGTTCAAATATGGAGAAACCATAGGGATTTGACCCCTTTAAATAAAAATATATTATATGCAAAACTTAAAAATAAATTACAAGTCAATCAAAACATGTTTCAAAAACATCATAATATATAATATCAAATATTCATTTCCCTATAGCAAATATTCATAATATGCAAATAACAAAATACTAGACTATAGGGGTGTAGACTACCTATGAATGACTTCGCATTCATTTGTATTGAATGTTGAACAACTAGATGAATCCTTAGCAGCTAGATTACTTAGACACTTGCACACACCCAAACAACAAATACCCTTACACTTTCTTTTGGAAGAATCCTATTCTAAGAATTGAATTAAAATTGCATCATTATATATTGTAAATAGGAATACACCTATACCAATTCAATTACATCAACAACATGAACATGAAGAAATTCAAGTAACACATAACAAGTAAGAAGTTCATACATGGACATGTGTATGCAATCAAAACATCTTTCAAGTTTAAACTAATTACAAAATCTCACACATTATATACCAATTACCAAGACCTCATATATCTTTATAAGTTTTCCCTATATCATCTCAAATAATGCTCAATAAAAGAAACTTATAGAAAGAATAACAGACTTAGACTCATATAGAAAAATCATCAATACTAATTAGTTAAATGCTTGTCTCTGTGGTTGTAGTGAAATTGGCAGTTGCCAAGTTGGGTGTTCTTCTACATATCTTCTTCCATAACAAGGCAACTTAATATGTTGAATAAAATGTGGAATAATGCAAACATGCATATACTTTAACTTGTGCGACTCCTTCAAATGGGATAACCAAACATTTACTACACTAATGATGATGTGATACCAGCATAGACACAAAACCAAATGCTGTAAAATCACCTCTTCAAAAAATAAATCCCCTTTCAAAATCAGTGTGGATTGCACCTACAACCCAACGAGCTTTTATCTAGTTTGTAACTTGCTAGCATTTCACCTGTAAAGATATTATATCTTACTATTTTAGTGTAATAATTTTTTATCTATAATTTGAAAACTTCAAACAAGATATAGGGTGCCATATTAACAATAGGCTTCATCAAAATCCACAAGAAAGGAAACTCCAAAGAAATCAAAACCTTTATGCATGAAGATATTAAAAAACAACAACGAAGCTTCAACCAAATAGGTGTGAGATTTAGAATCTTCAGAGTTTCAGTATCTGTGTGAAGTCTGAAACTATTGATAGGTTTATTGATGAACCTGTCATGTTGAGGAGAAATTTGTGTAAGGATTTAAGACAATTCTGAGCCAAGAGAAATTGAGAAATCCTGTGCATACGGAAGAATTTATTATGGGTGGAATTTCTTGTAAAATATTTTGTGTGGATAATATTCCATTGTGAATGAACAAAGTGAGATTCTATGTATTAGAAATCCTTCGTGTGAATGAGAAATTAAGAACTTAAGTGATGCAGAGGAGGTGATATGTCGTCAAGAAGACAGAGTATGGCTTGCGTTAATGGAAATGCTTTATTTATTTATTACTTGCATTAATGGAAATAAAGATTTATCACGCAGGCCTGCGTTAATGCTTTCTTTATTTATTACCTAGCACTCTCTAAAACCTTGATTCCATAAGGAAGTGCAATTCGGCCCTTTTCCTTTAGGCATTTTACTTAAGACAATATTTTTAATAAATTTCCTTTGTGATCTCCAAAAAATTGACAAAGAAATGATGTCATCGTCTCTGCAAATGTGTGATGATATTAGCTTAATTTTGAAAAACCAAAAATCAGTCATATCTCACCCTTATTCCCAACACGGGATTCCGAAGATTAAGATTGCATCTTATGTTTTTATTCCATCGATATTGTCATGTATAGGAGGAGTAAATCCTATTGGACCTGAAATCATTATGGCTTGGGTGATATGACCTACATTAATGTAGGAAATATTTATTTATTACTTGCATTAATGCTTTCTTTATTTCCATTAACGCGGGTCATATTTATTTATTTATTACCTATGTGAGGGAGTATTTTGGTCAAACTTTGATCATTACATAGCGAGGAGAATTCGGGAACTGCATTGAAGCTCACTCAATCCTTATCAAAGAAAACGCTTGATCATAGACATTAAATATTAAATGATCACAAAACACACTACAAGTGCTACGTTTTGGTGAAAAGACTCTGATTGGAATAAATATTAAATTCACTTGCAAAATTGTGCCATGAAAAGAGGAGGAATCACACCCACGATGCCACGAAATCATGGAAGGACATGCAATGAGTTTGCATTAAAATCTTATGATATTATAAGGGAACATTGTTGTTGAGGTTAATGACACCACCACAGGTTTGGAGAAGTATAAAAACGTGTCAGAAATATGCAAAACTTATATTAATAAAGGATAACGACATGTAATAAATTAAATTTTATTCCAAATTAATAACAAATTATTTGTTATTATTTTTAGGTGTGAATTTTTTTTATACAAAAATTCTACAGAGTTTGGTCTTGGAACTAGGAATTTTAAAAATCATGTAGTACAGATAAGAGATAGCCAACCATAAATAAAATAAATGCAATTGAGTGAAGATATGGGTTGTGTCAAGGGACCTGTCAGTTACTTCAAATCACAAAAGCTTTTTATCTGTGACCAAAACAATAACACATTGATAATATGTTTTATGCGATTCTGTGTGAGACTTAGTACCAAAAAAATAGCTTCTTACGTACGTTAAATGTAAATGCAATATCATATCTGCAAGATGATATAAGATTGAGGTACCTAAAAAGTATGCGATATGTATAGCTAGTGAACAAATAGTAAGATACCACTAAGATCAGAAAGGTTGCACATTTTTTCAGCCCTAAAGCTCAAGGGTGAAAACACGAAGGTGGGAGACAATTCCATGAAAATTTGCTTTTTTTGTTCTAATTTCTAGTTTCTCGCCGGAGACAAAAGTCAACATATTTTATTGGGTGGGAGTTGTTATGTTTCTCGGACGAGAAATTAACAACGGTTAAACTTCTCTCGTCTGAGAGTTTTTCCATAGTTAGATAATGTTTTGCCTTAGAATATTTAATTGTCTCATCCGAGAGTATAACCATTTTTTGATATTAAACTCTCGGACAAGTTTCTCAGTCGAGAGTTTAGATTCCTTTTAAACTCTCGGGCGAGAAATGTTTAACTATATAAACGCAAACAAGCCCTTCCCCCACCAGTCGTTGTGTGTCATTGTTCAACAATTTTCGCAAACCGTCGTTCAAACGCAGAGCTGTCCATCGTTCAAACGCAGAGGGGAATGACCATGACAACTTAGGGGAACCACCACGGAAATGAAGGGAAGTCGGAGGAACCCTTTCTTTGCACAGGTAATTTCCAAACCGTTTCTTTGCACAAGTATATCATGGTAATTTCAGAAATTTACAGTAGGTAATTTCAGAATTTACATTAGGTAATTTCAGAATTTACAGCAGGAAATTTACTATAAAATTACACTATCCAATAAAAGAAATGGATATGAGCTTCAGTATTAGTAATAGGTAATAACTTGGTATTGAGCTTATCCCTATAAATGAATGAGACAAAAGGGACCCCTTTGATGCCCATTTCCTTTAATTGTGATAAGCGAAAGAATAATCCCTACTAATCTTTGGGGAGTGAAGGGGGTAGATGTTGTCTGCGGCATCCCACCTCTCATAGGTAAACTTGGTATTGAGCTTATCCCTGTATTGAAATTTTTCTAATTTTGCTTGGGCTTCTTGCTTGTCTTGGGCGAGAGGCTTTTGTGCCTTTGCCCATTTTTTCAAGGCTTTTTTTAACACATCTATGCTTCTCTTCTCATATGAAGAAGGGGGAACCTCTAACTTGTCCATTCCAAGCTTGCTGGAGCACTTCCATGAAATCCAGTGATTGAATCCATATTGGGATGAATCTGGATGGAATTGAGCCAAGATCCACATTGTCCTTAATGATTAGTGTTACCAGTTTGTGGTCTCACATCCCAAATGGAACTATTTCAAAAGACAACTCCAAGCTTGTGACTAAAAAGTAACTATGAACCAAAAAGCTATCCAACCAAGCAGCTATGTGACCAGGGCCTATTTGCTTGTTGGTCCAAGTGAAGCAAGCTTTGGCTGGCTTAACATCTAATAGGTCCGAGTCTAGAGCAATGTCCTCTACTTGCTCTCTACTTTCAAATAAAAAACGTTATTAAAATTTTAGTTATAGTGACTGACATGGCATCAAAATACTCCTTTTAGTGACAACATTGACAAAACCAAATAGTTCGTTAGCCTCTCGATATATTCCATATCACGATTGATTTTTTTGTTAGTGTCAACATCATGTACCATCCTCTAGAGATAGATTAGGATCCCCTCAATCACTTCACCATCAAAATGAAAGCCACGTGAGTAAGAATAGGCATGGTTGAGAAGAAGTGTTGTTGCAAGAATGGATTGATGGAGCATCTTAGTCCATCGACTATCAATCAAATCCCAAATCATCATGTATCTATTATATCCAAGGGCGCCCTTGTCCACATAATAAGATTGGATAGTTTCTTTGACCCTATCCACGGCCTCATACAAGTATCCCATTGTGTGCTTATCCCCATCAACCAAGCGAGAACTTGTACCAAAGGTTCACTAACCATGCACACTTCTCACATTCCTTCCCAAAAGCAATCAGTGCACACTTGTTTAGTTATGGCTCTCCCATCCCATCTTACCCTAAGTCCACCATCACACCATTAATCACAAACAAACATTTGCTTCAACTCAAATTGATTTTAGAGCATAGATTGAAGGGAAATGATGCTGCTGGCAGTTAAATTGTTCCCAGCAGTAGAAAAAATGCTAGTTCCCTCAAGTTTACCCCTGTAATGGAGTTTGTATCAACGAGGGTGGAGAGGTTTAATGACCCATCCATTGTGTATATTATCCATGCTAATATATATTTGTGCACAAGGTTCCATTTTGTGTCAAGGAAATGAGGAGGTATTATTTCATGTTTGGGCATGAGGTTCCCCTTTGTATATTAGGGATGATGAGCCATTTCAAAAATATGTATAGTTTGACCAATTTTAAATATAGATACATGGATTTCTCTATTATTTCAGTCTTTTTTGTATTTGATATTTATTTATGATGTTGTGATATTGTTTATTTTATTTGAATAGTGTTACTTGGATTAATATGTCACATATTAAAACTACACTAAGAATACCAACAATATCCAGTCACTTGCTTACATTCAATAATTTCCATTAACACTTCCACACCTCATTTCACATCAAAATTTTCAAGCATTAAATCAATAGTAGATTTTTCCATTGATAAACATAATTTCTTTTATATAATTTCATTTTCCATGTTACAATTTTTTAGGAAATCCCTTAGGTACTTCGGCTCATTTTGATGATGGTACCCATGATAAACACTGAAGGTAATTCCAAATATTTAAGTAAACAATCATATGACAAAAAAAGATATATCCCTATGGAAGTAAAGAGGTCAATCCAAATAGAAAATAGAAAAGGTCACTCTACCATGCACATGTCATTATTCAACATCGATTCACAATTCATACACAACTCATAATATGGATAGAAAATTACATAAGCAAATAGAATAATTAGCTATAAGAAAGTTCATTGTGTGGCTAACAACATGATCAATTTTATTTTAGTTTCAAGCATCCATTATTGATGCTACACCCAATATGATGAAATTGATTTTATTATTGGGTTGATTTATGAGGAAAATTTCCATGATAGAATATGAAAAAATATAAGAGTTGAGAATATTGATCCTTGGCACTTGTTTCACATTATTGACCTCTCAAAAATTATTCAACCATAATTATTATATTCAAAAATTTGAGCATGATTGGAACAATGATGTGTGATTTATCATTTCCATCACTCAACATTCATCTCTACCATCAATCATTTAGTTCTAGATGTCCATTTTATCTCTCGAGGCATGATTTCCAAGATTGTACCCATGAATAAAAATTTGCATTGCCTCCTACTTACTAGAACCCTAGTTTTGGAAATTAATAAATAAAATAAGATCCGAGCCTTGGGAACCATGGGTGAGGGGTAGCCCAAATGTTCGACATCAATACCTTCATTAAGGGTTGATGGAGTTGTAGTCCATTTCTTATTCATCATCAACCAACATGGTCAATGCCTTAAATACATTCAATAAGACCATGCTTTTGTAATTGACAGCTTGCATCCAATCCTCTTTTCTAATTGTTCAATGGTTACCCAATTTCATCCTGGTGCAATTTCAAGATCTATTGCTGGTAGCTATTATTGTGTCCATTCTAGTTTCAAAGCAGAGTCCTGATAGCATATTGAGACATATATGCTATGCAAAGGCCTTGTGAAGGATGCTATATGGATTGTGTAACACATGTTTCTTTTAGTGTGGTTATGCAAATTGCGCTTAGCTATTTGTGCCTATGCAACATGTACTCCATGTAGAATGGCTTGTCACTTCAATGGTGTTCTTCTTGATCTATATTCATGGTGTTGTTGTTGATTCCATTTAGTTGATAGTTTTGATAATATTGCATTTGACTATTTTGTCAACGATGAATTGCTATTAGATTTAGGAGTTCTAATGTTCATTTTGTACCTACTGGGTGTAGAATTGTGTGTCTATTTTGGCTCCCTTTCCTAGTTAGCGCATTTTCATTTTTGCACATATGTGATGTTGTGCAAAATTTTCTTGTGTGTTTTGTGATCTTGCATGCATGGTAAATCTTGGTGAGCCATGATATATGAATCATGTAACACATGTTGCATCTAGTATTGTTACAAAGTCTGTGGTAGGTGATTATGCATATGATGTATGTTATTGAGGTAAAATGGCATGTCACTCCACTGGTTTTCTGCTTGGTCTATATTCATGGTGTTGTTGTTACTTGCATCTAACTGATAGTTGTGATCTTATGTTGCATTTGAATATTTTGTCAAGGTTAAATAGCTACTAGATTTAGGAGTTTTAATGTTGTTTTTGTGCCTGCTAGATGTACAATTGTGTGTGTATTTTGTCTCCTTTTGCTAGTTAGTGCATTTTCTTTTTTGCTCAATTGTGTGGTTGTGCAAATGTTTACTGTGTGTGTCGTGGTCTTCCGTAAGTGACAAGAGGCTTCTGCTCCTGTGATTTTAGTGCTAACTACCATTTCCTAGTGCCATTTTTTTATTGTTCTGGCAATCTCAATTTCGAGATCTACTTCATGTGCCTCTTGCATCTAGAATTATGAATCTATTTTAGATCCCTGTGCTGTTTAGTGCATTTTCAATTTGCTCAATTGCAAAGTTGTGCAAATGTATGATGTGTGTGTTGTTTTCTTCCATAGGCAACAGTCTTATTTTTGTTAAGCTAAATTTTAAAATTCTTTCATTATTACATGTTGCATATGAAAAGCTGTTGTGACTTTTAAACACATACATCAGATTTTATATTTGGCTATTGTTTTTTTTGTTTATGTAGTCTGGAATTGTCGAAGCAAACATTGGACAAGAATCAACTCTTGTAGTTGTGAGTCTCTGTTTGTATATGCTAATAGTGGTAGCAATATGTGTGCTTCATCTAGAATACGAAGATATGCTCATGTGGTCTAATTCGGCATGCTAGTCTCATTTGATTGTGTCTGCCTGCCAGAGTTTGTAACAATGGATTATTGGTTTAGATCAACAATGTTGTCACTACTGGTAGTTAGATACTTTCACTCTATAATGTTGCTAAAATCTAACTGATGAAACTGTCAGAATTGTTTGCGATGCTCTTATTGAGCTGGTTTTACTTTTAAATTTAATTCATCAAAATGCCTTTACTAGTTGATGCATTCTCTTTTTGCTCGTTTGTGAAGTTGAGTAGCTGTTTTCTCTACTTTTTTTGATGTCTCATAGAAGAAAGTGGCTCGTGTTGCATTGATGATGCTTGAGATCCTTTGCAAGCATAAGAAGGGAAGCTCCTTTGAAACAGGGTTGAAAAAAAAACAATTTCAAGATCTATTATTGGTAGCTATTATTGTTTCCATTCTAGTTTCAAAGTAGAGTCTTGATGGCTTACTAATTATATTATTGGATTGTAAATATGCTATGAAATCGTCCCCTGTATGCAGGTGTTGTTCCATGTCTCATAGTAATTGTAGTAGATAGGCACCACTTGTTCCTTCTCTCATTGCAGATAGTATTAAATTCCCTTTGCTTCTGAACTGTGGTTGTTATTGTCTCTTGAATGTGATAGATTTGTTGCAAACAATAGAGATACTACATTGTAGTTTAGTTTGCTGCATTTTCTAATTCCTGATATTTATCTAATGTTTGATTTGTCATTTTTTCTTAACATGGACACATGGATCATCCAGAGACATCTACCATTAGTGCTAGATGAAAACATGTGATGCAGTCACGTATATTCGATTGTTAATCTGAAATATATTTTTCTTGTTTGACACGTTCGGACATGAATTTAATGTGAGAATTTCTCATCATGCACAGGTGCACAATGTTAAATTTGACATGTTTATTAATCTGTGGAAAATTCTTATCATGCACAACTTCACAGCTTCAGGGTGAAGCAAACTTGGCTTCTATGCAACGACACTCCGTGAGGTCATCGTCAGGTAAATTCAATTGTTATTCAATTCATGCTCAAGTATATGTAAACATAAATCTTCTTTTACACATCTTTCTAAGATCTTGTTGTGCACAGGTGGTGTCTCTCACAATGACAGACGTCTGTCTGAGGGGTCTACGGGTGCCGGTGGACAAACTCAGAGCACATGCTTAGTGTCTTATTCTTCAAATGCGCCATCGCAAGATAGAGATTGTTTACATACATTCTGACTAGAATTCTTGTTTGACATGTTTTTTAATATGTGGAAAATTCTTATCAGGCACAGCTTCATAGCTTCAGGGCGAAGCAATCTTGGCTAGTATGCAATGAAACTCCCTGAGGTCATCATCAGGTAAATTCAATTGTTATTCAATTCACGCTCAAGTCTATATAAACATAAATCTGATTTTACACATCTTGTTGTGCATAGGTGGTGGCTCTCGCAATGACAGACGTCTATATGAGGGGGGGTCTATAGGGTCTGTTGGACAACCACAGATTACACCCTTAGTGTCTTAATCTTCAGATACACCATCGCCAGGTAGAGATTTTTTACATATATTCTAACTAGAATTTTTGTTTGACATGACTGCTTTATTTGTGAAAAATTACATGATTTTTTCGTGTAAACATACATGTCATTGCCAATTTTCATTTTCCTACAGGGGCTTCTGGCCATTCTAACAATAATGATGGGGCATAAGTCTTTATTTCTATTTTGGACCATGTTCATGCTAATGCAGCGGTTCCATCAGGTATTTATGACGAACACATTTTTTTTAAATGTGCATAATTTGGTTGACAAATCATATATATAGATTTTAATACTTGCACGTTAATTTTAATTCTTATAGGGTTTGTTGCTCCTGATCCTAATCCACCTCCCCAGACAAGGAGAGGTCATTGGATGCATCAGTATGCTCACAATGAAAGATATGATCCTCTTTACAGTCATCCTAGAGACGTTCCCGAGGAGACTCCTTGGGAAGACAACATCGCTATGCTGACTGTGGAAGAGATGAAGGAGCATTCCTCGAGATTGTAGACAGAACTTGACACTTCAAATCTCTCTTTTGGTACTCAACAGTGTCTCTAGATTGTTTTGCACAATCTGAATAGTTTGATCGAGACATATATTGGGGTTGTACCATCAACCCATATTTTTCATGACATGATGCGTAGGAGGCGATTGTCAGTGATGGGTCGTCACAAGTTTGAAGAAATAAAAAAATTTGTCACAAAAGAAATGGTCTTTTCATGTTTTGACTGGCGGCCTGAAGACAAAAATGTCTAAAGATTGCAAGATTCAATGATCCACTGATTGCACTCCATATTTATTCCAGGTTCCTGTGTGCATATAGGTAGTTCCCAAATAATGACAAGGTTCCTTAGTATTTTGTTAAGATGTTGATTGCAGAGTTCCTGTTTCACATGGACCCCGACTATACAAATACGGTATCTAGTTTCTATGGTGCTGGAAAAGGTCGTACATATAAACGACCTTATGCATGACGAGATGTTCAGTATAGGCGTCCGATGCCTCGGTTAGTACAACCACATCCTAGAGTCGTTGCTTTTCCAGAGGAGTTGGGAATGACATCCCAAATAGCAAGAGGGGTGAGGTAAGAGATAAAAGAGCGTGTTGGGGATGCATTTCCAGGGGTGGAAATCGACCTAAATACTATGTCTTCTTCAACTAGTATGGATGAAGGCCCATTTGATGATTATTCTGATGATTGCTTGAATTGTATGACTCGATCAGAGCTTGAGCAGTATGGAACGTAATGTAGAGACAATTATAAGTGATTCATTGCTGGACAAAATCAAAACAGAGGCATGGTATGTAAGTATGCTATAATATATGAAATTTATTATATGAAATCTAATTTTTTTATTCTCCAAATCTAATTTCTATAAATTATATGAGATTTATGTAGTATACCAAATTCATGAATGATGACAACTTTGATGATACGGATTTTATTGACCGGGAAGAAACAGAGGCTAGTGACACCAATACGCATGTTGAGGAAATTCTAGTTTCACAATTTCCACAGGGGACACGGGTATGGATATTCCTGTATCATGTCTTCTAATCATGGGTCTTAGCTTTTGCTTAAAAGGTTTAGCTCCCGGTTTTATGGGTATTCTGTGTTATATAAGGTTTAGCTCGTAGCAATATTCACTTCGATTTGTGAGAGTGGAGAAATATGCATTCAGAGATATGAATTTTCTATTGTTTTGGTTCATGGTGTTTTTTGTATATATCATCTCCTTCTATAGGCACAATGTTAACTTCTATGCTATCAAGATAATGAAAAAAAACTTGATAGGTTTTAGAAGGCACATGCCTCTTGATCCAAGTCAATTTCCAATATGTAGATAAGGCTGGTGCCATCAATTACAAGTGCCAAAGGTGGATGCCTCTCTTCTACACCTGTCATACCATGGCCATTAGAGATGCCATTGATATCTGAAATCTCTCTGATAACATGTGACCTGGACTCGGAAAAATCCTATATACCCTCAGCCTGAGCAATATCAACACTTTTTTGCCTTTTTTAAAAGCTTTTTCTTCTCTCTATTCAACTTATTCCGTAAGTAGCCTTTTCCTCTGATAAAAGGTTCTCACAAAATTCTTTAGGGGTTCCATTGATGATAATCTGCTGCATATTATGAGTAAGAAGCTTACATGAAAGACCAATGGAAATTGCAGTTTCTTGCTTATCTACAGTCAGAACCCAAACCTTAAACCCTACTTCTCTCAAATATTCTATTGCTTCTGGAACCCCATATTGCAATCTACCTTCAATCCCCGTGGCTCCTAGTAGGTTGAGATTGCATTCAATTAGACTTGCAGCTCCCCGAAGCAATGCTTCCCTATCAATTAGAGCACTGCCCTATCAGTTAGAGCTGTAATGTCTTCCTCAAAGGAATTCTCCCATTCTTCAAGTTCTTCATCACTAAGGTTTTTTGCTCCCACAACAAGTGTTCGTAGAACCTGTGATGCATACTCATGCATATGGTTCTCTGTTGCTTCCATATATGTTACCGGGCTATTATTAGAAATTTTCGACATAATACTGAGCCTTGAACTATCTGCACCTTTTACCAAAACTTTCACAGTATTGTCAGGACATCGAACTAGTACAGTATTGTCAGGACATCGAAATAGTACCTTTGTCTTTTAGCTAATATATCAATCACAATGTGTCCTGATGTTCGCTCAATAAGAGAATATCCATAAGCATCAACAACTAATATCAGGTCCTATTCATCAGGAGACTCCCCCTGATAATCAATCAATCTTGCACCTTCCATTATAGTTGGGACTATTGTATTGCAAGATTCCAAACTGAGAAAGTATTCATGTGCAACCTTTCTCTCCTATGTAGTAAAACCTTTACCTAACAACCGAACAAGTTCAACATCCACTTTTACCTCCATATTTGGATTCCAAACCTGTCTATCCAGTACTTATGTAGTGTCTATAATGCAAGCACCCAACAAGACAAAGAAATCATCAAAAACAAAACCACAGCATGGCACACATACTTGGAAAGAAGAAATTGAGAACTAAACCTGAAGTTGGTGGCAATTGTTTACTTGATAGAAATTATGTGTTGTTTTCCTGCCTGTGACTACCAATATATTTAACCTTTATATAGGGTATGTTCTTCTAATTGAGAGTATAAAAATTGAGCGTTTAACCCAAGTTGGAATTAGCATTAAATTTTTGCATTTGTTTTCAAATTCATTGTATTGTGTGATATAACTGGAAAGCATATTTAAAGAACATTGTCGTCTTAGATATGATTGCATGCAATAGATTTAGAAGGTTACCATTATTGTTCACATTGTTGTCTTAGTATTATATATTGATTTTCATTTATTTTGATATCTTAAGCTTTCAGTGTGAGATTGTTATTATCAATTTCTAGATACACAATATTAGGGTTATTAATGTCAACATTTCAGACCTGCAATATGTGGTCTATGACCCCAAACTTGTATATATATATATTAACTTTCATTTTGACTTTGCAGCCCAAAGAAAACCAGCAGCCATTGGTGTTCCGGTCCGTAGGTTGAGATCGATCTGCTCTAGTTGTAAATCAATAGTCACCATTTATTGCGATAGTAAGAAATGACCAATGGCATGACGATCATTTTTCGTTACTTGAACATAGATTCCTTGTGACCGAGGAAGATTTTGGCGATCAAATTATTTGGTTATGGAAGGTATTGGAATACCACTTTTGTTTTTGTCATGTATTTATAATGTAACTGAAAATTCATGCTTGTCCTATGTATCTGCGAGGGAACTCGGGGGATTTAATTTTGTCAGGACATTGGATGTATCTTTCATGCCATTGGATGAAATCTTGTATATGATCCAAAACTATCGTTTGATGTAAGGAAAATACAAATAAACTATCCCCAAATGTGCTCTTTTCTAGAGTTTACCTCTCTTATCAACACATCCTGGGTTTGAAATTGTATGGTTACTCGAATATCTGATCATCTTTGTAATGCCTGCTATTGGCACCTATAAATTTTTTGCACAAAACCGAAAGGAAGGATTGACTCCACTGGTGAATTCTTCGAAGAGATGGTTAAACCCCCCTCCATAGCCATGTCTAGGTTGCTAAGGCCAAGAAGTAGCTCAGTTGGGAAGGAGATAATGAGAAAAATAAAGGGTTTAGGCACTTTAGGCATAAGGAGCTAGCCCAAATAATAAAAAATGGGTAAAAAGACAATAATCTATAGTTCGAAAGAAAATAAAGTGAAAATTAAAGCTCAGACAAGTCCCAACCGTTGATTAGGTGCGCAAGAGAGATCCATGGCCCCCCATCGCATTCGCATTGTGAAGTTGAGAAGAAAAGAGAACAGGAGGGTGGTCACGAGAGATAAACCGCTCAGACAGGTGGCAGCCAGAGGAGCCCTCGCATGGACATTTCGGATGTAAGTGAAAACTGCCATAAGGCTTGCGATACCATTGCAGCGGAAAAGCAGGGTAGAAGATCAACGACGCAGGCTGCATGGTCAGAGATTTGACGGCGCGAAGGAAAAGTTGTCACATGAGCACGGAGGTTAGGGCAGATCAACGACTCATGAAAAAAGGGATTAGATCTATGGCTGGCGGATATAAGAGATGCAAGGTTGATAACATGGCGGGCTCCACTAGCGAGAGCGCTGAAAACTAGACACTTTGATAACTCCCCACCATAGATGTGTTAAATAACAAGATCAACGCTCCTCGGTGATCGTCACAAGGTTAAAGAGCACCCCATATAAGCGGAGAAGGTGGTTGCGAGGGTGCATAGCATCTGCCAGGTGTCACCACCTGAGCACCTCGCAAGGAAGATTAAGTGGTAACCTAAAACTAGAGGTCGGGTAGCGATACCACCATACCCTTATAAGATGTTAGATACGATGGATGGATAAGGTTTAAAGCCAATAGAGGATCCTATGGCAGAGATGAAAAGATGTCAAATCAGAAAAAGTTAAATGAGGGATCGGATCAATGGACTAGAAACAATGCCTAGTAGACCAACGGACGGGAAAGAGGGACAGTTGGCAAAGGTGAGAGGAAGTTACGGAGGCATGGTTATGTATGTGAAAACAACCGCCAAAGTTTACATTTTTATTCTTTCCAAAACCTGTTTGACCAAAAGGGGTTTTTCCTAGAGAATGAGGTTCTAGCCCTGGTACAGGAGCTTGATGGCTGGTCACCAAGCAATTTGGCTGAAACATGAAAGTCTTGCAGTCGCATCCTAACAGAGACGGCCTCGGAGACCCTGTATCATTTTCGACCTAATCCAGACTGGTTTGCGGAGAAGCTATCCTTCAGGACCTCGACCTTTTAGGCCTGGAGGTCTCTCCAACAATGTCAGGGGTTTCCTTGTTTTGCTGCCCGCCTCGGACCTAACTTGGACATTCGATATTGTTCCCACAACCTGCTGAGCCTCCAAAGTAACAGTTGGTCTGTCCGAGAGTGCAGGTGGATCGATACGAAACCCCGCTATGGGAGAATACCTGACCAAAAGTATCCACCCACAGGTAACAGTTTCCCCTGGTACTAATGATTTTCTAGCCCCGACTCCGGATAAAGGGAAGAAATTGGAACAAGTGGGCGAAGAAGATGACGACCCCAACCATACTAGGATGAAAGGTAGAAGTTTCCAGAGGATTATGATCATCCTAAAGGTGTGGGATGCTTATGATCGAGAGGTCGGTAAACATGTAAAGGTTGGAGAAACCAACAAAGGAGGGGGTAAAAAAGGAAAATCACTTGTGCCGAATGACATGCGACCCAAGTGGTTCTGAAGGTGAGATGACCCACGTCTTTCGAAGTGTGCAAGAAGCATGAGGTTAAGTATTGTCACATGAGTGATGTTAGAAGGACATACCAGCAAAGGGGGTCTTTGACTTTTATCCCCGAGGATTACCGGTATGATGGAATGTACCTCTGCGTCATCATTGAAACCTTGGGCATCATGGTTACTTGATTGAGGAAATTCGATAGAGCTATCATGGAAATTATAACCACATATAGCCATTGTCGTCATCACAGTAGTTATGGATATGTCTTTCACATATTTTATCTAAAGTTAATATTTGGGAAGGATGGTGTACCTGGAGGTTTGACCATTTTTTTGTTAGGATTGGCTCATGGAGAAAGGGCAGGAGTCCGAAGTAGTGTTCATGCTAGAACAAACGTGGAATGAGGTAGAGGAAAAGCTTATCCCTCCATCTCTTGTGGTATTTGATCTCATGGAATCTAGCTCTGCCAACGAAGACGAGAAGCCTGATAGGCAACGAGCGTCCAAAGGGGCTGGATGACGGAAGAAGAAGGAGGTTCCTAAAATCAAGCGAGGTGGCCAACTCGGTGTAGAAATGGTTCATGATTTTATAATATCTACTGAAGAAGTGACACCTATCCTTCTAGATGACGCATCCCAGAATGACAACTCATTGAAAGTAGAAGATTTCTTTGACTCGCAAGGTCATTTGTGAACCCAGGGTTAGGATAACCTTCTGTCTATGATATTCCATTCCTTGTCTTAATCAGTCTGTTTGGAGCATGACGCATATGTAATATTTTTGAATTTTTTGGATTAAATGAGGTGTCCCTATATAGTAACTAATTTCTGTTTCAAATGGGCCGAGTATGAGAATCCAGGCCACTATAAGTTCCATGTATTTTCAAATGGAAAAGGGTTGAGAAATTTTTGGAGCTTCACATATTTTTTCTACTGTTGTTATTCCGAGATATATTTTTGAATAAAGTTGTCAGAAGCTTACATGCATTTTTCAGAGATTCTTGTGTAATCGGTCTGGTAGTTTGTTTCTCCTTTTTCTTATGTGATATGTGTTTCTTTCCTTTGTTAATCCATCTTGTTAATATTCCTTCGTACTTGGTTCAGTGTAGTATCTGAACATGATTCATAAAAATTATGCCTTGTTAATTTCTTAGCAAGTATTTCACAAAATATTTCTGCTAAAGTTGGTATAGGATTCATCTGTGTATGCCTTATATCAATGGATTGTTCATCTTTCTTCTATTTCGCCAATTAAAATCACTTTGACTACTAGCTGGTTGCTACCTTTCCTCTGTGTGGATGTATCTGCTAAGCATTTGATAATAATGTTTATGTTATACTTGAATTGACTCTATTTCCCAATATAGATCCCTGCTGTTCTCCAACCAATGGTTTATATGAGTATATTTTGTCCTACATAAATGTGACCTTCTGTGTATGTTTTAATAGAACATCTTAAAGAATGAATGCTCGTGTTCCTTTTTCATGATTGACGCCCTTGATTATTTCCAGTTTTTTCATTAGTTTATCGAGAGAGCCCTCTCAGACTATGTTGGGTCAGTAACATTAGTCCAAAGATTAGTTAGTGGTTACCCTGAATTACCCTTCTTACAACCTGGGGTCAATTTGGGTGTTAACAAATTGGCGCCACTATCGGGGAACGCAAGTTTTCTTGTCTTCCTTGCAAGAACAACAAAGAGTTATGAAGATTCGAAGAAAAGAGAGATCCCTGTGGGCAAACAGAGTTTTCCATATTTTTGATGGTTGTACAATTTTGCCCTGGCGACTCCACTCGTAAAGACTGATATTCAAGAAAGCACTCCACTAGGGAAGACCGCTGAAGTTGAATTCTAGTTTTGAAGGAGATCTCAACAAGGAATCCTGGCCTCAAGAAAGATCCATACCAGAGGTAATCCTATTTCTGAAATTCTGCTAGTTGTTGATAATCCAGAAAGTCTGCTTAAGCGAAAAGCTCAAAAAGATAACGCTAGTACTTCAAACAGTGAAGGAATTGTGTCTCAAGAAATATTACCTATTTTTCAAGAATTAAATATAGAGATTGACATTGGGAAACCTTTACCAAGATCAAGATCTGAATCCTATCTAACCCTAGGTGAGGATGGTGGGTGTTGAGCAACTCCAAGGTTGATAAGCTCCAATATCCAATGGTCTCTTCTTCTCCAAAGCTTCAATGGGATTCTTCTAACTCGAAATGGAAGGCAATGGCTCTCAAAGGGAATTTGGCAGCATAAGGATAGGATGAAATGTGGATGGAAAGTGAGGAGCCCCTATCACCTTTTTATAGTTTTTGGTGATGGGGAATACCATTATGGTTTTGAGGAAATCGATGGTATTAACCAACATGGTTTAGGTCTCTTTTTCCTTTTTTGAATATTTTTTATATTTGTATTCCCTTTTAATATTTTTTTGGAATTTTGGACCCTTTTTTAGGGTTTTTTGTGTTTTTTGAGGAAAAATATATATTTTGAGGGGAAAAAGGTGTATCGTGGTCTTTTTGGTGACCTTTTAATGGTTTTAGAGGCTCAAATGGTGGAAGAATGGACAAATGGGTCATGTGAATAAGGGAATGAGCTAGTGAGCACTTTTTGGGTGTTAACAGATTGCTCCTTGATGTGTGAGGGCAAGAGCTCATCGTATGGCCGATAGACATCGTAGTTCTTTTGTCTTTTTCCTGGGTTTGGAGAAGAGAAGAGACCGGTTGGAGACTGGAGAAACAACCCCTTGGGAGCTGCAACAACTAAAAAAATACATGGCCTCAAAATGAATGAGGAATAATCTGTGATTATGGATGAGGAGGGCATACCCATGCTTGTATCAAGACATATACATAACAATTAGGCCCAAGAAGTGGGTCTTGAATAATACATTAAAAATTGTTGGTACATCATAATGGTCCAGAGGGGACACAATGCTAGGACGTACTCATGGTCATACCATGAATGATCTCAATAACTGATACACTAGAATAAAGCAACAACCATTTTGAACAAGGTATCAGAAGGGCTGATGAACTGCTAAAACTGTAGGGTCTCAATGATTGCGAGTCAAGTATGGTTGAGGAAAAAATGGGCTGCAGTGTCAGCTTTGCAATTGTAAGTAGGCATGGCTTCCGCCCATTTGGTAAAGTAATCAACAGCCACAATAATGTGTTTGTGGCCGTCGACTGATGTGGGATTGCAATCCATGAAGTCGATGGCCCATTTGCAAAATGGTCCAGCGGTGACAACTGGATAAAGGGGAGCGGGGGGGTTCTTGCCTTTGGGGCAAAGAGCTGGTAGTTTTGGCAGTGTTTGACTGTTGTGATACAATCAGTGAATAATGATGGCCAAAAATAACCTGCGTGGACTACCTTTTGGGCAGTGGCCATTCTGGAGAAATGGCTGCCGTAGGCACTGCTATGACAGTCGTTAAGGACTTCTTCTGCTTCGTCTTGGGAAAGGCATCGCCGTAAGATTGTGTCGACGCCACGTTGATAGAGGACATCACCCAAGAGGAGATAATGGGGGGCATGGTGACGAATGTGACGGCGTCCGTCACGGTCAATGTTGGGTTGAAATTTCTGTGTGCGTAGTAGGTATACCAAAATGTCGCCATACCAAGGGTCGTCAGACGAGATGATGAACAAATGTTCATCGATTATATCAGTATGTATATTTGGTGATGACGACGATGATGGTAAGTCCGTAATGAGTTGAGCGAGTGCTAATGCTTTGGTGCTCTTTGGGGTTTTAAAACTTAGGTCATATTCTTATAAGATAATCACCCATTTAGCAACATGGCCTTGTAGAAGGCGGTGATTCAAGAGATAGACCATTGGATTGGAATTTGCCACAACTGTGGTATGGCTGAGGAGAATATAATGTTGCAGCTTTTGTACAGAAAAGACAATGGCGAGGGCCATTTTCTCTTCATGCGGGTAGCGTAATGGTGGGCCTGATAAAGTTTGGCTCACATAGTAAATGACATGCTCTTGACGAGCGGAGTCTTCTTGGACGAGTACACCAGAAATGACGTAATTTGATGCCGAAATGTAAAGGGTAAAGTCTCTTGTGAAATTTGGTGGAGAAATCAATAAGGTGCTGGTAAGTGCTTTTTTCATATATGTGAAAGCTCCGTCTGCTTGGTTGTCCCATACGAAGCGAGTAGAAGACGTAGCAAACGGAGGAAACCATGTACAGTGGTGGCATAGTCTGGGACAAAACAACGAAGGAAGTTGGATTTTCCTTGGAGGCTTTGAAGCTGTCTTAATGTACGTGGTGATGGAAGGTCCACTATGGCTTGAACGTTTAGAGGGTCAACGGTGATCCCTTTTTCTGAAATGACAAACCCCAGTAGGCGACCTGCTCGAACGGAAAAGACACACTTGAGTGGGTTCAAGCGGATGTTGTATTTTTGACAACGTAAGAAAACTTGTTGAAGGTCATCTAAATGGTCAGATCGTTTCTTAGATCAAGTGGTGAGGTAGTCTAGATAAACTAATATGATTTTATGTAGATCGTGAAAGCAATAAGTCATGGCATGTTGGAAAGTGGCTCCGACATACTTGAGAACGAAAGGCATGACGCGATAGGCGAAGGTGCCCCATCGGATAGTAAAAGTGGTTTTGTATTGATCTTCTTTACGGATTTTGATTTGGTTGTATCTGGAGAAACCTTCCATAAAAGGAAGTACCTCATGCCCCGCACACTCATCAATTAGTTGGTCAATAAATGGAGTGGGGAAGTTGTTTTTGGGACAAGCTACGTTGAGGTCACGGAAGTTAGTACATACGCGGATGGTGCTGACTTTCTTATTGACTAGTACTGGGTTTGAAACACAGGTGGTGTATGCAATAGGGTATATGAACCCTGCTGCTCGAAGCTTCTCAATTTCTGCTTTGACAGCTGGAAGCTTGGATGGGTGGATGGGACGTTTTTTCTGGCGGACCGGTGATATGTTGGACCAAGTGTCTATGTGATGTTATACTATGGTAGGATCAAGACCAGGAATCTCAGTATAAGACCGGGCAAAAACATCTCGAAATTCTTGGAAGAGTTTCTTATAAGCTTGGGTTTCTTTCTCAGTGCATGAAGCACCCAAAGAGATAAGCTCAGGTTTTTCGGGGGTGGTGGAGATGTCGATTCTTATAATGGGCGAAATGTTAGCCATGTTACCTTCCTCGAAGGCTTCTGGAGCTGGTATTGGATCTTTGAACCAATCGACCTTGGTTGGTAAGAAGTCCTTAGATTCAACAGATAGTTGGTTTTCCATAGTGGACGTAGACGTTTCAGGGAGGAAGTATGAGCGATGGTGCATATCATCCCAAGGGTAGCCAGGTGCAGTGAGTGTTTCTAGGATTTCTTCATCGGTACGGAAGTAGTGTTCCATTAAATGAATTGGTTCGGGTTTATAGGTAGTTGAAATCATATAAATGGTATTGATTTCTTCTGAATGGGAAGATTCTGGGGGAAATATTTCCTCAATACGTGATGGGGATATCTCTAGGTCAACGTTATTCAACTCGTATAGTGCCGCTCTGTACTCTGGGAGAACGGGGCAGTGATGTGAATAATGGTCGTAGATTCGGCATATTGCACAAGGATTGTTTGTGCGTAATGATTTATCACAAGGCTGAGGGGGAAGTTCTAGTTTGACTACTGGAACATTGGTGTCGTCATCCAACATATTCATGTGTTCTTGAAGTGCTGGTAGTTGTGGACATAGATGGGTAGCGTGGCCGATATCGTCGCACAAGGAGCACTTAGGGAGCACACGGGTTGGGGGATTCTTATCTAATTTGGGAGTCACTGGGGCGGTGCGAGTTGTGGGTGTAGTGTTGTAGGTTAGTGGACCTCTACCCCCAGTGTGGCGGGATTGAGGGGGGACATAACTAGATGTCAATGTAGTACCCCCTCTTGGAATTGATCGGTTATGGGGGTTCGAACCACCAGGTGGTGGGAAATTTTGTGGGTTTGATATGCCAGGTGGTGGATGGTTTGACATATTCATAGGTTGTACCGGTTGTAGGACAACGGTCGGAGTCGGTGGGGGAGTTGGGGCAGGTAAGTACCATATAGGTAATCCTGATGTTAAACTTGGAAGGTTGAGTGTATACATTACTGGCGTGCTGACAACTCCTGAAAACGGAAACAAGAATGGGATAATGTGAATCGGTGTTGTTCCGATATGACTAGGCACGATGGGTGCTTGTGGCGATGGTTGCGGTTTTTGTTCATTGTGTGATAGGGTGCGCAAATCGTTTACTGCAGTTACCTTTAGAGGGGGTGGGATTGACGGGAAAGAGCTGGTCCTGGGAGTATCTGAATATATCTTGAGTCCGACTGATGAGACGAAGGATGTTGGTGCACTAAGAATGGGTTGTTCGATCATGGGAAGAACATTTTCTAGTGCTGCGGGGGCATTGGGATCATAGTATGTAATCTGGTCGATTTTATCTACGCGTCCTTCATGGGGGAACATCATGATGCGGAAAACTGAAGAAGCGGCAGCTTTCATTTTATACATGTAGCTTCGTCCGAGAAGGAGATTGTAATCAAGTTGGGCGTTAATGATCTCTATATCTATGAGAACCAATTTGCCCCCAAGCTGTATGGGTATGTTCACTAACAAACCTTGAGGTTGAGCTGCACGGCCGTCATAAGATCGCAATGCGGTAGTTGACGGTTGTAGCATTGGGGATCCAAATTTCTGCCATATGAAAGTCGACATAACGTAGGTAGAGGCCCCTTCATCGATTACGCATCGGTGGACAACGAGGTTGCGAATGGAGACGGAAACTTGAAAAGCTAGAGATGAAGGTAGACAAGGTTCAGCTTGTTCTAAATCGAAAGCCATCATGTTAGATTCGTTTGGATCTATGGCAGTAATGGCAGATAACAACAATTTTCGCTATGCAGGACAATTTTTTAAGATTTTGAGAGCGGACATATCAGCAGGGGATTGAGCTAAATCCTCTACAATGTTATAGTTGGAAGCTGCACGAGCGTTCGGGTTATTGTTAATTCATCTCAAAGGGAAATGAGGTGCTTTGGGACCCTCGTCCATGGGCATATTGGGTATGCGAAGTGGTTGATCGATTGGGAGAGTACTCGGCGATGGGTTGGTAGGTGTAGCCTCAAGGGCGGATCCATATTTATTTCGACGAGTATGAAGATTGACATCATTTGATGACATCATTAGCAAATGGTGAGTGTTGGACTCTCAATGCTGGTAATCGACTGCGGCATAGGCAATTTGCTGCTATGGTGCAGTTGATCCTTGAGGGGGATCATTTGGATGAGTGTTTACCGTGCCTTGTTTTGGTAAAATATTTTGCAATATCATGGGTTGTGGCTGAGGGGGTGGTGTTGGCTGTGCAACGTGTCCTTGTCGTTGGGCGCCGTCAGTCCAGAGTTGACGCACTCAGTCTAAATGGGGACAATTATGTGTGTAATGGCCATAGACTTCGCATATGGAACATGGATGGTTTGTTCTCAAGTTATTATTTTTGGCCTGTTTCGGTGGATGCTCAGGGTTTTGGTTGGGGGGAGTAGCGTTATTATTATTTGGGGGATTAGGTGGTGGTCCACCTTGGTTGTGTTGCTAGTTGTTTCTGCGGTTACGTCCTCTTCCGCGGTTTTGTTGACCTCCTTGGTTACATTGGTTGTTCTGGTTTGGAGGTTGGTTTTGCTATGCGTACACATGCCCTTGGGCAGTAGGTGGGTTTTGAGTTCGTGGGGGCTCTGGAGTAGGTTGCGGTGGGTAGTAAGTAGGAGGGTTATGAGGTGGACCTGCTGCTTGTTGTGGTTGTGGGTAACCTTGAGCTACTGAAAGTATTGGAGCAAGAGGTGTTTCTTGTTGAGGATAATAAGCCACTTAGGCTTGTGGCTGGACAGGAGTCTGGTGGGCCTATTGGTTATAGTATGAAGGTGGTGCATAAGCTGATGGTGCTTGGCCATAACATTGTGGTGGACACGAGGGTCCATTAGTGTGGTGGGTATGCGTTACTGGAGCATACGAAGTTGTATCTCTAGAATGAGATGAAGCCCTAGAAAGATTTGGGGCATTGTTTGTACTCATCATGGTAAAAGGTTTGTTTTTGTGCCATAACCTGGCCGATAATACCTTCAGTGGCATGGGATGCCCCCGGCGCGTCATGGCGGGATGGATTGCTGCACAGGGCATT
This sequence comes from Larix kaempferi, assembly GCA_027924585.1. Classification (NCBI taxonomy): domain Eukaryota; kingdom Viridiplantae; phylum Streptophyta; class Pinopsida; order Pinales; family Pinaceae; genus Larix; species Larix kaempferi. The sequence continues at coordinate 981,684 of BSBM01000895.1, forward strand.
AGGTAAAATAATGTATAGATATCCTAACTGGGCATATATGAGGTCGAACTATTGGGATTTTAAGATGGCTTCTTCTTCCGACTGGGGTCGTTCAGAAGCTACATCTTTGGCTATGAGGGGGAGGAGTGATTTGAGGAACCAATCCAAAAAGATACAGTCGCCAAGTTTTATCTTGTAGAGGCTACGATGCTTACGCCACTCATGGATATGATCAGTGATGTGTGTAGTTGTGTTCTGTCTACAAGACAAAAGTATTTCCACTCATGCATCATAGCGTACAGGTAGTTGAAAGAAATGAAGGAACGTTGAGGCGAGGGATGTAAAAGTGGGGTGTGTCCCATGTGGTTGCTCAATGTACCACTTGGCTGCAGAGACAGTGAAATTTCTTTGTAAAAGTCTCAGTCTAATGGAATCATCTACTATGGAGTTAGAGGAACACCATAGGTGAAACGACATGATGTGGTTTTGGGGATCTTCCCTAGCTTTCCTTCAAATTTTGGGATATTTGAGGGAATCTTTGTGGGCATGGGGGGCCATGTAGGGTCGTGTCTAATAGGGTCGTTGGTTAACCTCGCCAAATCTGGTAAGTTTAGACTAGCCATGTATGGCAGAATGGAAGATGGGTGTGGCATGGTCACTGGGGTATAATTGCTAATGGTAGCATTATGGATTGGTCCAGTGCCCCCTAAGGGTATGCTAGATGTGAAAGGAATGTGTCCCCCAGTCGATGTGGGATGGGAGGGGCTTGCGCTCCCAAGTGCAACATGGGTTGGAGATGGGTTAGGAATTGTTCCAGTAATCACTGGGATATGGGTAGTGGCGATGAGGGGGGGGTGATGCCCATGTTGGGCATACCTAATATAGGTGGTGGTCCTGTGTTGGGCATGCCTAGAGCAGGTGTGGCCTCCATATTAGGCATGCCTAAGGGTGTTGTGGCTATCGTGGTTGTGACAGTAGTACTGGGGTTTGTTGATGTATCCCCAACAACACTGGTGAAAAGAGGGTCATATTGTGATCCAACCATGGGGTTGGTTGGTAATGTCTCAGTAGGGTGCTCGGATTCATCCTCAAAATCAGATGTAAAATGAGGCACGTCAGAATCGGATGACTAGGTTCTATGCCGATGACGTGTGGAGTCAAGGGATAATGCTCTACGTCTATGACGTGTAGATTCAAGTGTACCGAATTGAGGGGGTTCACCTTGACAACGCTGAGATCGTCTTAAGTTCTCAATGGTGAGATATGTCTAGAAATACCAATGGATGGTGGTGGTGAGATAAAAAACTCAAGACCCTAGTGCAACAATGTGTGCAGGAGGGGAGTGTGAAAAAGCAATGGTTGTTAGGTCAACAACAACTTCAAAAGCACTTACTATAATGGCTATGCTATAGTAAGTAGAGTAATCAAGAAAAGTGGTCAGAATACCAAAAATCAAGTGGCTCCTAGAAAAAAGTGGTGCTCACTAGACCAAGGGGAGTAGCAGAGCATGCAAACACCTACCTAAAAGTGGTATTATGATTCAACAAAACATATCCTCTGCAAGGTGATAAAATCCAAGTCAGACAATATGAGTAGTGGAATCAAAGGCTAGATATCTCCCTACCAGGAGGGACACCGGGTAGACAATCCTAAAAATTGGCCACTAAGATACCCCGTTCATGACACGTTCGGTTGGGTGAATCAATAGTTTGGCTCTATCGCAGTTGTTCTCCCATACAGGTGGTACATCGAGAACTGCGAAAGGTATCCTTCGGTTACTGAATGGATAGCGGTATTCCACTCAGGCTTCCAGAACCAGTCTGGCTACTTCAACCCTCCTAAGGGAGAGGCCTTCCTGATAAATTGGTGTATAACCGTGTCAACAAATAATAAGGGATTTTTGGGACCCTAAAAGTCAACCACTATGTCTCAGATGTAAATAATTGAGGGGTGTTATTGGAACACCTATCCCCCCAATCCTACCTAGCTACAATATTCTTTTCAGTGTTCCCCAAGTGGGGTTAAAGTGTTTGTTGAGTTTAGGTAGATTTTAAGGCTTAGTTAATTAAAAATGTGGCAGATTGGGTGCAAGTGTGATTGTTTAACTGAAATAGAATTTGCCTTGCTTGGGCGATTAATTACAAATTAAAAACAAGATGATTTCAATTTGTAAAGAATGAAAGTCTTTTTCTCAAATGTAAATGCTTTAACAAAAATAATTCAAAAACTATGGACTTTTGAAATAATTTTTAAAGGAAAGCAAATATCGTAAAAATTGTAAGAAATAAATGGATTTCTAAGTGCTTGCTTGGGCAAAACTATTGAGCAAATCAGAAAGATGGTTCAAAATTTGCAAAGAAGTAAAATCTATGATCTAAACAAAGTGCTAAAAAACCTTTCTTTCACTTGTTGAAAATTTTTAAAAAGATTTTAATTGAGCATATGTAATAGAAAAAGATTTACTATTGCTACAATAATTAAAACAGAATGGTGGAAAAAATTGTAGAAACAATAATGCTGGACGAAAGAGGCTAAATGGGAAAAAATGTAGCAAAAAATTTCTAAAAATTGGGCCGAGCGAAAAACAGCGGCATCGTGGGTTTGAGCCACGAAGTCGCGATGTGCAGCGTGGAAAAAAGACGCGAAGTCGCGATGTGCAGCGCGGAAAAAAACCGCAATGTGCACCGTGGAAAAAAGCCGTGATGTGCAGCGCGGAAAAAGGCCACGAAGTGCAGTGCGGAAATAAGGCCGTGAGGTCGCGATGAGCCGCGCGACTATCGGGTGAAAAGTCGTGATGCGAAAATGGAAACATGGTCGCTGGAAACAAAACCGAAAAGTGAAATTTCAATCTGTTAAGGGTTACAGAAATGGCCAACAGCTAGGGCAGCAATGAATATGCTGTCTAGTATGGCAGATCTGCTAATTGGGATGGTAAAAACTAGTAAAAAACAAAGATCTAAAGCAAAAAATTTAAAGTTCAAAACCCAGCGGAGGCGCCAAAAAACTGTTGCTTTGTTTTTCAACCAAGCATGTGCAAGGATGCACCTATTAACAAAGTAATAGCAGTTTCAATATAAAACAAAAACAACTATGAATAAACTAAGATAATCTAAGCATGTGCAAATAAATAAAAAACTAGATTTCGAAACATAAGCAATAAGATCTATGGAAAAACAATAACTTGAAAAATATTTGATTTTGTATTACCTAAAATGGTGAGGATGGTGGGTGTTGAGTAAACCAAGGTTGAGAAGCTCCAATATCCAATGGTCTCTTCTTTTCCAAAGCTTCAATGGGATTCTTCAAACTCGAAATGGGAGGCAATGGCTCTCAAAGGGAATTTGGTAGCATAAGGATAGGATGAAATGTGGCTGGAAAGTGAGGAGTCCCTATCACCTTTTTATAGTTTTTGGTGATGGGGAATACCATTATGGTTTTGAGGAAACCATGGTATTAAACAAAATAGTTTAGGTCTCTTTTTCCCTCTTTTTCCTTTTTTTTATATTTTTTATATTTTTATTCCCTTTTAAGATTTTTTGGGAATTTTGGACCCTTTTTGAGGGTTTTTTGAGGAAAAATATATATTTTGAGGGGAAAAAGATGTATTGTGGTCTTTTTGGTGACCTTTTGATGGTTTTAGAGGCTCAAATGGTGGAAAAGTGGACAAATGGGTCATGTGAATAAGGGAATGAGCTAGTGAGCACTTTTTGGGTGTTAACAACTAGATTTGCACCTTTAGCCCTACCAGCTGTTTTACATGATCTACCCCAAAACTATGCACAAAGGATCGTCTCCTATGATGGAGAGGGAAATTTTTCTGCCAAACAGCATGTAGACAGGTTTGAAGATTTTATTGATTTGGAGGAAGTAGATTATGATGATGCAAAAATGAGGTTATTTGCTCAAAGTTTGTTTGGAGAACCTAAGAAATGGTACAGGTTGTTACCAGATGCTTCCATCAATGATTTTGTAGCATTTAAGACACTGTTCTTAGAGAGATGGGAAATGATAGGAATTCATGCCCTAGTCTTGTCCTAGTATAATCACCTCAAGAAAGGAGGTTTCGAGTCTATGCATGAATTTTTTGCTAGATTTATGAGGGCATACAATTCTATTCCAGACGACCTAAGGCCCTCGGCAGGCGCTGCAAAACTCCATTTTGCAGATGCCTTTGATGGAGACTTCTCATGTATGTTAAGGGAAAGAAAATTTGCCTCCCTACCTACTCTGCTGAAAGATTCCCTAGAGGTAGAGGCAAACATGATGGCCTAAAAAAAAAGAGGGTAAAACAGAGGTTGAAAAAAAGAAACAAGAGACCCAAACTTCTACCTCATCCGCTTCCAATGATGCAAAATTTGATACCATTATGAAAGCCATGGAAAAATTGATGGATAGGTTGACCATAGATACCAAGCCTCCTCCCCGAGAGAATCCTGAAAACTAGATCCGAAATCCAAATTTTAGAAGACCACCACCTCCTCCAAGAAATCAGAGAAATCCTGAAGAACAACAAATGCGTCCTCCTTTTGCTGAAAATATGGTAGATAATGAAGTACTTGAAGAGCCTGCTGAGGCCCATATTCATTTTGTTGACTCCCTAGACCATGAAATATACTTGACTGAAAGGGAACATGACTTCTTTAACAAAGAAAGTACTAGTAACCAACCTGAGTTAGAATCCGAGCAATACCTAATGGGTTATCAAAATGCTGTGGACAATCTTCAAAGGAAACTAAAATTGAGAGAAGTTACCATGAATAAAGGAAGGCTTCCTATGAACCAACCTCCAGTCAACCACCAGGCTGTAAAAGAGATGAAAGAGAAACATCAAGGAGCTGTTGCAAATAAGAGACCTGAAAATAAAGAAGAAGATGGTCAACCTTCAAAAGAGGTTAAACCACCAGAGGTCACATAGATAGTCAAACCTGCCCCCACTTTTAGTCTCAGAGCTGAACTGTCAAAGGTAAATGTCTCCATCCCTCTTAATGAGCTACTGAAAAATAATGAATACAAGGAAGAGATAACAAAGATGTTTAAAGGGAAAAATGAATGCCAACATGATATTCTGGAGCTATCTGATGATGCTCCTACCATAATCTTTGGATCTAAGTTGGAAGAACTAGGTGATGAAGAAGTCCCTCCTTTCTACTTAAGCCTAAATGTCCATGATCAAATCTTGCACAATGCCTTAATAGACTCTGGGGCATCTCATAACCTGATGCCAAAATCTGTGTTGAAAGAGCTAGGATTAGAAGTGATTAGGCCATACCAAGACCTTTTTTCCTTTGATTCTAGAAAAGTGCCATGTTTGGGACTGATTAAGAACATGGTAGTGACTCTAACCCAACTCCCTACTAAAAGTGTCATGATGGATGTGGTGGTGGTTGATGTGCCTGCCAAGTTTGGGATTCTTTTGTCCAGATCCTGGGTTTCAAAGTTGAAAGGAACTATGCATATGGATTTATCTTATGCCACAATTCCCGTTTTTGGATCCAATAGGAGATTATATAGGGAAAACAAGATGGAATATGTTGTTAGCAGCAAAAGCAAGCCTGAAAATCACCCTATATATGCAATTGATACATACATGGGTTGTTCCATTTTTTTTATTGATGGGCCTCGTTGTGATCCTAACGCTCCCCCATATATGGCAGTTGATAAAGATAAGGAATTTGTAGCCAGGTATGAAGCTTCTGAGAAGGAGAAAGATGAAGAAGTCTGGTGGAAAATGTATTTTGATGGTTATGTGAGCAAAAATGGTGCTGGAGCAAGGGTTTGGATCATTCCTCCCAATAGGGAGTCTAGGGCACTTTCATATAAGCTGACATTTGAATGTACTAATAATGTTGCTGAATACGAAGCATTTCTATTGGGATTGCAGGATCTAAAAAATTTGGGAGCTAAGAAGATAGAGGTGTTTGGAGACTTTGAGCTAGTAGTGAACCAGGTAAATGATAGTTACCAAGCCAAACACCTGAGAATGAGAGCATATAGAAATGAAGTTTGGGATTTCTTTGGAAACTTTTTTCATGAAACATAAGATTAGAGTGATCCCCAGGCATGAAAATGAGGTAGCAGATTCCTTGGCCACTACTGTTGGGGGTTTTAAGACCCCAATCTTCTCCCAAACCAAGTATGAGGTTGAAATAATAAACATGCCTTCTATTCCTGATAATTCTAAGTATTGGTAGATATTTGAGGATGACTTACAACTCAGGATATTTTTAGAACTTTCTGATGAGTTTGCAAATGTGCATATTGATACTGAAAATGAGAACCTGGAAAACCTTATAGAGGGAGAGACTGCTGAAGAAGAAGCTGAAAACCAACGGTGGAAAAACAGTATGGGTAGTAAGGATATTATCCAATTGAAGAATAATTACATCCCTAAAGGTCTGATACCCCTAGAAAAGCTATTTGATCAAGATGATGTAGCTAAAATCCCAAAATTTGAACCTCCTATGAATCACTAGAAGATCAAAACTTGGGTATAGAGAAAGACCCTCGGATGGTAAAATTGTCTAAAAGGTTACATGCTGACAAAAAAGGACGCTCTGTAGAATTGATGAAAAGACACACTGACGCTTTTGCCTGGACTTATGAAGACTTAAAGGAGTACGATACCTCAATCATACAGCATGCCATTCCACTCAAGCCAGGTGAGAAAACTTTTAAGCAAAAATTAAGGAGGATCAATCCTAAGTTAATAGATATCATAGAGAAAGAAGTCAAATTTTTTTCAATGCAAAGATAATTGTTACCTTAAGGTTCTCACAATGGATAGCAAATCTGGTCCTTATCAGAAAGAAAAGTGGAGAAATCAGAATCTGTATTGATTTCAGGAACCTCAACAGAGTGTCGATGAAAGACAATTACCCTCTACCTAAAATGGAGCATATCTTACAGTAGGTGGTGGGGGCCAAAAGAATTTCCACCATGGAGGGTTTCTCAGGGTATAATCATATTAAAGTGCGCCCAGAAGACCAGGAAAAAACCGCTTTTACAAATCCTTGGGGAACTTTCATGTACGCTAAGATGCCATTTGGTCAGATGAACGTTGGGGCCACTTTCCAGAGAGCTATGGATATTGTGTTTGCTGAAGAAAAGGATAAATTTGTGGTGGTATATATGGATCATATAACAGTTTTTCAAAATCAGATGAAGAACATCTCAAGCATCTAGAGAGAGTTTTCATAAAATGTAGGAAATATGGCATTTCCTTGAATCCCAAGAAATCCTTTTTCGCTATAGATGAGGCTAAGCTTTTAGGGAATATCATCACCAAAGATGGGATAAAAATTAATCCTGAGAGGGCCAGTGATATTCAGAAAGTAGGAGAGCCGAGAAGCAAAAAGGAAATACAATCTTTCATTGGACAAGTGGGTTTTTTAAGGAGATTCATACCAAGTTTTGCTGAAATAATGAGAAGTATTACAAATATGTTAAGAAAGGATAATCAAATAAAGTGGATCAAGGAGGCCAGAGATTCCTTCAAAGGAATCAAGACAGCCATCACTGAAGCTCCGGTGTTGGCCAGCCCAAACTTTACTAAAGATTTCCTAATTTTTTCATATGCTTCTGAACATACAATAGCTGGAGTGTTGTTGCAAAAAAATGACCAAAATGATGAGCAACATATTGCTTTTTTCAGTAGAGTGCTGAGAGATGGGGAACTGAAATATGATATCATGGAGAAATAGGCTTATGCTCTCATAAAATCTTTGAAAGATTTCAGGGCCTATATTATACACTCGCACATCATTGCTTATGTCCCAAATAGTGTTGTGAAAAGCATTTTGACCTAGTCTGATCCTGAAGGAAGAAGGGCCAAATGGATTGCAATATTATTGGAATATGATTTGGAGATAAAACCCGCCAAACTGGTGAAAGGTCAAGAGTTAGAAAAGTTAATGACTAAAGAAAATTGTGACTCTTTGCAGCTAAATTTTTTGGAAGACCATCCTAACCAGCCGAATACAAACATACAGGTGAAGCCTGAATTCTCTGAGTCCCCTTGGTATACTGACATTGTTTTTGTATTGCAGAATTTACAAGCACCTGCAGGGTTAAGTAAAAGCAGGGCCAGGTCTATAAAACTAAAAGCTGCCAAATACTGTTTCATGAACCAATACCTGTATTGGAAAGACCCTAGAGGGGTGCTGCTAAACTGTTTGATTGAAGAAGAGGCTAAAAACATAAAAGAAGAATTCCACAAAGGGGACTGCAGGGGACACCATTCCTGGAAGGCGACAGTAAACAAAATCCCGAGGACAGGGTTTTACTGGCCCACAATGTTTACCGATGTTTAAAAAGAAACTGTAGTTTGTCACCAATGTCATATTTTTTATGGAAAAAGAAAGGTTGTTTCCCTCCCTCTACATCCTATCATAGTGGAAGCACCTTTTCAACAGTGGGGTTTAGATTTCATTGGGGAAATAAACCCAAACTCCTCTGGATAGCACAGATGGATCCTGATGGCTACTGATTATTTTACCAAATGTATAGAAGCCATACCTATCAGAAGAGCGACTGAAGGAGTAATCATGGATTTTTTGGAAGATAACATCCTATCCAGATTTGAATGCCCCAAAAGGATTGTGACTGATAATGCTCCAGCTTTTTGTTCCAAAAAGATCATTAATTTTTGCCATAAGTACCATATCAGTCTAAATCATTCTATAGCCTATTACCCTCAAGGAAATGGATTAGCAGAGTCTTCAAATAAGAGCCTGGTAAGGATCATCAAAAAGTTGTTAGAAGATAACAAGAGGTCTTGGCATACAAAGTTAAAGTGTGCTCTGTGGGCCGACAAAATCAACACGAAAAGAGCCATTGGAATGTTACCATTTCAGTTGGTGTATGGAGCCGAAGTGATTTTTCCAGCATCCCTAGGTTTTCCTATCATGAGGTTATTACAGGGAATAGAAGAAGAACCAAATCACATGCAAAGAAGAGTAAATCAGATAGTTGAGCTAAATGAGCTAAGAAGTAAGGCATATGGCAAAGTAGAAAGCCATCAAGAAAAGATGAAGGATGCTTTCGACAAAAAAGCCAAGGAAGATTATTTTCAAGTTAATGACCTAGTTCTGAAGTGGAACCCCCCTAAAGAAGAAAAACATGGAAAGTTTGACCACATGTGGATGGGACTGTATGTTATTGCAGCAATCCGAGGAATAAATTCTTTTGTCTTGGAACATCAAGATGGATTTGCTTGGTCAGGAGGTCCAGTCAACGGGAGATTCTTAAAACATTACTTGTCCTAAGGGATGTAGGTATTTCATGTACCATAGCCTATGTATATATTTTTCATTTCTTTTACAGTTGTTTTGAAATTTTTGATGGCAAACCTGAAAGACTTGAAACACTAAAGAAAAGAGGATAAGGTCTAGAAGGCTAGCCATAGTTCCTTTTTCTTTTCATGTGTGGGCAGCCTAGATATGCAGCAGATACAGTTGTAGTTCTAAGAAATCAGAAGAATTTGTTGACTCCGAAGTTTGAATCGCCCAATGGACTAGGCACTGAGTCTACGGAGCTCTTTGCTATCTCGCAGGGAGGATAGCATCCCCAGCTGGAGCCAGTTGTTGGCACCTATAATTTTTTTGCACAAAATCGAAGGGAAGGACTGACTCCACTAGTGAATTCCTTGAAGAGATGGTTAAACCCCCCTCCATAGACATGTCCAGGTTGCTAAGGCCAAGAAGTAGCTCAGTTGGAAAGGAGATAATGAGAAAAATAAAGGGTTTAGGCACTTTAGGCATAAGGAGCTAGCCCAAATAATAAAAAATGGGTAAAAATCCAATAATCTATAGTCCGAAACAAAATAAAGTGAAAATTAAAGCTCAGACAAGTCCCAACTGTTGATTAAGTGCGCAAGAGATATCCACGGCCCCAAATCACACTCGTATCATGAATTTGCGCGGAAAAGAGCACATGAGGGTGTTCACAAGATATAAACCGCCCGGACAGGTGGCAGCCAAAGGAGCCCTCACATGGACGTTTCGGCGGTAAGTGAAAACCTCCAAAAGCCTTGCGATACCATCGCAGCAGGAAAGAAGGGTAGAAGATCAACGACGCAGGCTGCATGGTAAAAGATCTAATGGCGCGAAGGACAAGTTGTCACATGAGCACAGAGGTTAGGGAAGATCAACGGCTCATGACAAAATGGATTAGATCTACGGCTGGCGGATATAAGAGATGCAAGGTTGATAACATAGCGGGATCCACTGGTGAGAGTGTTGAAAACTAGACACTTGGATAAATCCCCACCGTAGATGCGTTAAAGGACAAGATCAACGGTCCTCGGTGATCGTCGCAAGGTTAAAGAGCACCCCAGATAAGCAGAGAAGGTGGTTGCGAGGGTGCATACCATCTGCTAGGTGTCACCACCTGAGCACCTCGCGAGGAAGATTAAGTGGTAACCTAAAACCAGAGGTCGGGTAGCGATACCACCATACCCTTATAAGATGTTAGATACGATGGATGGCTAAGGTTTAAAGCCAATAGATGATCCTACGGCATAGATGAAAAGATGTCAAATCAGAAAAAGTTAAATGAGGGATCGGATCAATGGACTAGAAACAATGCCCAACAGATCGACAGACGGGAAAGAGGGATAGCTAGCAAAGGTGAGCGGAAGTTACGGAGGCACAGTTATGTATGTGAAAACAACCATCAAAGTTTACATTTTTATTCTTTCCAAAACTTGTCTGACCAGAAGGGGTTTTTCCTAGAGAATGAGGTTCTAGCCCTGGTACAGGAGCTTAATGGTTGGTCACCAAGCAGTTTGGCCGAAACATGAAATTCTTGCGGTTGCATCCTAACAGAGAGGGCCTCGGAGTCCCTGTATCATTTTCGACCTAAGCCAGACTGGTTTGCGAAGAAGCTATCCTTCAGGACCTCGACCTTTTAGGCCTGGAGGTCTGTCCAGCAATGTCAGGGGTTTCCTTGTTTTTCCAAAATCCGTTTGAAGGTTGGTATACCTTTTTAGCTGCCCGCCTCGGACCTAACTTGGACATTCGATATTGTTCCCACAACCTGCTGAGCATCCAAAGTAATGGTTGGTCTATTCGAGAGTGCAGGTGGATCGATACCAAACCCCGCTATGGGAGAATACCTGACCAAAAGTATCCACCCATGGGTAACAGTTTCCCCTAGTACTAATGATTTTCTGGCCCCGACTCCGGATAAAGGGAAGAAATTGGAACAAGTGGGCGAAGAAGATGATGACCCCAACCATACTAGGATGAAAGGTAGAAGTTTCCAGAGGATTATGAGCATCCTAAAGGTGTGGGATGCTTATGATCGAGAGGTCGGTAAACATGTAAAGGTTGGAGAAACCAACAAAGGAGGGGGTAAAAAAGGAAAATCACTTGTGCCGAATGACATGCGACCCAAGTGGTTCTGAAGGTGAGATGACCCACGTCTTTCGAAGTGTGCAAGAAGCATGAGGTTAAGTATTGTCACATGAGTGATGTTAGAAGGACATACCAGCAAAGGGGGTCTTTGACTTTTATCCCCGAGGATTACCGGTATGATGGAAGGTACCTCTGCGTCATCATTGAAACCTTGGGCATCATGGTTACTTGATTGAGGAAATTCGATAGAGCTATCATGGCAATTATAACCACATATAGCCACTGTCGTCATCACAGCAGTTATGGATATGTCTTTCACATCTTTTATCTAAAGTTAATATTTGGGAAGGATGGTGTACCTGGAGGTTCGACCATTTTTCTGTTAGGATTGGCTCATGGAGAAAGGGAAGGAGTCCGAAGTAGTGTTCATGCCAGAACAAACATGGACTGAGGTAAAGGAAAAGCTTAGCCCTCCATCTCTTGTGGTATTTGATCTCATGGAATCCATCTCTCCCAGCGAAGACGAGAAGCCTAATACATAACAAGCGTCCAAAGGATCCGGACGACGGAAGAAGAAGGAGGTTCCCGAAATCAAGCGAGGCGGGAAACTGGGTGCAGAAATGGTTACCGATTTTATAATCTCTACTGAAGAAGTGACACCTATCCTTCTAGATGACGCATCGCACAATGACGACTCATTGAAAGTAGAAGATTTCTTTGACTCGCAAGGTCATTTGCGAACCCAGGGTTAGGATAGCCTTTTGTCTATGATATTCTGTTCCTTGTCTTAATTAGTTTGTTTGGAGAATTATGCATATGTAATATTTCTGAATTTTTTGGATTAAATGAGGTGTCCCTATATAGTAACTAATTTTTGTTTCAAATGGGCGGAGTATGAGACTCCAGGCCACTATAAGTTCCATGTATTTTCAAATGGAAAAGGGTTGAGAACTTTTTGGAGCTTCACATATTTTGTCCACTGTTCTTATTCCAAGATATATATTTGAATAAAGTTGTCAGAAGCTTACATGCATTTTTCAGAGATTCTTGTGTAATCAGACTGGTAGTCTGTTTCTCCTTTTTCTTATGTGATATGTGTTTCTTTCCTTTGTTAATATTCCTTCGTACTTGGTTTAGTGTAGTATCTGAACGAGATTCATAGAAATTATTCCTTGTTCATTTCTTACCAAGTATTTCACAAATATTTTTGCTAAAGTTGGTATAGGATTCATCTGTGTATGCCTTATATCAATGGATTGTTCATCTTTCTTCTATTTCTCCAATTAAAATCACTTTGACTACTAGCTGATTGCTACCTTGCCTTTGTGTGGATGTATCTGCTAAGCATTTGATAATAATGTTTATGTTATACTTGAATTGACTCCATTGCCCAATATAGATCCCTACTGTTCTCCAACCAATGGTTTACATGAGTATATTTTGACCTATAGAAATCTGACCTTCTGTGTATGTTTTAATAGAACATCTTAAAGAATGAATGTTGGTGTTCCTTTTTCATGATTGACGCCCTTGATTATTTCCAGTTTTTTCATTAGTTTATCGAGAGAGCCCTCTCAGATTGTGTTGGGTTAGTAACATCAGTCCAAAGATTGGTTAGTGGTTACCCCAAATTACTCTTCTTACAACCTGGGGTCAATTTGGGTGTTAACACCCGCCTCAGCACTTATGATCGATTTGATTATTTTAGACTTATGATTGACTAGATTATTTGAGACTTATGATTGATCATACTATTTTGAGACCTACGACTGATTTGACTATTAAGGGAACTGGTTTGAAGTGATCCAGATTTATAAAAACTTGGACCATGAATGATTGCTTTAAATTTCATATGTGAAATGAAAATGGTTAGATAAATGATGATTGATGAATATACTCGAATGACTGAGAAAATGAAAAATGATGAAAATGCTTTAGAATGGAAAATGATGAATGTTGAAATTACTTGAAATGAAAAAGATGTATGCTCGATTGACATAGACATAATGATGAATGTTGAAATTACTTGAAATGAAAATGATGATTTGTTTTATACTCGACCGACTGAGATAAAATAACGAATGATGAACATGCTCGACTGACCGAGGCATAATGTTAAAATGATGAATGTTTGGTAGAATCGACTAACTGAGGTACTGAAAAGAATGATAAAAAATGTTTTATAGTGCAGTGCTACTAATGTGCGCTTGAGTGTGTGCAGTGGCAGGTAAGACGATATACCGACTGACCCACAATGGAATTATAGGGCTCGTAAGAATGGAAAGAACACTTAGGGGTGCGACGACTGACTGTCAACCCTGAATTAGCAATTCACACATGGGTGAAGTTGTTTTAGCTCACCCGGGGAAGCGTATGTCGTATGGGCAAGGCCATAATGATTTGGTCATGTACGATGAGTTGAGGGGCGCGCAATAAGGAGAGCCTTATCCCTCAACATCCCTTAGTCTCCGAGAAGAGTAATTGAGAGATCGTGGTAACGAGTCCCGGTCGCTACGCAATACTCCACATAAGAAGAAAGGAATGGAATTGTCGGAAGGACCCGCCGAAGAGGCACCTGAACAAGAAAATATAATGTTATTTAAAGAAAGAAATTGAAAACTTGTCAAAAATAAAGTCAAGTGACTTTAAATTAAACGGAAAATACCAGAAAATAATATTCATTATTTTATTGTTAAGAGAAAAGAGGAAAAGTAGAAGTGAAAAAGAAAAAGAAAACAAAAACATTTAGTTTAGCCTAAACTATTTTACCTATCTACTTTATGAAAATAATAAAACAAAAACTAAACTAGAAGTCTTCTATAGAATTTCTTTTAGATTTGAACACTAATAGGAGTTTAACTTAGATGAGAATATTCTATTAAGGAATAAAATAATTAAAGAGAATAAATATATATATAAATCATTATTAATCTTCGAAATGTTTTAAATAAAAACATATCAGATGTAATTTAATAAAAGAAACAAATTTCTTTTTATTTAAAAGAAATTAATTAAATAAAAACAAGTAGTTTACTGAAAAGGTATTAAGTAAACTAAAGGAGAACTAAAATAAGAAGTGGGACTCATCGACACCTAACTTCCATTGATTTAGGGAGTTAGGTGCACACTAAAGATAATGAGACACTTGTAATTGAGAATAATTGAAATTAATTTATTAAACTAAATTAAATATGTGCATGGACAGACACATGGCACACAAGACTTTTGCTATATAATGAGGGAGGAGAAGGAGAGAAGGACATCTCTTGCTCCCTAATGTTGGATGGGCATCATAATCTCGGATTATGTTACAATTCTTGAGAGTTGGGATTAGCAAGAACGAGGATTGGGAGATCCTTTCGGGAAGCTAGCTAGTGTGTTCTTACGACCCCATTAGCTCGGGGGTTCGAGGTGAAGAAGAGTAACCTCGATACGGTAGGGTGGTCAACTGATGGGTTGTCGGTAACTTCGTCAAAGATCGGATCCGGAAAGTCAATTCAGCTGCTGCTAGAACTATCTACTCGATCTAATACTCAACCACCGAATCAGGTACATTGTTCTTTAGTTTTTTTTTTCAGTACCTGATATTGATATCTTAGTTTTATTGTCGAAAAAACCAAAAATGTGAAGTGCTGGGTTTGTGAAGTTATAACTTGGTTTTCTGATATACATTTAGTTTTGAATTCATGTGATTATGTGGAGAAGTCAGGAACAATAGCTGTAAATCGATTTTATAAATTTATAACCTTGTTTCCATTATTTACAATTTTTTGAATCCCTGCGAATGCGTTGAGAAATGGGGAAAAACAATGGTTGAATCAAATTGATTTCCCATGATTTTATTGTTAACTCCATTCTAGATTTGTGAGCCAGATTTACTCTGTGTATCTATGTAAACAATTCTTGGAAGTTTTCAGATTTATAAATCGAATCTGCTCTGTATGACTATTTGAGTTTTTAATTGACATTTACAGAGTTCGTAAATACTAATTGTATCTGACTCTTGAAAACTCTGTGTATCCCTAATTATTGGACGTTTCCAGATTTGTGAAGTCTCTATGTAAACTTTAAAAATGAAATTCGGTTACTGCATAAATGTTTATATGCATTTCCATCTCGATTCACTACCTCTGTGTTTAATCCTTGAAACTCTGACATTTTCATGATGCCGATCTGGGTGTATGTGCGAATTTTCTGGGTAATTTCCAAAGCTGAAGTTCGGTTACTAAGTAATGTTTCTATGCTGTGATTTAATTCGAGAATTTTTGTGTAAAAATTTAATTCCATTCCAGTTATGAGATCGCAGATACCCGAAGGTGTACCCACCTTGCTTAAAAGAATTTCTTTTCCAGATCAAAATTTCTTTTTTTTGAGTATCTCACTCTGGCCGGTATCTCCTCTTCATGCCCAGATCGAGTTGTGTGTACTTACCGGTTGGTACCATGTGTGCAAAGAGAACCTTGGATACCAAACATCCAATTCGCAGCTTTTGACACCGTGCGTCCAGTTTTCCACGCCATGTCTAGATCTTTGAAATGCCGAGTACCCTAGCTCTGTAGATCCACCTTTTTAGGTAAACTACCTTTTTCTTTCATACGGGAGTTCTAAATGCCTTGTTCCCTGATCACAATCGATTGGATCTAGAATCGCCAATTGCATCTACAACCATTCTTGTATTGATGGTGGACGTCGAGATTTCCTTATGATCGTGTTTAGAAGTCACCCCTACATTACAGTGTGCTCATCTGGCATTGTGGAGCGTGTGTATTATCTCTCGACTTGGCTGAATTGTTTAAACCAATGTAAAGTCTTGGGAATCTAATTAACTTTCTCGACTTCCCAAGGTATGTCGACTTGAGCTAAGAAATCTTAAGATGAACCTTTCATTGTGGAGGGAGAAGAGTTGGTTTAAGCATTGGTATGCTTGATTATCATTAAGTGATTTTAAGGATAGTTAGAATATTGGTTAATATTTTTAAAATAGGGCAATTTATTAATATTATATGTTGATACTATATGGGAAGAATTGTTAGTATGGCGAGTTAGAGTGTTAGTGAATATACCATAATTGTTTATACTATAATTATAATTATTCCTATATGTACTCAAATTGTATCATAAAACATAAATGAGATTTAGTGATGCCTTAAAAAGGATGGTTAGTATTTGGTAATCTTGACTAGAATTAATTGTTGATAAATATTGTTATTAAATCCAGTATAGGTTTAATGGTTAGATTATATAGTATTATATATCATTTGAAATGCACATGGTTAGGAATCATTACATTTATGAAATTAATTTAGGTAAAAATTATTATATGTTAGAAGACATGCACTCAGATAGGAACCACTGCATTATAATGTGTAAAGTATTATATGCTATTGAAATGCACATGGTTAGGAAGCACTACATTTATGAAATTAATTTTGGTAAAAATTATCATATGCTAGAGGACATGCACTTAGATAGGAATCATAAGGATCACTGCATTATAATATGTAAAGTATTATATGTTATTTGAAATGCACATGGTTATGAACCACTCCATTTATGAAATTAATTTTGGTAAATATTATCATATGTTAGTGGACATTCACTTAGTAGGAATTGGCATTGCATCCTCTTATGGTTAGAAGTTCAATTTATTAAATTTGGAGACTCCATTACACCTCATATACTTTTTGAATGCAGATCTTATAAGGTAATACCAATATGTACATAATTAGAGTTTGTAGTACATTTTAAGAATTATGATGACTAAAGGATTACAATCTTACTTTTATACTACAGTTACATTTACTTTTTATATGTTTAAACATTGTAATGTAGATATTATTAAATATCATTAAATACTTAATATGTTAAGGTTGGAATGTAAGAGTTATTATACATTACTTAATATGCACATAGTTAGGTTTTACTTGCATTTGAGAAATCTTATAGTTAGAATTTCAGTGATACTTATATTAGAATTACATTGTCGTAATCTTTGTCCTATAGTAAGAATTGATTTGAGTAGTGACAATTCTTATAGCTAAGTTATGACATACACTTGCTTCGAAGATTGATAGTAAAAAATAAAAATAAAAATTCACTTGCTCAACTTGTCAAACCCTACAATCTTATTCCTTCATCTTGCAGCATCTCAAGTGAATCCTAGTCATCTGTCCTATTTCAAGTTTTGCGGCCGTGTTATTGGTTTGGAGTTGATGCATAGGGTCCAAATCGACAATGCCCTAACTCGAACATTCTTCAAACAATTGGTTGGTCTCTGTATCTCCTGGGAAGATACAGAAGATACAGATCATACTTGTATTCAAGTTGCAAGAAAATCTTGGAAATGGATCTAGATCCTCTAGACGAGGATCTACTAGGACTCACATTTGTGACAGAATTGAAGAACTTGGTTCCTGAAAGGTTATGGAACTTTGTCCAGGGTGTAGGAACTTGATTGCAAAAGGTAAGAATTGATATTACTCTTGGGATGGTGCTTCCCTGAGATTCAAGGGTCATATGGTGCTTCCCTAGAGCAAAGATCTTGAACATGTTTTATTCTATGAACTCCATGCTTCTGCATCATTAGGGCACTCTGGGTTCCTCAAAATGTATGAGAGGGAACAATGTAACTTCTTTTGGAAGGGAATGAAAATGACAATTCAACAGATGGTGGTTGAATGTGATACTTTCCAGCTCAACAAGGGTGAAATGACACTCCTTCTGGGATTGCTCGAACCCTTTCCCATCCCTACATGGATTTGGACAGATATTTCTATGGATTTCATTGAAGGGCTCCCTAAATCTGGATGGAAGACAATGATTTTGGTTATGGTTGATTGCCTCTCCAAATATAGTCATCCCTATATAGCCTCCTTAGTCACACAAATTTTCCTGGACCAGATCTTTCGTCTTCATGGAATCCCTTCTTCCATTGTCTTGGATTGCGATGCAACTTTCACCAGTCCTTTTTGGACAGAATTATTTCACCACATTGGTACCAAACTGGAGATGAGTTCAGGGTATTACCCAAAAAAGATGGTCAGACTGAAACTACCAAGAAATGTTTGGAAACTTATCGTTGTTGCTTCACCTCCGCACAACAACATCAGTGGGAAAGTGGTTCCCTCTCGTTGAATGTTGGTACAATACCTCCTGACCCACTACATTTAAAATGACTCCATATGAAGCAGTCTATGGTCAGGAATCGCCAGTTCTTCTTCCATACACCCCCAACAGTTCACCAGTTTAGGTAGTTGAAACGGTTCTTAGAAACCGCGATCATATTCTTCGCATTTTGCAGGACAATATTCAAAAAGATGATTACACCATTCTGAGTGTACTTTTCAAGCAGGTGATAAGTTTTTTCTTAGTTTACAGCCTTACAAGCAATCCTCCCTAAAACTAAAAGGGCATCATAAGCTCGTTCCAAAGTTCTATGGGCCCTATAAGGTTCTTAAGAAGATTTGCTCTGTTGCTTATAAATGGGAACTTCCTCCTTCTTCCTAGATTCATCTAGTATTTCATGTCTCTTGTCTGAATAAAGTTCTTGGCACCAACATCAAAGGAAAAACTATTTTACCAGAACTGAATAATGAAGGATCCGTTCGATTGGATCTGGAGGCCATCCTTAATAGGAACACTCATCAACGTCGCTCTCGATCTATCACAGAGGTATTAATTTAGTGGCACGGAATGAAACCAGAGGATGCTACATGGAAACCACTCCTTCAAATTCAACATCAATTTCCACATCTAAAGCTTTGAGTACAAAGCTTTTTCTAAGGGAGAGGGGATGTTAGGAACTCGTGTCAACCCTTCTCTTTACTTTGTTAGTATATTATTGTTGGACGCATATGCTTTGTAAGTCGTCTCGTAGTATTATATGTTCCATGGTATTTATCCATAGTTTGTATTAGCCCATAGTATTATATATTCCATGGTATTGATCCATAGTATTGAACGCATATGCTTTGAAGTCGTCCCATAGTATTATATGTTCCATGGTATTGATCCATAGTATTGGTGCATAGACCTAATATATAAGTACGTGTTGAGGCCAATGAAGGCATCCACGAGTTATTTGTATTGATCTTTCTCAAAGGAGGTTTCCCCCTTGAAGTGGTCCGCGATCAATAAATCTCTTATGTGTTCTATTATTTCTGATATATCATGCATTTTCATTAATTAATTGCTGGAGGTTCCTCACAAATATCCTATGATTAGGGTGAGTTCATCAACATACTATTTAAAATAAATAGGCATTTACAATCATGCTAGCATCAAGATAGGGCTTATATAGGATGAAAGTTAAACTTGGAAATTGAAATTGTATTCCTTGTTTAAGTACGCTAGTCCAAGCTTTTGGTAATTCTTCAATATCTAATTCCACACATTCACCTCCTTCTGTGAAACACCTGCAAAATAGAAACATTACCTTTCTCAAGAGCTTATGGCTATAACAAATTATATGTGATCTAAGTCAAATACATTAATATGCATTTGAATATGTGTACTAACTCTCATTATAAAAAACTTAACCATTTCATTGAACCAAACTGTAACATGATATTGGGATAGTAAAGATGTCTTGTATTTATTAATGAACCATAACGAATAGAAATATACATTTCTATAGTTGGTAACCTCGTGAAACCTTGACTTAAGTCCCCTTTCTTCTCTTCTCCACAAGATCCAACAATCTCTAGGCACTAGTACAAGATGAGAGATAAATTACCAAAATCCGTATATAAATCACCATTTTTTATTTGGATACCACTAGTGGCAAATTAACAGTCATTGATCATGCAACCAAAAAAGTGCTCATATTTAACTTGGTCATTTATAACTTATCTTGTGGTCATATATTTGGTTGTTAACTTTGGTCATATATTTGGTCATTAATTGTCATAATTAATGACCAAATATATGACCACGAGATAAGCTATAAACAACCAAACTAAATATGAACACATTTTTGGTCGCGTGATCAATGACTTCTAATTTGCCACCAGTGGTCGTTTATATGGGGATTTTGGTTGTATTTTGGGTCATTTATCTCTATTTTTGTAGTGTTCATTTATCTATATTTTTGTAGTAGTCCCTTATCTCTTTTTAGTGGTTTCATAATATATATAGGGCATGGAGGAATCGAACCAGCATCATCCTACCTATAAGGTAGGTGCTCTTCCATTGAGATAGCACCCTTAAATAGAATATATTATATTATTTTACATTATTGATCTAATACACAAGAATGGTCTCATTCAAAAGGTTCTATGGTCACAACAAAGGAAAGGGAGCACTCTATTTGACTAAGCATGGAATCTAACTCCAAGAGTAACTCTCAAGAAAACAAGTCATATTGTATATGTTAATATAATGTTTTCTTTTCCTTTTGGAACGAAGAAAGAACAAACTAAAATCACTCTATCACACAGGAAAAGGTGCATTGAGGGAAATAATCATACTTGACCCTCCATAGAAGCTAAAGTCAAGATCTAAATAAAATTTTAATGTAACCATGAAATTAATAGTAAGTATAGATTTTACTCAGCTACAAATCTGTTAGTGTACAAAATCCATAAATAACTAGACTATTTTAGCTATATAATTGACTTCATAGATCATACCTCCATTTGGGTGTCATTTTGTTGAAAATTGTTCTAAATACTCATGTCTTCCCCTGCCTTTTGTCGATAATAATGCACTTGTATCATCTTGGGACATTCCTTAAAAGAACAAATAAACGTAACAAATTAATGAATGATGACCTTTTAAGAATCAAATCAATTAGAAAGAACATAAAGAACAAATTAGAAAGGCCATAACAAATACCGAGATTATAACGAATGCTATTGAAAAATTGAAAGTTTAAATATGGAGAAACCATAGGAATTTAACCCCTTTAAATAAAAATATATTATATGCAAAACTTAAAAATAAATTACAAGTCAATTAGAACATGTTTCAAAAACATCATAATATATAATATCAAATATTCATTTCCCTATAGCAAATATTCATAATATGCAAATAACAAAATACTAAACTATAGGGGTGTAGACTACCTATGAATGACTTCTCATTCATTTGTCTTGAATGTTGAACAACTAGATGAATCCTTAGCTGCTATATTACTTAGACACATGCACACACCCAAACAACAAATACCCTTACACTTTCTTTTGGAAGAATCCTATTCTAAGAATTGAATTCAAATTGCATCATTATATATTGTAAATAGGAATATACCTATACCAATTCAATTACATCAACAACATGAACATGAAGAAATTCAAGTAACACATAACAAGTAATAAGTTCATACATGGACATGTGTATGCAATCAAAACATATGTCAAGTTTAAACTGATTACGAAATCTCACACATTATATACCAATTACCAAGACCTCAGTGATAGGAACAATTATATATCTTTATAATTTTTCCCTATATCGTGTCAAATAATGCTCAATAAAAGAAACTTATAGCAAGAAGAATAGACTTAGACTCATATAGAAAAATCATCAATACTAATTATTTAAATGCTTGTCTCCATGGTTGTAGTGAAATTGGCAGTTGCTAAGTTGGGTGTTCTTCTACATATCTTCTTCCATAACAAGGCAACTTAATAAGTTGAATACAATGTGGAATCATGCAAACATGCGTATACTTTAACCTGTGCGACTCCTTCAAATGGAATAACCAAACATTTACTACACTAATGATGACGTGATACCAACATAGACACAAAACCAAATGCTGTAAAATCACCTCTTCAAAAAATAAATCCCCTTCAAAAATCAGTGTGGATTGCACCTACAACCCGAGAAGCTTTTATCTAGTTTGTAACTTGCCATCATTTCACCTATAAAGATATTATATCTTACTATTTTAGTGTAATTATTTTTTATCCATAATTTGAAAACTTCAAACAAGATACAGAGTGCCATATTGACAATAGGCTTCATCAAGATCCACAAGAAAGGAAACTCCAAAGAAATCAAAACCTTTATGCATAAACATATTAAAAAAAAACAACGAAGCTTCAACCAAATAGGTGTGAGATTTAGAATCTGCAGAGTTTTAGTATCTGTGTGAAGTATGAAACTGTTGATAGGTTTATTGATGAACTTATCATGTTGAGGAGAAATTTGTGTAAGGATTTAAGACAATTATGATCCAAGAGAAATTGATAAATCCTGTGCATATGGAAGAATTTACTATGGGTGGAATTTCTTGTAAAAATTTCTGTGTGGATAATATTCCATTGTGAATGAACAAAGTGAGACTCTATGTATTAGAAATCCTTCGTGTGAATGAGAAATTAAGAACTTAAGTGATGCAGAGGAGGTGATATGTTGTCAAGAAGACAAAGTATGGCTTGCGTTAATGGAAATGCTTTATTTATTTATTACTTGCATTAATGGAAATACAGATTTATCACGCAGGCCTACATTAATGCTTTCTTTATTTATTACCTGGCAGTCTCTAAAACCTTGATTCCATAAGGAAGTGCAATTCGGCCCTTTTACTTTAGGCATTGTACTTAAGACAATATTTTTACTAAATTTCCTTTGTGATCTCCAAAAAAATGACAAAGAAATGATGTCATCGTCTCTGCAAATGTGATGATATCAGCTTAATTTTGAAAAACCAAAAATCAATCATATCTCACCCTTATTCCCAACACGGGATTCCGAAGATTAAGATTGCATCTTATGTTTTTATTCCATCCATATTGTCATGTATAGGAGGAGGAAATCCTGTTGGACCTGAAATCATTATGGCCGGGTGATATGACCTACATTAATATAGGAAATATTTATTTATTACTTGCATTAATGCTTTCTTTATTTCCATTAACACAATCATATTTCTTTATTTATTACCTATGTGAGGGAGTATTTTGGTCAAACCTTGATATTAAATAGCGAGGAGAATTTGGGAACTGCATTGAAGCTCACTCAATCCTTATCAAAGAAAACGCTTGATCATAGATATTAAATATTAAATGATCACAAAAAACGCTACAAGTGCTACGTTTTGGTGAAACGACTCTGATTGGAGTAAATATTAAATGCACTTGCAAAATTGTGCCATGAAAAGAGGAGGAATCACACCCACGATGCCACGAAATCATGGAAGGACATGCCATGAGTTTGCATTAAATCTTATGATATTATAAGGGAACATTGTTGTTGAGGTTAATGACACCACCACAGGTTTGGAGAAGTATAAAAATGTGTCAGAAATATGCAAAACTTATATTAATAAAGGATAACAACATGTAATAAATTAAATTTTATTCCAAGTTAATAACAAATTATTTGTTATTATTTTTAGGTGTGAAATTTTTTTATTCAAAAATTCTATAGAGTTTGGTCTTGGAACTAGGAATTTTAAAAATCATGTAGTAAAGATAAATAAAATAAATGCAATTGAGTGAAGATATGGGTTTTGTCAAGGGACCTATCAGTTACTTCAAATCACAAAAGCTTTTTATTTGTGACCAAAACAATAAAACATTGATAATATGTTTTATGCAATTCTGTGTGAGACTTAGTAAAAAAAAAATAGCTTCCTATCTATGTTAAATGTAAATGCAATATCATATCTGCAAGATGATATAAGATTGAGGTACCTAAAAAATTATGCGTTACGTATAGCTAGTGAACAAATAGTAAGATACCACTAAGATCAGAAAGGTTCCACATTTTTTCAGTGATAAAGCTCAAGGGTGAAAACACGAAGGTGGGAAACAATTCCGTGAAAATTTATTTTTTTTGTTCTAATTTCCAGTTTCTCGCCCGAGACAAAAGTCAACATATTTTCTCGGGCGAGAGTTGTTATGTTTCTCGGACAAGAAATTAACGATGGTTAAACTTCTCTCGTCCGAGAGTTTTTCCATAGTTAGATAATGTTTCTCCCTAGAATATTTAATTGTCTCTTCCAAGAGTATAACCATTTTTTGATATTAAACTCTCGGACAAGTTTCTCGGTGGAGAGTTTAGATTCCTTTTAAACTCTTGGGCGAGAAATGTTTAACTATATAAATGCAAACAAACCCTTCCCCCACCAGTCACTGTGTGTCATTACATTCAACAATTTTCTCAAACCGTCGTTCAAACGCAAAGCTGTCCATCGTTCAAACGAAGAGGGGAATGACCACGGTAATGAAGGGAAGTCGGAGGAACCCTTTCTTTGCATAGGTAATTTCCAAACCGTTTCTTTGCACAACTATGCCATGGTAATTTCGGAAATTTACAGTAGTTAATTTCAAAATTTACAGTAGGTAATTTCAGAATTTACAGTAGGAAATTTACTATAAAATTAGACTATCCAATAAAAGCAATGGATATGAGCTTCAGTATTAGTAATAGGTAACAACTTGGTATTGAGCTTATCACTATAAATGAATGAGACAAAAGGGACCCCTTCGATGCCCATTTCCTTTAATTGTGATAAGCAAAAGAATAATCCCTACTAATCTTTGGGGAGTGAAGGGGGTAGATGTTGTCTACGGCATCCCACCTCTCATAGGTAAACTTGGTATTGAGATTATCCCTGTATTGACATTTTTCTAATTTTTCTTGGGCTTCTTGCTTGTCTTGGGCGGGAGGCTTTTGTGCCTTTGCCCATTCTTTCAGGGCTTTTTTTAACACATCTATGCTTCTCTTCTCATACGAAGAAGGGGGAACCTCTAACTTGTCCATTCCAAGCTTGCTGGACCACTTCCATGAAATCCAGTGATTGAATCCATACTAGGATGAATCTGGATGGAATTGAGCCAAGATCCACATTGTCCTTAATGATTAGTGTTACCAGTTTGTGGTCTGACATCCCAAATGGAACTATTTAAAAAGACAACTCGAAGCTTGTGACTAAAAAGGAACTATGAACCAAAAAACTGTCCAACCAAGCAGCTATGTGACCAAGGCCTATTTGCTTGTTGGTCCAAGTGAAGCAAGCTTTGGTTGGCTTAACATCTCATAGGTCCGAGTTCAGAGTCAAGTCCTCTACTTGCTCTCTACTTTCAAATAAAAAATTTTATTACAATTTTAGTTATAGTGGCTGACATGGCATCAAAATACTCTTTTTAGTGACAACATTGACAAAACCAAATAGTTCATTAGCCTCTCGATATATTCCATATAACGATTGATTGTTTTGTTAGTTTCAACATCAGGTACCATCCTCTAGAGACATGTTAGGATCCCCTCAATCACTTCACCATCAAAATGAAAGCCACGTAAGTAAGGATGGCCATGTTTCAGAAGAAGTGTTGTTGCAAGAATGGATTGATGGAGCATCTCAGTCCATCGACTATCAATCAAATCCCAAATCATAATGTATCTATTATATCCGAGGGTGCCCTTGTCCACATAATAAGATTGGATAGTTTCTTTGACCCTATCCATGGCCTCATACAAGTAGCCCATTATAGGGACCCCCATTTCGGGTTCCCCAAACACACTTCCATGGAATTTGAAAATATAAGTATAATTAATTTTAGAACTTCCAGTACGATTTTTCAGAAGAAGATATAGAGGCCACAGATCTAGTTCTATCTATTGCAGTACATGAATGTCAATAAATAAAACTATATACCCATATTTATTCATTCCACCACAAGAGTTAGCAAAATAAATAAACTAAATACTTCAAACCTGTTTTCGACGGTTGGTCCAATGAATCGATGGAGTCCTTGAAGTGGTTTCCGCACGATCCAATCCAATCTCCTGACGAAGTACCGAGTGACCCCTCAGTTGACCTCCCTACCATATCGAGGTTATTCTTCTTCACCCCGAACCCCCTAGCAAATGGGGTCGCAAGAACACACAAGCTAGCCTCCCGAAAGGATCTCGCAATCCCCGTTCCGGCTAATCCCAACTCCAAGGATCATAACATAATCCGAGATTATGATGACCATCCAGCATTAGGGAGCAAGAGATGTCTTTCTCTCCTTCTCCTCCCTCATTATATAGCAAAATCCCATGTGCCATGTGTCTGTCCATGCACATAATTTAATTTAATATTTTAATTTCCAATATTCTCAAACACATGTGTCTTCTTAATGTCTTTAATGTGCACCTAAATCCCTAGATCAGTGAGAGTTAGGTGTAGAAGAGTTCTACTTCTCTTCTGGTTCTCATTTAGTTTACTTAACAATCTTTTAGTTAGACTTATTGCTGAACTACCTTTCTTTCTTTTCCTAATATTAAGATTGAATTAAAAGATGATTCCTTTTACTAAAAGTATAACTATTTTAAATTTCCTCTTTATAAAATAATTTAAATGAATAATAAAATTAATTAAGGTAAAAAAAAAAAAATCTTGAATAATAATAAAAGAAAAACAATTCTTTTATTAATGACCTATTTCAATTCTTTCTCAAAATGATGAAGTCAATTATATAGAATCTTTAACAGAATGATTTAAAATAATGAAATCTATAAAATCTTTTGAATAAATAATAATTTTTCTTAATATTAAAATTAATCAAATTTAATATAAATAAAGTCAATATTTTAACCCCTTTTCAATATAATAAAATTAATTAAAATGAGAAATTTAATTAATGAAATCATGAATAGAATTTGTATAGGATAATTCAATATAATAAAATCCATTAATTTAAAATCTTTGAATAAAAATAATTCTCTTATTATTAATCTTTTTCAATCAGCATAATTAATCAAATTTAATATTGAATAAAATCAATCTCTTCAATTCTTTTTCAAGTTAATAATATCAATTAAAATGAATAATTCAAATTCATGAAATCAATTAAAAATAAGATCTTGAATAGAATTATTAAAAGAAAAAAGAACAAAATGAAATAAAGTATTTCTTAAATCTTATCTGAAATTTTCATTTATACCATTGATTAATTTTCTTCCTCTCGTTCATTTCTTCCTTCTTATGGGGAGGACTACGTAGCGATCGGGAACCATTACCGCGATCTCTCAACTACGCTCCTTGGAGACTAAGCGATGTTGAGGGATAAGGCTCTCCTTATTGCGCGCCCCCTCAATTCATCGTACGCGTCGAAATCATTATGGCCTTGCCCGTACGGCATACGCTTCCCCGGGTGAACTGAAACGGCTTCACCCATGCGTGGATTGCTAATTTAGGGTCGATAGTCAATCGTCATACCCTTACATGTTATTTCCATTCTTATGACCCCAATAATTCTATTGTGGGTCAGTCGGTAAATCGTCTTACCTGCCACTGCACACACACTCAAATGCATATTAGTAGCGCTGCACTATAAAACATTTGCATCATTCTTTTTAGTATCTCAGTCAGTCAAGTCTACTAAAAATTCATCATTTTAACATTATATCTCTATCAATTGAGCATACATCATTTTCATTTCAAGTAATTTCAACCTTCAACATTTTCCATTCTAAAGAATTTTCAAAGTAAATTCAAATGGTTCGTGTTTTACTTAGCTGGTTCATTTAAAAACTAGTACCCTCATTAGTCTAATCAGTTAAAGTACCGAGGTGGGCATTACAGTGTCCGCTAGTGAATCATTTCATCTATCGCTACACACATTTCTCAAAACACATATTAATAGTCCTGCCCTCATTAATCATAGTTCATTCCATAATCCACTAGTTGTTAATCAGTTTCATTTTCAAATATCATATATTTCATTTAAACATAAAATCATCGGTCAACATGTTTTTCTTCATTTCCCATTCATAATTCATCATACAACTAATCGTTAAATACCATATATCATGTTCACCATCATCGCTAATCATTAAGCAACATGAAATCATTCGTTTAGATAAACTACCACATATATCGTTCATTTCATTAATTCATAAATTCATTTATCCAATTGCCGTCATTCACATCCTCAAGTTTTCCTCAATCGTTTAAGACATATCAAACTCAAAAGACCACGTTATCAAAGTTTGTTCGTCCAGGTCACTCGATAGGTGCCCTTAAGGTCCACAACCATTCTAGGGGCATTACATACACCCCCTCTTATATAGAACTTTGTCCCGAAGTTAACTTTTGTTGTCGTATTTTCGACACTAGTCTTTATCTAAATTTCTATTCTCGTCTTCTGGTCATTTTCTTCTATTTATCTCAAGAAATCATGGCCATAAGCACAATTGGTTCTAATGATTAGTTTGCTAGATATTATAGTATGGTTCCAATACATCCTCATGAACTCAATCGTAATTGTGTGTAATGTAAATCCAATAATCCATCATAATTGTTAGTACCAAATTAGATTTTCTATACCTCCAAGTCATCTACGAAGGTCTATGATGTCCAAATTATCTACAAGATGCATTGCGTCAATAACCACTTAATAGTTTCCCAATCATCTTTTTGCATAACAAAATCCAGGCAATAAATCAATTCCATTTGGCTATCATTTCCTCCAAGACAAGAATATAAACATCATACAATATTCAATAAAGTACATATGGGTAAGTTATAATCATGAATTATCAGTTCAAGAGCGACTATACTATCAGCACAAACCCATGCATAAGTCATTCGATATTCCCATAAGAATACTTCCAATTTCATGATTTTTAATAAAATTGATTCTCAACTTGATACTAAAGTGTCATAACTTAGTGATTTAGTCGAACACATTAAATTTAACTCCTAGTCCTTCCATTACTAACATCATGTCTAGGTCAATGAGCTTATCATGTTTTTACCTTGTTTCATGATTTTGTTGTCATAGATCCTCTTTAGCAGAATTTCCAAGTCACATTATGTGTGTAATCTTAACAAGTCTTATTCCAAGGACTAGTCATCCCTTTGTTTAGCTTTCGCCAATTCATGTGGTTAGCATCATTGCATTCAACTACTTGTGTTGGTCAGATTCACACTTCATTTTACAAAAACGATTTTCAATTGGCGCTTTTGGTAGGCATAGGCAAGTCATTTCTTCCTCACTTTTCTATCATGGTTAAGTCAAGTTGGTAGTTCTTCATTTTTGTTAACAATGTCGACATGTTGTTGAATTAGTGTCATTATGCTCAGTTCATCATGCTAGTATCATTTATATCTCGTTTCCTAAATTCTGAATCCACTTTACACTCTCGAGAATCGGTCAAGACTTCGACAAGTACCATCATTTCACGCTAAATAACCAAAAGTTGCTCATTTTTCATTCTCCCTAAATTCTTTATTCATCCTTTACTATAACAACTATGTTCAAAGTATACCCTTCTTATCACGTATTAGGTACATGCAACACACATGAGTTAACAAAATGTTTTTATTTATACTAACATGGTAATTGTTGTTGCCAATTACAATGTAAATATTTCCCCTATAAACACAACTAACAACTTTACCTTGTAATTCTAATAATGATTATATCCCAAATATATATACAGAGTTGAAATCCCTTATGTGCATGATATCTACTTAGGTGTTTCTATTATTTTGAGAATTACAAGCCAAAGCACTTTGTAATGTGCTTAATTTCCCCATTAGCTTCTTTAGTCCAATCTCCTTTACTCAATAATCCAACTATGTTAGTCCAATCTCCTTTATTTTTTTTTTCAAGTAATGAATGGATACTTTAACATTCAACCAAATACTAAACATCATAAATCAATGATTCCTTGAGGCTTTCAATCGTGTGAGACTGTCTTTATCTAACACAAGGTCAGTACATTAGTGAATCTCAGACTATTCAATTATAATAGGATTTTATCCAATATCAATTCTATTTCAATACTTCAAAAATAGGGACCTTCCTTTCGACATATAAATGTAGCACTTATTTTATTTCAACTTTTTAATATAAACAATCCTCCTTTTCAAAATAAAACTTCCTTCTAACATTCAACTATGAGCACCCTTTCTTTAATATTTGATTCATAAACCAAATACTTTTCAAGAATATCATTTCTTTTTAATACAAAACCCTTTTCTTTTAATATCTAAACTAAAATTCTTTTAATATTTAAAGAGAGTAGAATTCCCAACTCAAAATCATTTTCTTATATAAACATGGATATATATTATTAATATAATTTAAAAACATTGTAAGGACCCCCTTTTTGGGGTCCCCAAAAAGAAAACTTCCACTATGATTTTTCAGAAGAAGATATAGAAGTCACAGATCTAGTTCTATATATTCTAGTACATGAATGTCAAGATATAAAACTATATACTTAGATTTATTCATTCTCAAAAGATTTAGCAGAATAAATAAATAAATACTTCAAACCTGTTTTCGACGGTTGGTCCAGCGAATCGATGGAGTCCTCGAAGTGGTTTCCACACGATCCAATCCAATCTCCTGACGAAGTACCGAGTGACCCCTCGATTGTCCTCCCTACCGTATTGGGGTTACTCTTCTTCACCCCGAACCCCCGAGCTAATGGGGTCGTAAGAACACACAATCTAGCCTCCCGAAAGGATCTCCCTGTTTGGATATCCACATCATCTTTTTTAGGATCTTGCATGCAATTAGGGTTTGCATGCAAATTCTAGGGTTTGCATGCATCCCAGTCACCAGGTTGATGCCTCCAACACCTTAGCCAACTTATTCTAGCACCCGAGATCTTCTTACATCAGTTCATTAGCCCTCCTAGTCAGGAAGGCACCCACTTCTCACCTATTGCCAGAGAAGGGCGCACTTCTTCACCTACCACTGTAGTTCCATTTCAGTTACACTCAGTTAGCTCCAATTCTCCCTGATTTGAGGCTAGTTTAACTCCTGATTGACTGTTTCACTCCGTTGGACCTCTAGATTGACTACATGACTTGTTTTGACTTCAATTAGCCTCCCATGCGCCCTCCACTAAGCCTAGTTCCCTATATCAGTTCTACACACTTCAGTTACACATGTTACACTCAGTTAGACTCAGATTGACACCTGGATGACTGGTTCTTGTGCATTGATGACCACCACTGATTGATGATGAGGACTC
Source organism: Larix kaempferi (assembly GCA_027924585.1). NCBI lineage: Eukaryota > Viridiplantae > Streptophyta > Pinopsida > Pinales > Pinaceae > Larix > Larix kaempferi. The sequence continues at coordinate 1,012,952 of BSBM01000895.1, forward strand.
CTAGTTGGAGTCAAGATACTCCATTCAGTGATTTGAATGACCTTCTTAGTCAATTCGAATTGCTCAGTCATTGTGACTGTATTGTATTGTAATTATTCACCCTTATTGGGATATTGAGCACTAATGCATGCTTTGCACAGTTTTACAACATTTGTCTGAGTTTCATCTATTGTGATTGATTTACTTGTTCATTAGATCTGCTATGACTAATTTTACATGGTATCAGAGCCATTGCAGGGACAAGATCTCTTTTCTACAGGTGTTTCTACAAGAAGATTTGAGTGAATTTGCTCAAAAATTACAAAAGTTTGGCATGAAAGATCTCAAGGGCATTCGCTTCTGTGCATGCAAAGCTTGAAAATACTTCCAATACCACTCCAAAAGCTTGAGTTTCCACATAAATCCTGGATCTGATACATTGGACCCATTCAACATTGCTTGATCTCCAATCCCAAGTGTGATGCAACTCTAAAAGGGTGGATTGTTCGACCTCATTGTTCTTGGTTTTATTGTGATTTGCAGGTTATTGTCTCCATCAATTGCATTTGCTACTTTGCCCTTGCAAGCATTTCTACATCAGTGTGCACTCGCTCCTAGCAATGGAATAATCTTCCTCAAAGCCTATTCTCACCTCATTCAATTATTTTGATTGGAAAGATGATATGGATATCATATTACGTTCAAAAGATTACTACCAAGTCACTCTTGGTCTTGAATTGGAGTGAAACACCTTGTCAGATAGAACCAAACACTACAACAAGCTTGATGAAGCTTATGGTCTTCTTTGTCTCTCCATCTCCAAAGATCTTCACTTCCATCTTAGCGGATTGAAGACTCCAAAAGCTATATGGGAGCAACTTGAAACACTATTTTGCAAGCAGGACGAGCTTAGGGCCTTTCAATTAGAGAATGAATTGATTGCCCTTAGTCCTAAGAATTTCGAGACCATTAATGAATTCTTCACAAAATTCAAGAACTTGAACATGTAGTTGAAGAACAGTGGAGTTATCAAAGAGGATAAGCAATTGATCCTCTCCATTCTCAGCAAGCTTGGGTAAGATTATTCGGTATTTGTCTCTACTTTCAATTTCAGTCGGCTAACTACTCCGAATTGGAAGATGCCTACCTTGAATGCCTTCATTGATTCCGTCACAAAAGAGCATGATAAGTTGATTCAAATGGGGTCCATAAGCTCCAAAGATTCAGACCTATATGTTCAAGGACCCAATATTTCGAATGTTAAAGGAAAGCAAAAGAAGGAGAAGCCCAAATTCGAACCTCACAAGCAAAGAGAGAAAGGCAAACAGACGGATGCACCATCCAGTTCAAAGTTCAAGCAAAAGGGGAAAGAAGGTAACCAAAAATCTAAATGTACTTATTGCAACCGTGGATTTCATCCTGAAATTTCATGTATGAAGAAGACTATAGATCAAATGGCCCTCCTTTTGGAAAAGAACAACATAACTCTTCCTGACGGTGCAAGGAAGAAGGATCGGAATGATGATCATGAAAGAGGACAAGCACTCATGGCAACTGTTTTGAAGCCCACTACTCTCTTGATAGATTCAGGTGCATCGAATCATATGGCTAAAAATATTAATTCTTTTTCTTCATTCGATCCAAACAGCTCCATCCCCATCCATTTGGGAGATGACTCAAAAATTTCTTCAAAGGGAAAAGGTACGATTCATGTAGATCATGGAAGCTTTCAGAATGTTCTCTTTGTGCCTTCCTTGGATTCCAATATTCTTTCTGTGTATCAAATGACACACATTGGTGAACTGAAGCAAGTTACATTCAGCCCTAATACAGTTGAAATTTTTGATATTAAAAGTGGAAGACTTGTTGCAGTTGGAAAGGCGAACCACACTGCAAAATGCTATGAGTTTTCACACTTTATTCCACTTGCAAAGCCCACTGCTCTTCGCACACATGATAATGAGGTTAGTAGGATTTGGCATGAAATATTTGGACATCTTAATTATAAGTATTTGCTGCTGTTATCAAACAATTCCATGGCAGATGGTCTTCCACAACTCCGTTCCTTGAAGGGAATATGCACTGGTTGCATTATTGGGAAGCACCCCGAGCATAGATTCGACCGTGGCAAAGCTAGCAGAGTTTCTACAGTTTTGGGTCAGATACATTCTGATATCAGTGGTCCGCTGCGCCATACATCATTAAATGGTTCAATGTATTTTTTGACATTTTTTGATGATTTTTCCCGCTTTACATCGGTATTTTTTTTCAAAAACAAGTCAGAAGTGCTTGGAAAATTCAAAGATTTTAAGGCTTCTGTTGAGAACGCCACTGAGAGCAAGATCAAAGCTCTTAGATTTGATAATGGTGGAGAATATATCAAGGCCGAGTTGCTGCAACTTTGTGCCCAAAGCAGAATTCAAATCCAACATACAATTCCCTACACACCCCAGCAGAACGGTGTAGCGAAAAGGAAAAATCGGTCACTGAAAGAGATGGCTACGTGCATGATTGAATCAAAAGGTTTGGCTGCAAATCTTTGCGCTGAAGCAATCAATGTTTCTGCATACATACAGAACCGTGTTCCACATTCATCCGTGAAAGGTATGACTCCTCTCAAAGCATTCTTTGGTCACAAACCGGATGTGTCAAATTTGAGAGTTTTTGGCTCTACTGCATGGGCTAGAATTCCTTCCAAGAAGAGACGAGCTTTGGATCCACAAAGTATTGAGTGCATACTGATAGGATATGGAGAAGAATCAAAAGCATATAAAATCATGGATATCAGATCTAAAAAGATATTCATAGAGCGCAGTGTGCAATTTGAAGAACTGCTTCAAGAATTGCAACTAGTTGAGGAAGAAACTGTCGTTTCACCGCCTTCACCAGAAGAAGATCCGTGCAGCGATAATGAAGGTATGAGTTCTGATATTTCTAATATTTTAGCATCACATGATGATCATGAAATATCAAGTTCAAAATCTGACCATTGTGATCCTCCTCAGTTACAAAAGTGGGCCCAAAACACTCTTCAATCTGCTGGTTCGAACCTTGGAAATCCTGCTGATCCGAGACAAACAAGAGCAGACTTTCAAAGAGCAGGTATGGCTCTTTCTATTTCTGATCCATTACTTCCTGAGATTTGTTATTTGATGACTGGTTCAGATACCACATCATACTATTCTACCCACCGAGATCCGATATGGCAAAGTGCCATGGATGAAGAGTACAGTTCTCTTCAAAAGAACAATACATGGGAGCTAGTTTCTCTTCCACCTGGAAGAAAATTAGTGAAGTGTAAATGGGTCTACCGCACGAAAGTTGCTACTGATGGCTCTATCAGAAAATACAAAGCAAGGTTGGTGGAAAAAGGTTTCTCCCATGTCCAAGGAGTGGACTGTTAGAAAAACAGGATCGCAGAGCAATAACAATAAACAGAAATGCAAATATAATCACACATACACATTACAAGAAAGACACAGATATATCGTGGTTCACCCAACTTGGGTTACGTCCACACTGAATTTGCCAGTCCTTATTATTATTACCGTCTAGCACAACGGCTACACTTCCTCTTCTCTATTTCATAGTCTCTCTCCTAATCTCAGAACCGCTACACTGAAGGGATACAACCTGTAGCACAACCGCTACACTTCCTCTTCTCTATTTCATAGTCTCTCTCCTGATCTTAGAGATATTTACAATTCATAAAACCTAATACATCATCATCCCTAGCCGTATTACAATGTCTTTATTTTATAAGGGAAATACAATGGGAAAATACACGGGATACCCAAAACCATGGGCCCGCAAAATAGCTGGTGAAAACAACCCCAAAAATTTTCTTCGGGGGCGTTGCCCCCGAACTCCCCAACCAAGGGGGATGGTCCCCCCTGGAACCCTGTGGGGGGGTGATGCACCCCCACACCCCCTCGCTGGGGTGACTATACAGTCCACCTACATATCATATAAAACTGGGGTACAAACACGGCTGATATAATATCATCTATGAGACTAGAAGATCTGGCTCCACAACCAACAATCTCCCACTTGGAGACTGATCACAGCAACTCCACCGCTTCTACACTTGCTAGACTTGGACTTGGCAAATTTCTCCTCTTCACCTTCATGCTAGAAGGCCAACTGAAACCGAGCACGAACTCAGTTTCTCTCTGGTCACTACCTTTGTGAACATGTCTACAGGATTCTTGCTAGTATGTATCTTTTCCAACTTCAACAGTTCATCTTCTAGAACAGAGTGTATGAAATGGTACTTGAGCTGTATATGTTTAGTCCTGGAATGGAATGCTGAGTTCTTTGCAAGATGAATGGCACTCTAGCTGTCACTATACAATCTGCTATCCTTTTGCTTCTTACCCACTTCCTCCATAAACCTCTGCAACCAAATCATCTCTTTACTAGCCTCTGTAATGGCAACATACTTTGCTTCTGTTGTTGAAAGTGCAACAACCTTCTGTAGTTTTGAAATCCAGCTTACTGCTGTTCCACCTATAGTAAACACATACCCTATGGTGCTCCTCCTTCTATCCTTGTCACCTGCCATATCTGCATCAACATATCCCTATAGAACAGTGTCTGAACCTCCAAAACATAATGCCTTAGTGGTAGTACCTCTCAAATACCTGAGAATCCACTGTACTGCCTTCCAATGTTCTTTACCCGGATTGTTCATATATCTGCTCACAACTCCCACTACATGTGCAATATCTGGTCTTGTGCACACCATGGCATACATCAAGCTGCCAACTGCTGATTGATAGGGAATCTTGGACATGTAATCTGTCTCTTCTTGTGTCTTGGGACACATTTCCTTACTTAGACTGAAATGGCTAGCCAAAGGTGTAATTACAGGTTTTGCATTCTGCATTCTGAACCTCTCCAACACCTTTTGTATGTACTCACTTTGAGACAATGTCAATTTGTGATTTTTCCTGTCTCTCGTTATTCTCATACCAAGGATTTGCTTTGCAGCACCCAAATCCTTCATCGCAAATGAATTAGCTAGCTTCCTTTTGAGTACATTTATATCCTGCATGTCAGACCCTGCAACAAGCATGTCATCCACATACAATAACAAGATAATATATCTTCCATTGTCTAGCTTCTTGAAATAAACACAGTGGTCAGAATGACATCTACTATAACCTTGTTCTGTCATAAACCTGTCAAACTTTAGATACCACTGCCTTGGAGCTTGCTTCAAGCCATACAAGCTCTTTTTCAACCTGCATACTAGATCCTCTTTACCTTTGACCTCATACCCTTGTGGCTGTTGCATATATATTTCTTCCTCCAAATCCCCATGGAGGAAGGCTATTTTTACATCTAACTGTTCAAGATGCAAATCTTCTACCGCCACTAGACTTAAGATAGTCCTAATTGAAGTCATCTTAACAACAGGAGAAAATATTTCATCAAAATCTATACCTTTCTTCTGTGCAAACCCCTTTACAACAAGTCTGGCCTTGTACTGCTTCTTACCTCCTTCTTCTTCCTTCAACCTGTAAATCCATTTGTTTTGCAATGATCTTTTACCAGCAGGAAACTGAACCAAATCCCAAGTCTGGTTTCCTACCAATGTGTCCATCTCCTCATTCATGCCTTGCTCCCACTTCTTTCTAGTTTACACCTGCATTGCTTCTTCATAACATTCTGGTTCACCAGAATCAGTCATCAATAAATAATACATTGAAGGAGAGTATCATTCAGGGAGTCTACTTAACCTGGTAGATCTTCTTACAGTTGCAGGAGTTTCAGGTACTTGCTGCTGCTCTTGATTTTCTGGCACCTTCGAAACTTCATTTTCTTTAATTTCATCAAGCACTATGTACTCTGTGTTTTCCTTTTCCTGTTTCTTTCCCTGCAACTGATCTTTATACATGACCTTTTCATTGAATATCACATCTCTACTCCTGATGATTTTGTTATTTTCATAATCCCATAAACGATAACCAAATTCATCAACCCCATATCCAATAAAGGTACATTTCTTGGATTTAGCTTCAAGCTTTGTTCTATTTTCTTTATCAATATGGACAAATGCTTCACAACTAAACGTTCTCAGAAATCAGTAGTTTACCTTTTTATCTGTCCATGCTTCCTCTAGAATACCACCATCCAAAGCATTTGAAGGTCCTCTGTTTATTAAATAAACAACAGTATTTACAGCATCCGCCCAAAACTGTAAGGGCAGCCCTGCATGCAGTCTCATACACCTTGCACGCTCCATGATCATTCTGTTCATCCTTTCTGACACACCATTTTCCTGTGGTGTTCCTGGGACTGTCTTCTCTCTACGAATCCCATGGTATGAACAATAACTATCAAACTCCTTGCCGCAGTACTCACCTCCATTATCAGATCTGAGACACTTCAATCTTTTTCCTGTCTCATTCTCAACCAAAGCTTTCCACTTCTTAAAAGTAGCAAACACATTAGATTTCTGTCTAATGCAATAAACCCAAGTTTTTCTAGTTGCATCATCAATAAATGTAACATAATAATGAGAGCCACCAAGAGATTGTACCTGAGCCGGTCCCCATACATCTGTATGCACAAGCTATAATTTTTCATTCTTCTTCTGTTTCCCAACCCCGAGAAATCTGACTCTCTTCTGTTTTCCATAAACACAGTTTTCACAGAATTCCAAACTTACCTGCTTTAAATCCGGTAGCAACTTCCTTGAGTGGAGAATCTGCATCCCCTTCTCACTCATGTGACCAAGCCTATGATGCCACAATGCTATATCTGTTCCTGTGGAAGCTAAAGAGATAGAATGGTCAGTATTATGAGGACATAAATACAACGTACCTACTTTGTCTCCTTTTGCTATCACCATTGATCCTTTAGTGATCTTCCACCACTTTTCTCCAAACGTAGATAGACAACCTCCATCTCCCAACTGCCCTGTTGAGATCAGATTTCTTTTCATAGTAGGAATATGCCTAACTTCTTTCAACAACCAATCAGTTCCATTCTTAACTTTTATCCATACCTTACCCATTCCAACAATTTTACATGGCTCATCATCACCCAATAAAACATGTCCAAAGTCGCCAGGAACATACTCATGAAAGTATTTCCTATGGGGTGTAGCATGACATGAAGCTCCTGAATCTACTACCCAATAATCACTAGTATTATCTAATGCAACAATCAAAGCATCTTGTAACACATCACCTGCTACATTTGCTTCCTGGGTAGTTTCCTTCTGTGCATCTCCTTTCTTCTTTAGAGATTTGCAGTCTTTCTTTAGATGTCCTTTCTTTCCACAGTTCCGGCACTCTATCTTTCCCAGTCTGGACTTGGATCTGCACGTTTTAGACTTTCCACGATTACCTTGGCTCTTTCCTCTCTCCTTTTGTCTTCCCCTGCTCTCCATGGTCAATGCATTACCTGATGTCTCACCTGTGCTTTTTCTTCGCATTTCCTCGCTAAGAATAACACCAATAACATCATCAAATTTCAAGGTGTTTGAACTAGAGACAGAGTTACTTACAGCCATGACCAAGCTATTCCAGCTTTCTGGCAATGAACACAAGATTAGAAGATCCCTAACCTCATCATCAAAGTTCACACTTACAGAACTTAGCTGATTTGTAACCGTATTAAACTCATTTAAATGATCAATAACAGATCCACCTTCAGACATCTTCATATTAAATAAATGCTTCATTAGAAATACCTTGTTGGAGGCCGGGTTTTTCATACAGCTTACCCAATGCGCTCATCAAAACCTCTGTTGTCGTTTCTTTTGAGATATTGAAAGCCACCGACGAAGCCAGGCTCAACCGTATTGTTCCCAGAGCCTTTCTATCAAGAACCTCCCATTCTTTGTCCTTCATAGCCGTCGGCTGCTTTGCTTTTCCTCCCAACGGTAGGAATAGATCCTTCTGGTATAGATAGTCCTCCATTTGCATCTTCCATAACTCGAAGTTTTGGCCATTAAACTTCTCGACCTTAAACTTTCCTTCTTCTGCCATTGCTCCCACTCGAACCATAAACCCTAGCTTTCTGCGGGTTTAACTGCCAAATAGGCCTTTGGCTCTGATACCAATTGTTAGAAAAACAGGATCGCAGAGCAATAACAATAAACAGAAATGCAAATATAATCACACATACACATTACAAGAGAGACATAGATATATTGTGGTTCACCCAAGTTGGGCTACGTCCACACTGAATTTTCTAGTCCTTATTATTATTACCGTCCAACAAGGTGAAGGGATACAACCTATAGCACAACCACTGCACTTCCTCTTCTCTTTTTCACAGTCTCTCTCCTGATCTCAGAGATCTTTACAATGCATAAAACCTAATACATCATCATCCCTAGCCGTATTACAATGTCTTTATTTTATAAGGGAAATACAATGGAAAAATACCATGGGATACCCAAAACCATGGGCCCGCAAAACAGCTGGTGAAAACAGCCCCAAAATTTTTCTTCGGGGGCGTTTCCCCCGAACCCCCATTTCTCGAGGGCGCTGCCCCCGGACCCCCCATCCAGGGGGGGTGGTCCCCCCTGGAACCCCGTGGGGGGGCGATGCCCCCCCACACCCCCCGCTAGGGTGACTGTACAATCCACCTACATATCATATAAAACTGGGTTACAAACATGGCTGATACAATATCATCTATGAGACTAGAAGATCTGGCTCCACAACCAACATGGACTACACTGAGACCTTTGCAACGGTTGCAAAGATGGATTCCATCCGCCTTGTTTTGGCTATTTCCGCATCCAAGCACTGGGAAGTGCACCACATGGATATGAAGAGTGCATTTATACATGGAGACCTTGCTGAAAAGGTATATATGCAGCATCCATAGGGCTACACATCAGATCCATCATTAGTTTGCAGATTGAAGAAATCTTTGTATGGGTTAAAACAGGCCCCAAGAACTTGGTATGCAAAGATGGACTCCTTCCTTCTTTCTCAGAATTTCCAAAGATGCAAATCTGATCCGAATGTGTATCTTTAGCGAGTTAAAGGTAATTTGTTGGTTATTGTACTTTATGTTGATGATCTTCTAATTACTGGTAGCACTCTTACTTCAATAAACAAGCTAAAGGCTGCCTTAAATCTAGCTTTTGACATGAGCGATTTGGGCTTGCTGAGTCATTTTTTGGGCTTGGAGATAGCTCAAAATTTTGATGGGATCACTATATCTCAGTAAAAATATGCTTCCAACATGTTATTGAAGTTTTATATGGCTGAATGTAAGGCAGCTCCATTCCCATTCCTCTCAGGAATCAGTCTTGAGGAGGGAGATTCTACACCGCTTGCAGAAGGCAGTATGTATCGACAGTTGATTGGTTCACTACTTTATTTGACACACTCAAGGCTTGATATTTCATATGCCATGAGTGCCGTGTTAAGGTATATGCAGCAACCCCATGAGCTTCATTGGCGAGGAGCCAAGCGGATCTTGCAGTATGTGAAAGGTACGAAACATTTTGGCATACATTATGCTGCAGATTCTGAGCTTGATTTCATTGGTTTTACTGATTCAGATTGGGCAGGTGATAGCATTGATCAGAATTCCACTTCCGGTTATGTTTTCATGATTGGTCATGGTGTTATTTGCTGGTCCAGCAAATAACACCATGACCATTGCACTTTCTTCAGCAGAGGCAGAGTATCGAGGGGCAGTCAATGCCTGCATTCAGGCAGTTTGGTTGCAGGGTATTCTTTCCGAGTTTGGTTTTGGTGGCACTACTTCGACTATCCTATTTTGTGACAATCAAAGTGCTATCAAGATCTCCACAGATCCAGTTCAGCGGCAAAGGACCAAACACATTGAGATTCATATGCATTACATTCGACAGTTGGTGCATGATCGTACCATCATTCTGCAATATTGCCCTACTAATGAGCAAATTGCAGACATCTTCACCAAGAGCTTCACTGAGAAGAAGTTCTCTTACCTCCGTTCACTGTTGGTGGTGAGTTCCATCATGGTGGAGACAGATTGATCCATTATTATGCTTTAGCTTGAGGGGGGGCTTTCTTCCCACTGGGTTTTCCCTCTTTCCTCACTTAGTTTATTTTCAACACCTTTTTTTGGATTATTGTATTGGGGTGACCTTTGGTCTTAGTTACCAGGGCCCCACATTATTTTTTTTTTGCACATCATAGTCTAGCTTGAGGGGGGGTGTTCGGATATCCACATCATCTTTTTCAGGATCTTGCATGCAATTAGGGTTTGCATGCACTTTGCATGCATCCCAGTCACCAGGTTAATGCCTCCAGCACCTTAGCCAACTTATTCTAGCACCCGCGAACTTCTTACATCAGTTCATTAGCCCTCCTAGTCAGGAATGCACCCACTTCTCACCTACTTCCAGAGAAGGGCGCACTTCTTCACCTACCACTGTAGTTCCACTTCAGTTACACTCAGTTAGCTCCGATTCTCCCTGATTTGAGGCTAGTTTCACTCCTGACTGATTGTTTCACTCCGTTGGACCTCTAGATTGACTAGATGACTTGTTCCGACTTCAGTTAGCCTCCCATGCGCCCTCCACTGATCCCAGTTCCCTATATCAGTGCTACACACTTCAGTTACACATGTTACACTTAGTGAGACTCAGATTAACACCTGTATGACTAGTTCTTGTGCATTGATGACCAACACTGATTGATGATGAGGACTCCTAGTTGGAGTCAAGCTACTCCATTCAGTGATTCGAATGACCTTCTTAGTCAATTCGAAATGCTCATTCATTGTGACTGTATTGTATTGTAATTATTCACCCTTATTGGGATATTGAGCACTGATGCATGCTTTGCACAGTTTTACACCATTTTTCTGAGTTTCATCTATTGTGATTGATTTACTTGTTCATTAGATCTGTTGTGACTAATTTTACATTCCCAATCCCTATTCCGGCCAATCCCAACTCCAAGGATCATAACATAATCTGAGATTATGATGACCATCCAGCATTAGGGAGCAAGAGATCTCTCTCTCTTTCTCCTCCCTCTTTAAATAGGAAAAGCTCCTGTGCCATGTGTCTATCCATGCACATTATTTAATTTAATTTAATATTTTAATCAACATTATTCTCAAATACATGTGTCTCAATGTCTTCAAGGTGCACCTAATTCCCTAGATCAGTGGGAGTTAGGTGTAGGAGAGTTCTATTTCTCTTTTGATTCTCAAATAGTTTACTCAATATCTTTTAGTAATTAGTTGTTTTTATTTATTTAAATTATTTTAAATAATAAAAATTTATAATAGGATTTGTTTCTATTAATGAAAAGGCATCTGAATGTTATTTTTATTTTTGAGAGATTAAAAGATTAACTTATATAAAAATATATATATTCTTTTAATTCTAAATAAAATATTTTATTCAAATAATTATTTATTCTATCTACAATCTTTTCTTTTTCTTTTATAGTAATAAGGAAATATTTAAAATAATTCTTTATTCCATTTACAAATATTTTCTTTTTGAAGTAATTCTAATATATATTTCCATTAATTTATAAAAGAAGAGAACATTAACTTTTCTAATTTTCAAATTCCTTTCTCAACCATATAGGAGGAAGGATCGGGAGATGTCGGTCAAAAGCAAGATTCGGGGCAATCACGAGGACTGTCATGATTGTTATCTCGTCCCTTAGTGGTCAGTGACATATGGGGACCCGAACTGACACAACTTTTATGGAAAGCAAAGATTCCGACAAACAAACAAAAATAATTACAACTGTGGGTTATGGCCCACCAAAGCTTTCAATCCCATGCATCATGGCCAGCACGAGATTATGATAATAATAATAATAAAATATTGAATAATTTATTATTAAATTCTCTAAAACTTCCACATGTATATTATTTAATTATGTATGTATGAGTAATTTTCTTTTTCCATTCTTCTTTCGTCTAGGTACCTCTTCGGTGGGCCCTTCCGACAGTATCTTTCTTTCTTCTTATGGGGAGTACTGTGTAGCGATCGAGAGTCGTTACTGCGATCTCTCAACTATGATCCTTGGAGACTAAGGGATGTTGAGGGATAAGGCTCTCCTTATTGCGTGCCCCTCAACTCATCGTACATGACCAAATCATTATGGTCTTGCCTGTACGCCATACGCTTCCCTGGGTGAGCTGAAACGGCTTCACCCATGTGTGGATTGCTAATCGAGGGTCGACAGTCAGTCGTCGTACCCCTATGTGTTCTTTCCATTCTTACGACCCCTATAATTCCATTGTTGGTCAGTCGGTAAATCATCTTACATGGCACTGTACACACACACACTCAAGCGCACATTAGTAGCGCTGCACTATGAAATATTTCATCATCCATCATAATATCTCAGTCAGTCGAACATATATTTCATTCATCCTCTCTCAATCAGTCGAGCATATCTAACATTCAATTATTCTATCTCAATCAGTCGAGCATATCTAACATTTAGTCATTCTATCTCAACCAGTTGAGCATATCTAACATTTAGTCATTCTATCTCAATCAGTCGAGCATATCCAACATTCAGTTATTCTATCTCAATCAGTTGAGCATTCATTTATTAAGTAAAGTAATAGTTTTATAACTGTCGTTCAAGCATTTTCAAAGTAAATTCAAATGGTTCGTGTTTTACTTAGCTGGTTCATTTCAAAACTAGTACCTCATTATTCTAAATAGTTAAGGTACCAAGGCGGGCATTACAAACATGCAAATTATAATAGCCCTTTTCAAAATCTTCCCTCTTACAAAATAGATAAGTATTAATCATTAACTACATCATAATATTCATTTCATTGAGTTAAGTTATTATATCCATAAATGTCTCTTAAATATATATACATATAGTTTTATCAACTGACTCAAAAAATACCATAACTATCTTTTCAATATAACTTTCCATAGTTAAACTATCTTAAGCTTATACATGGTCTATACATTTTCATTTAAATTATCATACACTTTTTTTTTTCTTTTTCTTTTTTTTTATATCCTTAATTGACAAATTCCCTTCAAATGTTTACAAGGACTCTTTAAAATTTCCATATATAAAAGAAGCTATAAATGCAATTATCAATTTTTTTCATATTCTACAAACATATATAAGACTATTGTATATAGAAAAAAAATGTCTAAATTTTAAATTTAAAAAAAAATAAACATTTACCTATCACGTTATGCTCTTGAGTTAGTCATTATTTTAAGGGAGATTATTTAACTCTCACATCATATATATATATAATCTTGTAGACAAAAAGTTCCATTCTTACTTGATACATTTTCAAAAAGAAATCAATCCTTTATTTTACTAAATCACCACTGATTGCATTTATTTATAATTATACTATTAACCTTTAGCTCAAATTTAGCGAACTTGATATCAAACTAAGATTAAAATAATTAATTTCTAGTCAAGCTCGGTGGCACACTTCAGTACCAACTAAGGGATCTAACTCGATGCTAGGTTTGTGCGATCGAATCTCTTTTCCCAATGGCCTGTCAGAGTTTCCATTTAGTATAACTGATCTGGCATGCTGAGAATTTATAGAATCTGGTTGTGATAATCAAGCATTTTCGGGCTATTTGCAGGTAACTTTAGTTCAGGGAATTTAAAATAACTAACAAATCAAGTTGTTGATTGATCTGTTGTGAGTTTCATATTCATCTTTGGGGAAGGTTACATTATTATTATTTTTAAAGGATATTTGTACTTAGTTTGAAATGAAACAATATGTGAAAAGCCATACTCTTTATAGTTTTAAATTTCAATTCCTAATGCTTTTGTTTCTTCTACTGATCTGCAGGATTTTACGTGTACAAAGGATGAAGACGAGAAATTTAAATCAAGATAGCGTAAGAAACCTCCGTTGCAAAGTCATCTGTTGGACTGTATACTCAGTTGACCGAAACCATAGGAAAACAACCTTTTTTGATGGTTAACTAGATTATGAAAATAATAATTTTCCAAGATTTAAACTGGATTGGAATTTTGAAACAGTCCGTGGAGGTTTCAATAATTAATTCGGAACTTCTACTGTGGCGCAATACACGGCCTCATATCAGCTTCAGTAACTTAAATGATACGAATTCTCCACAACTACGCTGAACTTAAAATCCTCATTAATAACAACACAATGATGGGTAGGTAAAACGAAGACACGACCATTGTATCCTTCATTTTCTCTAATCAACACATGAAAATCTGCCATAGTATAAATATCATACTACATGTATATAGTATATACAGGGTCTGCGTAAATTGATAGCTCTTATGACAGCATAAACAAAAAAAACAACATACCGGGATTGGGCTTTACACAAGCCGTCCCTTCCCAGCGAAAGCAACATTTCGTGGCAACCAAAGAATAAAAAGAAAACAGAGATCGTTGGGTGATAAACAGATTTCAATCCCATCCTACTTGGGAACTTTCAGTTCACCTAAAGCCACCATATTCAATACATGGATCTTGATGGCAGAAACTAGAGTAGAGCTAGTAGTCCTGGGAGTGCTCACGCAGAGCCGTCCTATACACAACCTAGAAAACTACCAATAAACGGAAGTAGAATAATTTTGGGATCAGGATCCTTGGGATCCGTCCCTTCCCCCTTCCACCTACTGCAACAATACCCTTCCTCCAGTCGAAAATCCCCTCGTTTTCCTTAAGAATTGAGATCCTCCCTTTAGAAGATAGATCGTGCTCCGAAAATAGTGGATCGGGACCCTTCTTTGGAGAACCCACCCAGGTAAGGCACCATACTCTTCCGCCATCTGGAAAGAAAAAAGTATGCCAAGTGGGAGTTCTACGGTGATCTCCACCTCTTCCGAGTGTGAGTTCGTAAGTGACATTGTCTTTCCACTATACCTTCTAAGTACGTCTTATCAAACATAATACATATAACAAATTTAAAATTGGGACAAGCATAAAGCTTTTCCATCCACATTTATTATATATTTAACAATTTAAAACCTGGAACAAGCATAAAGCTTTTCCATCCACATTTATTATATATTTAACAATTTAAGACCTGGAACAAGCATAAATCTTTTCCGTCCCCAACATTCAAAATCTTAGAGCTGAGACCACATTTAATATATACATTACAGGTTTTAACCACTTGGGATCAAGCGTTAAACGTTTCCCATAGATCTGAAATTATAGAGCTACTTTTATCAATGTAGACGCCAATATATATACGATTTATAAATGCAGAATCCAACTCATTAACGCAATGCTCAAATGGAAAACCCCGATCTCAAAGTTAATACGGAGATCTTACCCAAATCTGCACGGAGCTATTATCATACAAGTTTCAAGCAAAGAGTAGAGTATAAAGAGATGGAAACCCACGACCTCTCTCATGCAGAGATTGTACAAAAACCCAAATCTAAGCGCAACTTGCTCCTACAGGGATCAAAGGTTTTTGATATGCAGAAAACCAACTCCTTAACGCAGAGTTTAAAAAAAAAAAAAGGAGCCCTCGATCTCTCTCACACAGAGATCTCACCCAAAATACATCAATAGGAATCAATACGAATTTTGTAGCATATCAACACAAAAAATTTTAAGGAATCGTGAAGATCTATTCGTTCCTAAGCAATGGTGAAGCCATGGGATAATTTTAACAATACCTACTGAAATCTAAAAGACGACAGAGATCTAACTTTCTTTACTGCCTAATATAGAAAAGAATTAAAAACCAAGATCTGTGTTTCATATTACAGTTTAGAAACCCTGTTCCTGATGCGTAACAGAAATTAACAACAAAATGCCATGCTCCTTCAGAATGCGAATGCAATTTAAAAAACAAAGATCTAATTTTCTTGATTCATAATATAAAAATAAATAAAAAGTCGAGATCTGCTAATTTGAAATATGAATTAGAAACTCTGTTTATGATGAATAGTAGAAACTATTTACAATGTGTATTCTCTCAATATGAATGTAAATAAAACACAGAGATTCATTTTCCTTTTTTTTTTTTTTACTAATTAAAGAAATAAAAGAAGTACACCTAAATCTCAAAGTGCGTAAGCATACTCAGTCTTTTAATGTAGTTTAAAATTTATAATATTTTAAATAAAATAAAATTTAAAAATAGGAAATATTCAAGAACATATGAACCTGTAGCAGATGGTTTCTCTCGTCAAATGCATGATTCCACAAAGATCGCAGCTCCAACCTTGTCGTCGTTCACCATAGTCACTGATGAACCCCACCCCAAAAAAATGAGTCCGATGCCCTCAAGGCTCGACCTGCTCTCATACCAAATGTAGGGACCCTCATTTCGGGTTCGCCAAACACACTTCCACGGAATTTGAAAATATAAGTATAAATAATTTTAGAACTTCCAGTACGATTTTTCAGAAGAAGATATAGAGGCCACAGATCTAGTTCTATCTATTGCAATACATGAATGTCAATAAATAAAACTATATACTCAGATTTATTCATTCCACCACAAGAGTTAGCAAAATAAATAAACTAAATACTTCAAACTTGTTTTCAACGGTTGGTCCAACGAATCGATGGAGTCCTCGAAGTGGTTTCCGCACGATCCAATCCAATATCCTAACGAAGTACCGAGTGACCCCTCGGTTGACCTCCCTACCGTATTGGGGTTATTCTTCTTCACCCCGAACCCCTGAGCAAATGGGGTGGCAGGAACATACAAGATAGCCTCCCGAAAGGATCTCCCAATCCCTATTCCTGCTAATCCCAACTCCAAGGATCATAACATAATCTGAGATTATGATAACCATCCAGCATTAGGGAGCAAGAGATGTCTTTCTCTCCTTCTCCTCCCTCATTATGTAGCAAAATCCCATGTGCCATGTGTCTTTCCATGCACATATTTAATCTAATTTAATATTTTAATTTCCAATATTTTATTATATTGAAAAGGGGTTAAAATATTGATTTTCATTTATACCATTGATTAATTTTCTTCCTCTCGTTCTTGTCTAGGTACCTCTTCGGCGAGCCCTTCTGATAGTTTAATTTCTTCCTTCCTATGGGGAGTACTGTGTAGCGACCCGGAACCATTACTACGATCTCTCAACTACGCTCCTTGGATACTAAGGGATGTTGAGGGATAAGGCTCTCCTTATTGCGCACCCCTCAACTAATCGTACGCAACCAAATCATTATGGCCTTGCCCGTACGGCATACGCTTCCCCGGGTAAATTGAAACGGCTTTACCCGTGCATGGATTACTAATTCAGGGTCGACAGTCAGTCATCATACCCTTAAGTGTTCTTTCCGTTCTTAGGACCCCAATAATTCCATTGTGGGTTAGTCGGTAAATCATCTTACCTGCCACTGCACACACACTCAAATGCATATTAGTAGCGCTGCACTATAAAACATTTGTATCATTCTTTTCAGTATCTCAGTCAGTCGAGTCTACTAAACATTCATCATTTTAACATTATATCTCTGTCAATTGAGCATACATCATTTTCATTTCAAGTAATTTCAACCTTCAACATTTTCCATTCTAAAGCATTTTCAAAGTAAATTCAAATGGTTCATGTTTTACTTAGCCAGTTCATTTCAAAACTAGTACCCTCATTAGTCTAATCAATTAAAGTACCTAGGTGGGCATTACAGTGTCCACTAGTGAATCGTTTCATCTATCGCTACACACATTTCTCCAAACACATATTAATAGTCCTGCCGTCATTAATCATAGTTCATTCCTAATCCACTAGTAGTTAATCAGTTTCATTTTCAAATATCAGATATTTCATTTAAACATAAAATCATCAGTCAACATGTTTTTCTTCATTTCCCATTCATAATTCATCATACAGCTAATCATTAAATACCATATATCATGTCCACCATCATCGCTAATCATTAATCAACATGAAATCATTCGTTTAGATAATTACCACATATATCGTTCATTTCATTAATTCATAAATTCATTTATCCAATTGTCGTCATTCACATCCTCAAGTTTTCCTCAATCGTTTAAGACATATCAAACTCAAAAGACCACTTTATCAAAGTTTGTTCGTTCAGGTCACTCGACAGGTGCCCTTAAGGTCCACAACCATTCTAGGGGCATTACACCCATTGTGTGCTTATCCCCATCAACCAAGTGAGAACCTGTACCAAAGGTTCACTAACCATGCACACTTCTCACATTCCTTCCCAAAAGCAATCAATGTACACTTGTTTAGTTATGGCTCTCCCACCCCGTCTTACCCTAAGTGCACAATCACACCATTAATCACAAACAAACATTTGCTTCAACTCAAATTGATATTAGAGCATAGATTGAAGAGAAATGATGCTGCTGGAAGTTAAAATTGTTCCCAGCAGTAGAAAAAATGCCAGTTCCCTCAAGTTTACCCCTGTAATGGAGTTTGTATCAACGAGGGTGGAGAGGTTTAATGACCCATCCATTGTGTATATTATCCATGTTAGTATATATTTGTGCACAAGGTGCCATTTTTTGTCTAGGAAATGAGGAGGTATTATTTCATTTTTGGGCATGAGGTTCCCCTTTGTATATTAGGGATGATGAGCCATTTAAAAAATATGTACAGTTTGACCAATTTTAAATATAGATACATGGATTTCTCTATTATTTTAGTCTTTTTTTTAATTTGATATGTATTTATGATGTTGTGATATTGTTTATTGTATTTGAATAGTGTTACTTGGATTAATATGTCACGTATTAAAACTACACTAAGAATACCAACAATTTCCAATCACTTGCTTACTTTCAATAATTTCCATTAAAACTTCCACACCTCATTTCAGATCAAAATTTGTAAGCATTAAATCAATAGTAGATTTTTCCATTGATAAACATAATTTCTTTTATATAATTTCATTTTCCATGTTACAATTTTTTAGGAAATCCCTTAGGTACTTCGGCTCATTTTGATGATGGTACCCATGATAAACACTGAAGGTAATTCAAAACATTTAATTAAACAATCATATGACAAAAAAAGATATATCCCTCTGGAAGTAAAGAGGTCAATCCAAATAGAAAATAGAAAAGGTCACTCTACCATGGACATGCCATTATTCAACATCGATTCACAATTCATACACAACTCATAATATGGATAGAAAATTACATAAGCAAATAGAATAATTAGCTATAAGAAAGTTCATTGTGTGGCTAACAACATGATCAATTTTATTTTAGTTTGAAGCATCCATTATTGACACTACACCCAATATGATGAAATTGATTTTATTATTGGGTTGATTTATGAGGAAAATTTCCATGATAGAATATGAAAAAAATAAGAGTTGAGAATATTGATCCTTGGCACTTGTTTCACATTATTGACCTCTCAAAATTATTCAACCATAATTATTATATTCAAAAATTTGAGCATGATTGGAACAATGATGTGTGATTTATCATTTCCATCACTCAACATTCATCTCTACCATCAAAAATTTAGTTCTAGATGTCCATTTTATCTCTCGAGGCATGATTTCCAAGATTGCACCCATAAATAAAAATTTGCATTGCCTCCTACTTACTAGAACCCTAGTTTTGGAAATCAATAAATAAAATAAGATCTGAGCCTTGGGAACCATGGGTGAGGGGTAACCCGAATGTTCGACATCAATACCTTCATTAAGGGTTGATGGAGTTGTAGTCCATTTCTTATTCATCATCAACCAACATGGTCAATGCCTTAAATACATTCAACAAGACCATGCTTTTGTAATTGATAGCTTGCATCCAATCCTCTTTTCTAATTGTTCAATGGTTACCCAATTTCATCATGGTGCAATTTGAAGATCTATTGCTGGTAGCTATTATTGTGTCCATTCTAGTTTCAAAGCAGAGTCCTGATAGCATATTGAGACATATATGCTATGCAAAGGCCTTGTGAAGGATGCTATATGGATCGTGTAACACATGTTTCTTGTAGTGTTGTTATGCAAATTGCGCTTAGCTATTTGTGCCTATGCAACATGCACTCCATGTAGAATGGCTTGTCACTCCACTGGTGTTCTTCTTGGTCTATATTCATGGTGTTGTTGTTGATTCCATTTAGCTGATAGTTTTGATAATTTTGCATTTGAATATTTTGTCAAGGATGAATTGCTATTAGTTTTAGGAGTTCTAATGTTCATTCTATACCTATTGGGTGTAGAATTGTGTGTCTGTTTTGGCTCCCTTTCCTAGTTAGTGCATTTTCATTTTTGCACAATTGTGATGTTGTGCAAAATTTTCTTGTTTGTTTTGTGATCTTGCACGCACGGTAAATCTTGGTGAGCCATGCTATATGAATCATGTAACACATGTTGCATGTTTCATCTAGTATTATTACAAAGTCTGTGTTAGGTGATTATGCATATGATGTATGTTATTGAGGTAAACTGACATGTCACTCCACTGGTTTTCTGCTTGGTCTATATTCATGGTGTTGTTGTTACTTGCATCTAACTTATAGTTGTGATCTTATGTTTCATTTGAATATTTTTTCAAGGTTAAATAGCTACTAGATTTAGGAGTTTTAATGTTGTTTTTGTGCCTGCTAGATGTACAATTGTGTGTCTATTTTGTCTCCTTTTGCTAGTTAGTGCATTTTCTTTTTTGCTCAATTGTGTGGTTGTACAAATGTTTACTGTGTGTGTCGTGGTCTTCCATAAGTGACAAGAGGCTTCTGCTCTTGTGCTTTTAGTGCTAACTACCATTTCCTAGTGCCATTTTGTTATTGTTCTGGAAATCTCAGTTTCAAGATCTACTTCATGTGCCTCTTGCATCTAGAATTATGCATATATTTTAGATCCGTGTGTTGCTTAGTGCATTTTCAATTTTCTCAATTGCGAAGTTGTGCAAATGTCTGATGTGTGTGTCGTTGTCTTCCATAGGTGACAGTCTTATTTTTGTTAAGCTAAATTTTAAAATTCTTTCATTATTACATGTTGCATATGAAAAGTTGTTGTGACTTTTAAACACATACATTAGATTTTATATTTGGCTATTGTTTTTTTTGTTTATGTAGTCTAGAATTGTCAAAGAAAACATTGGACAAGAATCAAATCTTGTAGTTGTGAGTCTCTGTTTGTATATGCTAATAGTGGTAGCAATGTGTGTGCTTCAGCTAGGATAGGAATATAAGCTCATGTGGTCTAATTTGACATGCTAGTCTCATTTGATTGTGTTTGCCTGCCAGAATTTGTAACAATGGATTATTGGTTTAGATCAACAATGTTGTCACTACTGGTAGTTAGCTACTTTCACTCTATAATGTTGCTAAAATCTAACTGATGAAATTGTCAGAATTGTTTGCAATGCTCTTTATTGAACGGGTTTTACTTTTAAATTTAATTCATCAAAATGCCTTTACTTGTTGATGCATTCTCTTTTTGCTCGTTTGTGAAGTTGAGCAGATGTTTCCTCTACTTTTTTTTATGTCTCATAGAAGAAAGTGGCTCATGTTGCATTGAGGATGCTTGAGATCCTTTGCAAGCATAAGAAGGGAAGCTCCTTTGAAACAGGGTTGAAAAAAAAACAATTTCAAGATCTATTGTTGGTAGCTATTATTGTGTCCATTCTAGTTTCAAAGCAGAATCCTGATGGCTTACTAATTATATTATTGGATTGTGAATATGCTATGAAATCGCCCTATGTACGCAGGTGTTGTTCCATGTCTCGTAGTAATTGTAGTAGATAAGCACCACTTGTTCCTTCTCTCACTGCAAATAGTATTAAATGCCCTTTGCTTCTGAACTATGGTTGTTATTGTCTGTTGAATGTGATAGATTTCTTGCAAACAATAGAGATACTACATTGTAGTTTATTTTGCTGCATTTTCAACTAATTCCTGAAGATATTTATAAAATGTTTGATTTGTCATTTTTCTTAACAAGGATGCATGGATCATCCAGAGACATCTACCATCAGTGCTAGATGAAGACATGTGATGTAGTCACATATATTCGATTGCTAATCTTAAATATATTTATCTTGATTGACACGTTCGGACATGAATTTAATGTGAGAATTTCTCATCATGCACAAGTGCACAATGTTAAATTTGGTAAATTTAAATTTGACATGTTTATTAATCTGTGAAAAATTCTTATCATACACAGCTTCAGGGTGAAGCAAACTTGGCTTCAATGCAACGACACTCCGTGAGGTCGTCGTCAAGTAAATTCAATTGTTATTCAATTCATTCTCAAGTATATATAAACATAAATCTTCTTTTACACATCTTTCTAAGATCTTGTTGTGCACAGGTGGTGTCTCTCACAATGACAAACGTCTGTTTGAGGGGTCTATGGGTGTTGGTGGACAAACTTAGAGGACATGCTTAGTGTCTTATTCTTCAAATACGCCATCGCTAGGTAGAGATTGTTTACATACATTCTGACTAGAATTCTTGTTTGACATGTTTTTTAATATGTGGAAAATTCTTATCAGGCACAGCTTCACAGCTTCAGGGTGAAGCAATCTTGGCTAATATGCAGTGAAACTCCCTGAGGTCATCATCAATTAAATTCAATTGTTATTCAATTCACGCTCAAGTCTATATAAACATAAATTTGATTTTACACATCTTTCTAAGATCTTGTTGTGCATAGGTGGTGGCTCTCACAATGACAGACGTCTGTATGAGGGGAGGTCTACAGGGGCCATTGGACAACCACAGATGACACCCTTAGTGTCTTATTCTTCAGATACGCCATCGCCAGGTAGAGATTTTTTACATACATTATGACTAGAATTTTTGTTTGACATGACTGTTTTATTTATGAAAAATTACATTATTTTTTCGTGTAAACTTACATGTGATTGCCAATTTTATACCAATTTTCGGTTTCCTACAGGGGCTTCTAGACATTCTAACAATAATGATGGGGAAGAAGTCTTTATTTCTATTTCAGACCATGTTCATGCTAATGCAGAGGTTCCATCAGGTATTTATAATGAACACATTTGATTTAAATGTGTATAATTTGATTGACAAATCATATATATAGATTTTAATACTTGCACGTGCATTTTACTTCTTGAAGGCTTTGTTGCTCCTGATTCTAATCCACCTCCCCAAACAAGGAGAGGTCATCAAGTGCATCAGTATGCTCACAATGAAAGATATGATTCTCTTTGAAATCATCCTAGAGATGTTCTTGAGGAGACTCCTTGGGAAGACAACATCGCTATGCTGACTGTGGAATAGATGAAGGAGCATTCCTTGAGATGGCAGACAGAAATTGACACTTCAAATATCTCTTCTGGTACTCAACAGTGTCTCCAGATTGTTTTGCACAATTTAAATAGTTTGATTGAGACATATCTTGGGGTTGGACCATCAACCCATATTTTTCATGACATGATGCGTAGGAGGCGATTGTCAGTGATGGGTTGCCACAAATTTGAAGAAATAAAAAAATTTGTTACAAAATAAATGGTCTTTTCATGTTTTGACTTGCGGCCCGGAGACAAAAAATGTCTAAAGATCACAAGATTCAATGATCCACTAATTGCACCCCATATTTATTCCAGGATCCTGTGTGCATACAGGAAGTTCCCAAATAATGACGAGGTTCCTCAGTATTTTGTTAAGATGTTGATTGTAGAGTTCCTGTTTCACATGGACCTCAACTATACAAATACGGGATCCAGTTTCTATGGTGCTGGAAAAGGTCATACATATGAACGACCTGATGCATGACGAGATGTTCAGTATAGGCGTTCGATGCCTCAGTTAGTACAACCACATCCTACAGTCATTCCTTTTCCAGAGGATTTGGGAATGACATCCCAAATTGCAAGAGCGGTGGGGTAAGAGATAAAAGAGCGTGTTGGGGCTGCATTGGCAGGGGTGGAAATCGGCCTAAATACTTTGTCATCTTCAACCAATATGGATGAAGGCCCATTTTATTATTATTCTGATGATCGCTTGAAAAGTATGACTCGATTAGAGCTTGAGCAGTATGCAACGTAATGTAGAGACAATTATAAGTGAGTCATCATTGGAAAAAATCAAAATAGAGGCATGGTACATAAGTATGCTATAATATATGAAATTTATTATATGAAATCTAATTTTTTATTCTCCAAATCTGATGTCTATAAATTATATGAAATTTATGTAGTATACCAAATTCATGAATGATGACAGCTTTGATGATATGGATTTTATTGACCGGGAAGAAACAGATGGTAGTGGCACCGATACGCATGTTGAGGAAATTCTAGTTTCACAATTTCCACAGGGGACGTAGGTATGGATATTCCTATATCATGTCTTCTAATCATGGGTCTTAGCTTTTGCTTAAAAGGTTTAGCTCCCGATTTTATGGGTATTCTGTGTTATATACAGAATACTCAATTTATATTGTGTTATATAAGGTTTAGCTCGTAGCAATATTCACTTCAATTTGTGAGAGTGGAGAAATATGTATTCAGAGATCTGAATTTTCTATTGTTTTGGTTCATGGTATTTTTTGTATATATCATCTCCTTGTATAGGCACAATATTAACTTCTATGCTATCGAGATAATGAAAAAAACTTGATAGGTTTTAGAAGGCACATGCCTCTTGATCCAAGTCACTTTCCAATATGTAGATAAGGCTGGTGCCATCAATTACAAGTGCCAAAGGTGGATGCCTCTCTTCTACACCTGTCATACCATGGCCATTAGAGATGCCATTGATATTTGAAATCTGTCTGATAAGATGTGGCCTGGACTCGGAAAAATCTTGTATACCCTCATTTTCCTCTATACCCTCATCCTGAGCAATATCAACACTTTTCTTCCTTTTTGGAAAGCTTTTTCTTTTTTCTATTTGACTTATTCCATAAGTAGCCTTTGCCTCTGATAAAAGGTTCTCACAAAATTCATTAGGGGTTCCATTGATGATAATCTGCTGCATATTATGAGTAAGAATCTTACATGAAAGACCAATGGAAATTGCAGTTTCTTGCTTATCTATAGTTAGAACCCAACCTTAAGCCCTGCTTCTATCAAATATTCTATTGCTTCTGTGTAGGGACCCCCTTTTTGGAGTCCCCAAAAAAAATTCCAGTACAATTTTTTTCAGAAAAGATATAGAAGCCACAGATCTAGTTCATGAATATCAATATATAAAACTATATTCTCATAATTATTCATTCTCAAAAAAAAGATTTAGCAAAATAATTAAAATAGAAATACTTCAAACCTGTTTTTGACGGTTGGTCAAGCGAATCGATGGAGTCCTCGAAGTGGTTTCTGCACTATCCAATCTAATTTCCTGACGAAGTACCGAGTGACCAGTCGGTTGACCTCCCTACCGTATCGGGGTTACTCTTCTTCACCCCGAACCCCCGAGCTAATGGGGTCATAAGAACACATACAAATAGCCCCCCGGAAGGATCTCCCAATCCTCGTTCCTGCTAATCCCAACTCCAAGGATCATAACATAATCCGAGATTATGATGACCATACAGCATTAGGGAGCAAGAGAGATCCCCTGTCTTTCTCCTCCCTCTTTATATAGGAAAAGCTCCTGTGCCATGTGTCTGTCCATGCACATTATTTAATTTAATTTAATATTTAATTAACAATATTCTCAAATACATATGTCTCAATGTCCTCAAGGTGCACCTAATTCCCTAGATCAGTGGGAGTTAGGTGTAGGATAGTTCTACTTCTCTTTTGATTCTCAATTAGTTTTCTCAATATCTTTTAGTAACTAGTTGTTTTTAATTATTCAAATTATTTTAAATAATAAAAACTTTATAACGGGATTTGTTTCTTTTAATGAAATAGCATCTGAATTTATTTGATTTTTTTGAGAGATTAAAAGATTAATATATATATTCTTTTAGTTTTAAATAAAATACTTTATTCAAATAATTATTTATTCTATCTTTAGTCTTTTCTTTTTCTTTTATAATAATAAGGAAATATTTAAAACAATCCTTTATTCCATTTAAAAAAAATACTTTCTTTTTGAAATAATTCTAATATATATTTCCATTAATTTATAAAAGAAGAGAATATTAACTTTTCAAAATTTTCAAATTCCTTTCTCAACCATAATAGCAGGAAGGACTGGCAGACGTCGGTCAAAAGCAAAGATTCGGGGCAATCACGAGGACTGTCATGATTGTTATCTCGTCCCTTAGTGGTTAGTGACATATGGCGACCCAAACCAACACAACTTTTACGGAAAGCAAAGATTCCGGCGAACAAACAAAAATAATTACAACTGTGGGTTATGGCTCACCAAAGCTTTCAATCCCATGCATCATGGCTAGCATGACATCATGATAATAATAATAATAAAATATTAAATAATTTATTATTAAATTCTCTAAAACTTCCACATGTATATTATTTAATTATGTATGTATGAGTAATTTTCTTTTTCCATTCTTCTTTCATCTAGGTACCTCTTCGGCGGGCCCTTCCGACAGTATCTTTCTTTCTTCTTATGGGGAGTATTGTGTAGCGATCGGGAGTCGTTACCATGATCTCTCAACTATGCTCCTTGGAGACTAATGGATGTTGAGGGATAAGGCTCTCCTTAATGCGTGCCCCTCAACTCATCGTACGCGACCAAATCATTATGGTCTCGCCCGTACGGCATACGCTTCCCCGAGTGAGATGAAACAACTTCACCTGTGTGTGGATTACTAGTTCAGGGTCGACAGTCGGTCGTCGTGCCCTTAAGTGTTCTTTCCATTCTTACGTCCCCTATAATTCCCGTGTGGTTCAGTCAGTAAATCGTCTTACCTTCCACTGCACACACACTCAAACACATATTAGTAGTGCTGCACTATGAAATACTTCATCATCCATCATAATATCTCAGTCAGTCGAGCATATATTTCATTCATCCTTTTCTCTCAATCAGTAAACCATATCTATCATTTAGTCATTCTATCTCGATCAGTCGATTATATCTCACATTCAGTCGTTCTACCTCAATCAGTCGAGCATATGTAACATTCAGTCATCCTATCTCAATCAGCCGAGCATGTCTAACATTTAGTCATTCTATCTCAAGCAGTTGAGCATATCTAACGTTTATTAAGTAAAGGAATAGTTTCTATGACTATTGTTCAATCATTTTCAAAGTAAATTCAAATGGTTCGTGTTTTACTTAGCCGGTTCATTTCAAAACTAGTACCTCATTATTCTAATCAGTTAAGGTATCGAGTCGGGCATTACATACACCCCCTCTTATTAAAACTTCGTCCTGAAGTTAAGTCTCATGTGCTTCCATGGTGAGTTCTCACTTCCTTTTCTCATTCATTTCTTCAATGTATCCACAATTGATAATAAAATTTCATTTCTTCTTTTCTACCCTCATATAAGTATAAACCACATAATTGGTAATCTAACTAAATCATACCTTTTGTAGTGTTGCAATCCCTACAACAGTTCTCCCTTGACATCGCTAATTGTAACCGGGATTGAAATCGTCTACAACAAATTCCTTCCACTCAACAAAACTATTAAGTACATCATTTACGAAAATCCTTAAAGCACTGACACATTTCAACATAAGGGATAAAATATTCAATCCCAATTTCTCCATTTTCTATAGTTACATATAACTATCATATATTTTAAATAGTATCTGAATTTCAAAATAAGAGTTAACCCTTCCAAATTCTATTCTGCAATACATAACTTAGCCATTCATAAACTAATCTTACATACAACCTTTCTCTTCTCATAATCCAAGGTACAATTTAATACTGGAAGGCCCTTTTAAAAGTATAATCTCAAATTTTATAAACAAAGTTATGTAAGGCTTTCTTCTCTTCCGTACTTAAGATCCTATAATTCAACGTAAGTATAACTTCTCTCTTTTCACAGTACAAAGCATGATTACAACTAGTAGTGCATACCCATGAATTCATCGTATTGATTTACAAAATAAGCATTTACAACCAATTGATAAAATTCTTGACGTAAAACCCTTCGTCAAAAGTATACAAACCCTGAATGCAATTCAATTTTACATACGAGCCAATTTAGAGGTGAATAATTCTAACCTATTCGAGAAGCTGGGCATATCTTTACTAAAGGAGAAGAAGTAGAACCACAACTCTATATTTTCCGCGTGGATCTCCATGCATCGCTCATTGTAAGTCACAATCTCCCATTATTAAACATTATATATATTCATTCCTTCTTGATAGTAAGTCATAAGCATCCCACCTTAAAAATTATCTAAGCACTTCTTTCTTTAAATTCATATATGGTCATTACTTGTCATTTATCATTAAATGCATCCATAATAACCATGTTTTACATTCTATTTGAGGGCTAGTGCAAGGTAATGATACCCAATTATGACACGTTAGTTGCAATGACATTCTGGAAAAACAGAAATATTGTCATTAAAGTCAATTATTAGAGGTACCTACAAAACCTTTTCCGATTAGGTGTAAAAAGATGAAACGTAGAAAAACGGATGGCCTTCCAGAATATATAATTTTTATTTATGGAAAAGTGGTATAACCACCCCAAAATGTCATTATTCGAAGATTGGTATGTTATTTTTTTCTAAAACATAATGCACATGTTTTTTTTGACCCGCCTGTTTGCTATGTAAATTTTCAATTTACGAGAAAAAAAATATGTAGAGGCGCAGGCAACATAAAAATCTTGTGCGGGGCTATTTTTCCAAAATTTTAAAAGTCAATTTTATATTTTTTTTAAATTACCGAAGTCAGTGAAGCCCTAAAACGACATTGTCAAGTTTTAATCCACCATATCATGGTCTAAAAATAATCAAAATGCATTTTTTTTTTAGGTTGTAGGTATTTTTGTGCTCTTGCGTGTGTTCTTTTCCGTTTTCGAAATAGGTAAGCCAATCAAAAGTTATAGGCCAAATAAACGACTTATGTTTTTTACGAATTTGACATGAGTGCAGTTTAAAATGAATTAAAAATAGAGAACAACAACAGATCTATTCAAAAATTATATATTTGAAATCTGCACACAGATCTCAACAAGTGTGTGCAATTCCATCTGCAGTGCACTCGTGGAGCTTATACAGAACTAGCTGGTTAAAACAGGAAGTTGCAGCGTTTGATGTTTTCTGCTATAAATTAGGGATAAATCAGACCGAGCCTAAAGGTACAATCCGAAGCTAATTCCAAGCCTGCAAGGGAACCAAAAACAATTTGAATTCAAACACACGCGCGCGCAACTACGCACACGCGCACGTGCACACGTGATTGAAAGTGCACTCGCATAGGTGCGCACACACGTTAATAACAGCGCGCACACGTCCATGCGCGCATGTGCTATTGTATGCCTTTGTATGGTTTATTTAATTTCCTTTGTCAAGGGGATACATGAAGTTGATGAAGATGTGATGATGAAGAAGATGACGATGATGGAGATGTTGATGAGGAAGTGGGAGATGACAATGATGTTGAAGATGTTGATAATGATGCTGATGATGATGAGGTGATGGTGATGGTGATGATAATTATGATGACAATGGTGATGATGATGATGATGAAAATGGTGATGAAGATGACGATGACGATGATGGTGATGATGATGAGATGATGGTGATGGTGATGATGATGATGGCAATGGTGATGAAGATGAC